>VZSR01001283.1:44977967-45003806 GCA_013398615.1 Brachypodius melanocephalos | reverse complement strand
TTTATAGAGCCCTCTTCTTTTTTTAGTAAATTTAATAATAGTAAAATGGATATAGAAATGTGAGGAAAAAAATTTAACTGTCCTTTAAAGATTAAAAATTCGTGGGACATTTATAATTTGACTATCCTTTAGGAATTCATGGTGGAAGAGATTAAATACTGCAGGGAAGCCTTAAATGTGTTTATAAGTTTACGCACATCAATTTGAAATTCTGTTTTAACATTTTGCAAATGTTCAGTCAGACAATGACAAGGTACAAGCTAAAATGGCAACCGTATGCAAAAAGTGAAAATTCACATTCAAATTTAGGTGTAGTCTTTGTCTTTTCATGGTGACTTGAATTCTGAGATCTACAGTCATTAAAAAGAACATAAAATTATATTATATGAACTGTAATAATGTGCAGGTGTACCTATTTCAGTACTTAGTCTGACCTGTTTCTTAATAGGCAGCTTCCGTTCCTATGCTATCTAGAAACTAAGAAAACCGAGTTCTTCACATAAGTGCTTAGCAATTCTGTAATTTAAAAATATATCTTTAAATAATGAAGAAAACTGTAGAAATATTGAAAATAATGTAAGTCAATCCAAAAATAAGAAAAAAGTTATTTTTATACCTTCTAATTTTGTATATTCCTCAGATTTTATCAGGGAGAATTTGAAAGTTTCATACGGGTTGTTAAAAAAATTGATATCTTAATAACAAATATTAAAAAAAATGAATAGCTTATGGGATAGGATCTGATCCTACAAATCCGCTAGAAATTTTCTTGTACAGTGATGTTTCTATCTTTACGTTTGCAGATTGACAAGGTAATTGGATTTTAATTCTTATAGTAGGGGGATGTTCAGTGTAACTTTTTTTTTCCTAATAGACCATATATATTTAATTGTCCTCTTGGTCTCAAATAAATTGAATAACTTGATGAACTGGATTTCTAAAGCAACAGCTATAAAAAAGAATCCTTGGAGGGTCAATAATTTCCTTACCTAAAAAAAGCCCTATAAATTGATTAGGAAGTAATGCAATTTTTGTACCAAACCTTTATGCAAGACTGGCAATGCTGTTTTTGTAGTGATTTGTTTTGGTAATTAACTTTGTTTACAGTGAGTCAGATCCAGAGTATTTTGTAAAGTGGTAATGAATCAGTAAACATGTACGGGCCAGAGCAGGTAGTTCCTCATTTTCTTCAAGGTGGAAGGGCATTTTTGTACCTGTGGTAGAGGATGTTGGCAATAGTGTGATATGAGAAAAGCTTGTTGAGCTTATGTCTTACAGTAAATGGCTTTTAATCTGAGGCAACTGTTCTAATAAACATCTTCAGTACTGCCCTTTTATTGACTGCTGTTCCAGGAGAGTCAAAAGGAGCCCAGTAAATCCTATGTTTCAGGTGTTTATCATTGCGACTTTTCTTCACTGACCTAATTTTTCTCTGTCTTGCATTTTTAGTTGTTTTCTCCAAAAGTCTCTGCTATGACTTCTATCTCATCACTTTAATTCTTTGTAGTTTCCTGATTCCAGTCCTTCTTTGTCTGAATTTTCATAAGTACAGCATGAAAAACAAGGATTTTTGAACATTCAGGATTTTTTCTGAATTTTGCATGACAGCACACTCTTTTCGTACATTTAGATAACGAATTTGTGTCCAGCTTGAGAGTAAAAGTTAATTGCCTGGAAGTCCTCACTTGTGGAAAAATGTTAGAGTGATTTCAGTTGAACTGTTTACATAATCAGTGTTTTTTTTACCTCAGTATCATTTTAATTCTTTCTCTAATATGGATATGAGACAGTTGATAATTTTTGGAAATGCCAGGTTCTGGATATATGATAAATTGCAAACTCAGTTGGCAGAGTTTCACCCCATTCAAACTCAACAAAGGACTTACATAAATTTAGGAATATGATTATTTGTAGTAACTTCAGGGAAGGCTTTTGTCATCATTAGTTCTAATGTAATTAATCACACGTATTAATTGTATACAGCATTGGTTTTGGAGGAAAACTGGCAGGATAATTGCCCAGGCACTGAGTATGCCTCTGTAAGCCTAAACTAGGTCATAGTAGAAGACACTCAGTTTGAAAGCTGAAAGAAGGTAGTACCATGTCTTACACACTGCTGAAGATTTCTACTAATTTGAAGTAAATTTTGGAGGAAACAAAGGGAAAATAAGTCTCTTGGAAGTTTTTTCCACTGCACACTTTTGATAAGATCTGGTGATATCTCACCAAAGGCTTTTTGTCAGTGATGATTAAATGCCTACACCATTTTCATGCATTATGTGCAGGCAAGACTTCACATCAAACACAACTCTGAGTTATGTGGCAATTCTACTGAAAACCTTTAATTTTGCGTTATTCCTCCTTAATTCTGACTTTAGGTTTGACAGCTGTGTCTTAGGATAGCTGCAGACACAGTGAACGAAATCTCCCTTTGTCTCACTGTATTTTCCAGAGATGGAGTAGGGGAATTTGAACGATTGATCTTCTGTCATAATGCAGACATTAAATACTTGTTGTAAATAAACCAGCCTCTTCCTTTTATCAAATCCAGCTGTAGAGAGGAGCTTTATCAAAATAGGCAAGCACATACTCCCAGGTTATTTTGCCCAAGAGGGATCTCATCTATATTTTCCATGTACTTTGAGTTTTATTTATGCTAGTAAATGGATAAAATTAGTATTATTCTTGTATTTGGGTGTGCAAGTTTCTATGTTTCTAATAGAATCCTTAGTTTGAGCTGGAGGAAAAATACTTCCAGCAATTCAAATCCCATTGAACCTTGGAAAAGCACCTCTCCAAAATTAGGGCAGGCTGAAAGTTGTTTTCCTTTCCTAATAAATTCTGATAATTTGGAAAAGTTTACTGCTCAGCCATGGGAGAAAGTCCAACTAGAAATTTCATACCTATTTTTTAAACTTGTTTTACTTTCTTCCATCTTAAAAGTTGAAAATACTTAGCATGACCAAGATTCGTTTGTAAAAGAATGAAAGTAAAATATCTCAACAGTTAATAATCTTTTTTTTCTGTAAAATAAGAAATCTTCTTGTCTAGATGTCACAAATTTTACAAACAGCTTTTGATGCAATTTATCTTTGGATTTTCTACATTTTTCTATTGACAGTTTTAAGTCAAAGAATTAGCAAATCATCAGGTTCTGCTGAAAAATATTCTGCTGCAAAAATTTCATCCATACTAAATGCAGCAATAACAAAATACCTTTAAATTTGTGCCATAGTTTCTTCAAAGAAATTTTCCGTGTTCTTACTGAGATGCTATTTGGCTTAACTTTAGGGGAACAATAGTAAAACTGTAGTTGACAGCTTAACAAAAATATAGTATTTAAAATCACAAACAAAATTACTTAGCACATTTATGGAAAATTGCAATAGTTCCTTTTTTTGTAGCTTTATACATGCTTTCTTCTGCTTTGCAGAGCTCAAGAGTAGAGCTTATACAATTCAGCTGTTTAAGAATGCTGACATAGAAACTACCTTAATTCTTTTCTTTGTATTTGCTCTTTCAAAAGATATCAGTCTGTTTCTCTCAGCTTTCTGGCATTACTTTTTTCTTGACTCAGTTTTCTGAACTCAATAATTACTTGTCTATGCCATCAGTATTACGTGACTGTAAACTGCATTGACTCTTCAGAAATTAACACTGGAATTTCTGTCCAGATGCTGTCAGAAGAGACTCATGATGAGCCTGTTTTTCCTGAGGACTATTAATATTTTTAGAGAAATTTTGTAATATATGTGACCATATAGTCTTTACCCAGTTCAGGGTCAAATTTATGCAACCAGTGGAGATAACGTAGCCTCTGGGGATAAGGGAGTTAGAGCCAGAGAAGATCAATGCATGGTTTTAAAATAAATGTTTTCTTCATTTCTTCTTTTTCCCTCCAGCATCCACATTAAATACTAGATTCTAAAAAGAATAATGATGTGAGTCCTTCATGATCTTGTCCATCAAGTAGTCCCAATTTCTGATCTCTCTCTTCAGGTCCATTGATTTTCAGTCTCCAGTTCCTTCTCTTTGTCAGACACTATATTCATTCAGTGTACTGGTTTTCCACTTAGATTTATTTCAGCCTCTTTCCTTTCAAGATTTTTCATACTTTGTGAACAACTTTATAGTACAAAGTGACCTGGGATTTTGTTGTCTTCAAAGATTTAAAGTGTAGGCTTTTCCCAAAATTTCTGATTTTAACAGTAAATCTGCCTTGTTTAGATGTTGTTTCATATATTATATATCTCTAAAAAACACCTTACTCACCATTATATTGAATTTTATAAGAAAAAAGTCTATTCTATTCAGAAACTATTAAAGTTTCTGAATCTTATTTCTCAAATTCTGGATTTATATGTTTTATTTAATCAAATCTTAAAAATTTATTTAGACTTTCTACAGATAAAAAAGCAATAAAGCCGACATTAATATCTCTTATTAATTTTTTGGCTGTTAATGTTGCAAGTCTTTTATTTCCTCATGGTGGATAAGAGATGAGGTTGAGAAAGAAGCTGTCATTTTCTGAGGAAAGAACATTTTGATTTCAAGCCCCACAGTAAAATAAGTTATGACTGTTTACATCAAGGACAGTATACCAATTTGAAAAGTAAAAAACCAAAGTTTATTCAATTTTGAACATTTATGGCGGTGTATTATCTCCTTTTAAAAAAGGGACCATCTTTTGTAACTACTTGTTTGTTCAGGATACACTTAGAAACACATAAACCCTCTCAAAACTCTGTGGGCATTCGCAATCCAAAAGAAACTTTGCCCAAGTGTTTCAGAGCAGAATGGGACATTTTAGTCTGCCACTTGAAGACTACAACTTAGATCTTGTGAAAGGAAAAAATAAAAGAAAAAGAGATCATGACCCCTGTATAAACACAATATCAAAAATAAAGGAAAGGATTCAGTATAGTCATTGCAGTAAGACCCTTGAATAAATCTGCTAATTAGTCAATAAGAAATAATCTAGAATGACACATAAGGAGAAATGTGTTTTACTTGCTTAGTGCTCGAAGGCTTAAAATGTGTAACAATAATGTCATAATGAAAACATACTGACAATTAGTGCATGCCATATTGAAACCATATAAACCTGTGCAGCTCCAAGTTTAAAATAAACAGAAGAAAACAGAGATGGCCATTCATTGTTTAGTCTCAAAACTAAATTTACAATTCACAGTGTCCCGGTACATTCTCTTGTTTCTCAAACAACATGAGATCAAATGCTTCCCAGAAGTACATCAGCACTGGTTGGTAGTACAGGGATCCATGGATGAACTGAGAGAGAGCTGGGTTGTCATGCCTGTGTCCAGCCCTCAGCTCTGTAAAGTTTCTGGGGATGGAAATAGTCAAGCTTTGTTGCATTCTTTGCTAGTGTGTGAGAGAGACGGGTGGACCTTTCAGCTCTTGGCTACCCTTATTTGTGAGCTTCATGTCTTTCACAGCAGTAGAGACATGAAAGCATTTTCACATCCAACATACTTTATTGAAATTTGCATGGTATACTTATTAGAATTCTCTTCCAAAACTCCATAATGTGAAGGAGAAGTGTTTTGTTTTTTGGGTTTTTTTTGTCGTAATGTCTAGGCCTTCCCTTCCAGCATGAAGACCAGCATGCCAAGATCCAATCTTCCTGTCTTGTTACATGATGAGACCAATAATGCTGCTCTCAAAGCTTACATGTCTAGTCTTAAATTTCTTAGTCTGTTTTTCTAGATTTAAAAGAAAAAAAAGTTTTTTCAAAGTTCTCTGTGCCTATAAACTTTATTGTATGTATTGCACATAGCTTGTTTTAAACCCTTTGGATAGTTAATGTGGGCCATTTCACACAGTCGCATAAAGAGTTTACCAGCATTTAGGAACCAATTTTGGGAACTTTGCAATGAGAAAGTGTTCCTAAATGTTTTCAATTTTACAGCCTATATAAAAGGAGCATGATTCCTCTGACTCTCTTGGTGCTTAACTAAAAATAGTTTCTCCATATTGTTGCGATAATTGGGCAACATTTGCTTTTCGGTGTCAGATGGGTCACAGATTAAAGGATTACCTGGGTTATGGCCTATATATCCTAACAGGGTGTCCAGATTACAAGAAAAGCCCTTTTTTGTACGAGGTTTTACTGTAGTGGCCTGCATTTGTTGCCTACAGGGATAGTTATTTATTTTGCAAAGAGAAACCATCAAAGTAGGAATAATTATAACACTGATGCAGCTTAATGTTCAGCAGGATAGTTCTAAAACCAGCTGCACATTGAAATCTGTAAAGTTTCATTATGGAAGCACTGTGATTTTTTTCTGCATCTCTCTGAAGTTTCTACATTCTGTATCTTCTCTAATTCCTTTAAAGCTTTGTATGTAACATCGTCCTGTTTCTCCTATCTCTATTTTTTGCACAAAATTTCATTTACCCTATTACTTGAGCTGACACCAGCACGGCTTTTCATGTTACTGTACAAGCTGCTGTGATAGGCTTTGACCATGAACCCAGGAGTGACTGTCACATAGCTATTAAAATGGGATCCATTAATTACATTGTGGCCTGACTGTCAGTGTCAGCGAAACAGAGGTGCCAATGCCTTGGCAGTACCTTCCAGGTGTTTGTTCTTCAGAGCCATCAGCTCTTCCTCAAGGAGGCCAAAGGATCATCTTGTCTCCTGCAAGGTTACTGATCCAGCACGAGTAAAGCACAGAATAATTAAAATGCTTCACACTTTAGAGGTGAAATAAAAACTTAAATATTGAAACTCTTGGAAATAAAAAAAAGCACATAAGAAAACTGCTGGTGGCTTTATATAAGCTACTGCTAAGTGATAGAAGTTTAATTCTTTGCCTTCCTAAGGTTTTCTTTACAGAAGCATAACATAAACCAAAGTTATGTGCTGTGCCAATTAAGATTGTACTGTTAGTACAGCATCACAGTGCTCCTAAAAAGAAGTATTTAAAACTATACCTTTTTTTTTTAACAATTTGGAGGTTCTGTTTCTTTGTCTCTTACTGTCTCATGCACTTCATTTGGTACTCCTATCAGTTGGGTTTTGTTTTGGATGAACCATAATTTCATGACACAAAGTTAAGTTTGGAGCAACTTTATTCTCTTTTCTGTTTTCTTGCATTTGCATATCTAAAAATATTCCTCATGTTTTTCTATATTTCTACTCAGGAGCTATGAATTTAATGAATGAAGGGAGTTGTTTTGCATTTCGTAGAAAATCAAAATTCCCATCAGTTTGCCCTACAGAAAGACAGAGACTACAATTCATAATGAAGTTATTTTCTTTCAGAGGAGGCATTGTTGGCAGAAATTCAGAATTGTTTTGGATAATCTGAAGAGTCTTTGGTCCCTTTACATCTATTTGCTGCAGTTTGCTTATAATAATAATTAAACACTAACTGCCTGACCACAGTGTTCAGCACTTCCTCTGGATGAAGGGATTCAGCATTCCTCTGAAATGTTTCAGAGAAGTAAAACTGTTCCATGTTTTTTATTGCAGTTCCTTGGTACTTTTTGTACTTTTCCAGTGCAATCAGAATTTTTAAAGTATTGTACTGGTGATGGAGGTAGGTGAACAGAAGCATCATAAAAATGCCTAATAATATTCAGAACAGCAATGTTTAGACAATTAACCACCGTATTCTCTCAAAAATCCAAAGTACTTTCTAGTATTGCTAGCAAAATAGGTTACTAAATCAGATCACAATTCCCATCCTGTGTTTTTTTCTTGTCCCCAAGTTCTACAGAGTTAGTAATTCATCTCTGCCATGGAATAATGATGCAGGAAAACATTCTGATTCCTCTAGAGGAATTTTCTCAGATTTTGTGTTTATTTTACAAAAATGACTTGGTTTTTCAGAATTCATTTTTGTTGAATACGGCTTTAAGGGAATGCTCTGTTTGCAGTTTGAGGTGTTTTTTTGTGTGGTTATCCTAGAACAATTTCATTCCATTTTATTTTAACCCCCTGATTTTACAAATTATCAAATTATGTAAAACTACTTAATTTTCTAATTAGTCAGCCAGATGCAGATTCCACTAGACTCAAATGCAGTGCTATGCTTAGCTAAAACAGCAGCATAGTCTGTAAATACTATTTATAAAAAATGTATGACATTAAGTAGGAAAACGGGGTCATTTAAGTATTGTATCTAACACCTTTGTTCTGAACAGAAGTGTGAGCTTCCTCAGCAGGATCTAGGAGCTTCTGATGGCTTCTGTTATTTATGGAGCAAAATAAGTCACATTCTTATTTGAAATGCAAATCTATATTTGCTAACATTAGGTCAAAAGGGCATAGTTACCCATAGCTTCATACAGAGAAGGAGTATTTTTCACAGAATGAGTGATTCTCTTTATCATTAGATAAGTACATTCTTCCTTTACATTTACATCATGACTGTGTCTACTGTCTATAAAATTCTGGCTAGTTGTCTTGAAAGAAGCAGAGCTCCCAGGGTCCCTATGCTTCTGGTATTTAGCAAGGGAGCTGTAAAGAGCAAAGTAAAGGACAGCCAAGTTTCTGTGCTCCCTATTATCACAAAACCCAGGCAAATGCCCCCTGCTTTAAAAACACTGTGAAGTTCACCAGGTGCATGCACACACAAAAAAGTGAATAAGAATTTATAAACCCTTGAAATTTTTCACAAGTAGAAATTAAGTTTGAGTGTGTTGTCATAGTATTATGTATTGCATAATGAAAAGGAGCTGGTTTTAAAATATTCCTTTTTATTTTTATGAATGAAGTGTCAAAGCATAAAGAAATTCTGATAATATTCAGAGCGGGTTTTTTTCTTGTAATCAGTACTAATTCAATTCAACAATAACACATATTAGAAATCGTTGGCTTGCCATTTATTATGATTGCTCAGCAGGAAAGACAAATATTAAAGTAAAAATATAACACACTGCAGTTCAGCAGGCATGAGATATTTGGTGTTTACCTTTGTTGTAAAAATAACATTATCCTTCAACTGTGTGCACTGTGTAATCAGAAATCAAAAAAGCCTATTTATACAAAGGATTACCTCTTTTCTACCAGCACTGTACCAGTCATATCAGAGATATGAGATTTATTATGGTATGCCCTTTGGTAATAGCAATATCCACATTCCTAAGATATTTTGTTACTGAAACACCAGTGTAGTCATTTGGAAGCTGTCCAAAAGTAATACAGATTTTACAAAAAAAATGAAACGATATACATCTAATGCAGGAAAGCATGTAAGAACTGAGGTACTCATAGGAAAATTGCACTATTAGCTCTTGTCAGAAAACCCTTTTCAGTTTAATGTTTGTGGCTGTGCTGAAACAGAGACACAGAGAACAGCTGAACAGGGTGGACTTTGTCCCTCTTATGGAGGAACTCAGGCACACAGTTAAACTCTCCTTTGGGGAAAGGCCATGAAGAGGTGGCTTCTGCAAGAACCTGAAAGGAGGCTGTAGCAAGGTGAGGGCTGGTCTCTTCTCCCAAGTAATAAGTGATGGGCTAAGAGGAAATTACCACAGGGGAGGTTTAGATCAGATATTAGGAGAAATTTCTTCACCAAAAAGGTAACAGATCACTGAAACACGCTGCCCAGGGAAGTGTTCATCATCATCATCCCTGGAGTGATTTAAAAGACCTGTATTTGTAGTGATTAGGGACATGGTTTTGTAGCGAAGATGGCAGTGTTAGGTTAATGACTGAACCCAATGATCTTAGAGGTCGTTTCCATCCTAAATGAATTGATGATGATTCTATGATTTAAAAAGAATAGTGTTTTAAGAATGCACATGTCACTTTGGATCCATATAGCAAACATAGCCAGAAAAACTTTCTTTCTCTGGTACCTGAGTGTTTCCTGGTAATGAAGACTTGCCACCCACCAGGTACAGCATATCTGCAGTCTCTCAATAGTCTGTAAGAGATAGATTCTTCCTCCAGTAGTAGTAGTCCAGTCCAGATATACTTAGTGTACTCTATTTTGTTTTCATTTATGTCCTCGTGGACATTTGTATTGTGGACCGTCAGATGGTGTGTGGTCATAAAATCCTGAGAATGAGACAAGCAGGAAAAAACTATTCTGATGTTCAATTTGTACATATAGTTGAATCTTTCTGATACAAATTATTAGTGTTAGATACTGATTTCAGCAAAGAAAGTCATGCATATAATAAACCATCAAGCTATAAAAAAGATTCATATTCTCAGGCCCCAGGTATTATCAGTTGGAGTCAGAACAGCTACCAGCATGTTCTCTAGTGGCTCAATAGCAAGAAAAAAAATAAGATTTTGAACAATAAGGATAAAGATGCAATTTATAAACTATAGATTCAGCCAGAAATTGTTGTACTGGGACCAATATATTCAAAGAAAAATATATAAATTATAAGATTTAATCTTGTCTAGTAGCTTAGTGGTGGTGGAGGTAGCTATTTTCATGGGGATAAGGATTCTGGTTGAGTGTAGCCTGAACTACACAAAGGAGGAATTTAAAATGAGAAACAGACAAAGGGAAGTTGATTTTCTTTTCAGTATGTTGCAGGATAAATCTCTTTCCATATTTAAATTATAAATTTATCATCTAGTATTTTATTAAGAGTCCTCTGTTGGTCATTGGAACAGCAGAGAGAAGTCCCACAGTACCCAGACTCTTGCTGAAACATGATAAGAAATGGCATTTAAGACATGACAAATACCACCTCTCATCTGCTCTCCTGAGTATCAATCTATATCTAAATGCACATATATGTGTGTGTGTGTGTACAACCTAAGTAGGACAAAATGCACACTTTTTCAATTCCTGGTAGTTATCAGAAACACTGTTTCATTCTGTTACAAGGTGAATGGACAATTTTTTAAAAATATATTTGCACAGAGGATTTTAAAAGACTACCCTGTTCATGCATACTTGCAAGCATATATTAGATGTTCTGTCCTTTTAGTTCATCTTGTTAAAGTTGAAAATTATCTACCTAGAGTATAAATTCAACAGACAAGTAAGTACATGGACTCACTTGTTGAGGATATGTGGTATGAACCACTTTAAATTTGTACTATGAGCCATAATGGAGTATGAGCCCATCATAGGTCAAAGCCTTAGACAGACTGTCAAGAATAGGTCTGGAAAGGAACTAAGAAAAGTAGATTGTATAAGATATGGTGAAGACTCTTCACAAGATGGAATGCTCCCTTCTTGGGAAGAAGAATTCTGTCCTGTTTTATGGCCAGACTTCCAGAAAAGTCTTAAAGTAGGTATTAGTTTTCTTGTGCTTATTCTAACTCCTGTGCAATTAGTTTCTAATCATCTAATGCTAAGAAAAGTATTTTCCACCTAAATATCTATTTTTCTTTTGAATTGTGATTTCAATCCTCCAAAAGGGTAACTATCAGATTCCTAACATCTGATAGCACATGAGTTTTTCTCAGGAAAAAAAATAGTTGCAGTATAAAACTGAAGGTTGGTTGGAGACTGTGGTGGGTGCACCCACTCTGCCTTTTTCTGACTTTGCACTTCTGCAAGAGGAGAAAAATGTAAGGACTGTGAAGACACTCATGTACTGAGATCATGACAGTTTAATAGAATAGAAAAAGTCTACACACACAAGCAAAGAAAAAGGAGAATTAATTCACTCTTTCCCATCAGCAGGAAGAAGTCCAGCCTAGGAAACTGGGCTCAATATGCTGAATGGTTGCTTGGGAAGACAAATGCCATTATCACAGATGTTTACCCCTTCCATGTCCTTTCTCTGGAAAGGCTGTCATTGCTGAGCATGATGTCATTTGTAGTGGAATATCCCTCTGTTTGGGTCAGCTGTCTTGGCTGCGTTCTCTCTCAACCCTTTATCCAGCTCCAACCCACTGACATTTGGGGGTGCCAAATATGGGGAGACAGACTCAAGTGATAAATTTGGAAGATTGCAAAGATGCAGGTGCTTCTTTCAGTCTGATTTTTCTTAGTCTGTTACTGATATTCACCCTGAACAGATAATCAATGTAGTATGTAATCAATGTACTATGTTAATCTAGTACTCTGTTAATCTAGTACTATGATGGATTTATTTATCATACCAGTACGTAAGCGATGTAAGTCAGAATAAATTTATAATGTATTTATTATTTTGCAGTCTAATAATACAGCCTATTCTAATAATGAATGTCTTGTTTGTCAGACATCTACTTTCAATGGGGTTATAGGTTAGAATTCTTTTCCCTGCTGTCAGAACCTATTTGTATAACACTGCCGAATACATGCTGGTTTGTGAATCTCACAGCATCAGAATACTCTATGAAACTAAATGGAAGTATTCTGTTAAGATTTTTTTTAATTATTTGAGAAGTCAACAAATTCAATAGATAATTTAGTGATGTTATAAAATAAAATATTTCAGCCAAGAGTCATTTCCCTTGCACATTGCAATTGTTCTGAAATATTATGGTAGGGCCTCCAGTCTTTGTGCATTAATTTCTGAAAAGTATTCAGAGATAATAATCTGTACTATTTTTATACAAAATACTAAAGTGCATAAATGGATACAAAGTTTAGCTTTGTAAGGATAGAGAATACTGAGGAGGAGTTAGAGAGAGACTCAAATCATCCTTTCACTGTATATTCCATGCTGGATTTTGAAACAAATAAAGATGTCTTCACCAACTTGAGACACTCAGCTTTCTCTCTGATTGTGGAAGGCCTCACTGTCTTGTATTTATGAATCTAAGGCATATCCTAATGTATGTACCAAATTTTCATAGAGTGGGTTGGCACAAGTCTGTGTACCCAGGAGAAAGAAGAAAGAGATGGTGTAACTATGTGTGAGAATAAGTGGGAAAGGAGAAATACACCTCAGAGTCCTGAGATGTGCCTGAAGTCTGGGCAAAATGCTGCAGCACAAGATAATTTTTCTGTCATTTTTTGGAGCTTTGCTGGCAACCTGCTTCCCACTACAGAGTATTTGGGATGTGCCAACATCCTGTATATCAGCCTTACTGAACTCCTGCCTACTGAAATGACATTTAGAATTGGACCAATACCTCAAGGCATTCATGCAGTGCTGAAATTGCAATTGTTATTGGAATGGGCCAGGAAAAATTCACCTGCTCTGAGGAATTTTGTAGATTCTGGCAAAACTTATAGCCATCAGTGAATGGAAGTAAATGTGCAAAAATTTGGAAGTTTTAGAACAGTTCACAACATGAATAATTTTTGCAGCAGGACAAACGATTTCTTCCTAGAACAGCAACTTCCATGTAATATCCATGGAGATGTTATTCCAGGGCAATATTTATAGGCTAGCCATAAATAGGATAACCTGTCTTAGGCAAAATGACAGAAGGATGCATGCAGAATAATGTCAGTAATTTTTCTGTTTCTGTAAATGTGCTACACCCAAGGTGAGCCTGTCTATATTAATAATTACATCAGACTGAAAAGTACATATTTTTCCTCTAGAACTTGAGGCAAGATGATCTGAGGTTTGGAGACATTTGTTGTTTATTGGAGGAGTTGATGAGATCGTTGTCTTTGATAGCAATATTTATTTTAGACTAAGTTAAACTGTTCATTTCAATTCTAGGAGTTATTTACATCAGAGTACTTAGGGGTACATCTCCAAGGCACACAGATGTCTAGAGATTCTTTTTTATTAATCTTATAGTTTGGGAGTATCTCTTCATTATTTTGAAAACCCTTCTAGCTGTCATTCTGGATCTTGAGGATTTGCAGTACTATTAAAAATGTGGTCTTCAAATTAGGACTAAAAAGATATGTCTTGCCCCAGACCACTGCTAATTAGAACAACCTAGATCAAAAAATTTTTTCCAGGCTTCAGAAACCTTACGTGTCAGATATTTTGAAAAAGTCATTTTTATCTTTTGTATTGATGTTATGTCTTAAATATTTTTTCCATAATAAGCTACATGCCACCCATGGAGATAGAAATTATGCACAGTAAAGCACATAATTTTCAGTTATGCAAGAAGAACTTTTGTTTCTCTAATCAGAAAATGAGATGTGAGATGAGTTACAGCTGATTTTACAAGACCCATTTTATCAGAGGTAAAATTCAAAATGTAGTGTTCCATATGTAAGTACAAAATAATAATTTAAAAATTAACCTTTTTCTTTGTTTCTATGAAATAAGCTAGTATATTTGGTATAATAGTTTGGATTTTACAGAGGGATGGGGATTATTTTCATTTTTTATAACTTTCCATTATTTTGTCTTAAACTTTTAAATGTTTTTTTCTAATCAAAAAATTGTGCTTCAGAACTAAGTCTGTAATTTTAAAAATATTCAGCTTTAAAAATGAAAGCTCTCTTAGTAGGCAGGAATGAGCGAAAATAACTTTTAGAAGAAATTATACAGATTTTTTTAGCATATTCCAGAAGCATGAGCTGCTGAAAATCCAATAAGGCTGTGGTACCAGTTGCTCGCTATCTTATTTTTTCCCATCAAACTATTAGAAATTTGATCTAATTCATTAACCAACCAATGCTTAAAATAATATATAATCACCCATGACAAGTGTTTTTATACTACTGGTAGTAAAGATCTATTTCAATGATGAAATTGCACTTTGGGCCATGTTCTAGAATCTTCAGTATTATTATTTTGTGTATCAAATGGAATCTGTTTAAGCTAGAAGAAAAGCCAGCTCTGAGTGATGGAGAACAAAGTATCATGAACCACTTTAGTTTCCAGTTAGTCAAGATGTACTAATGCCCCATTTTCTAGCTCATCATGATAATGTATAATCTGACATGTGAAATGCTTTAGGATTTCCAAAGACTTATACAAAAATGTATCAACTTCTCTCACAAGAATACTGCATTTTGTTGATCCTGTTTAATTTTTGTGCCATTTAATTTTTTGTGCTAATGACTAAAGTAAGATACCGCTAAGTTTTGGACATTTCATAGCTTTGGATGTCAAAAGGAACCTCTAGATATTATTCTAATTCCTTCACAGCAACATTTACAAAGGTTCAAATTTGTTATTTGTGATACATGCAACAACTTACAAGAAGAATCAGACTAATTACATGGTTGCCTGCACTACTTAAAAGTAGTACAAATAGGTTTATTTCAGTTTAAAATAAACCCCTTATTTTTGAATCTAAATATAGAAAGCAAAATCATGTGATCAGATGTGTCCTTTGAATCTTCTGGTTAGTACAGCACAAATTCTGCTGGTCATAGTAAATTAGTTCTCAGTAATTTCCAGGTTAATATAAATTGCTTTTAGAGTGAGTCCTGAAAGTTGTGAGCACTACTAATCTGTGGGACCTTAATTTATTTGTCACAACCACCAGCCTTTCAACTTTCCTGGTCCCTGGGAGGCAATTGGTAAAAGGACAACCAGAGAAATGTGTGCTAAATTCTGAAGAGAAGCTTGCCTTGGCCAGTGTCTTTCATGTTTCTTTTTTATTTTTGTACAGTGTTTTGAGGAAATACAAGACGTAGGACTTCAGTTCTTGTGAGTACATGCATCCTGTTAAAGTTTCTGTTCAAAGTGCCATTTTTTTATGACTTCACAAAAGTTATAAATTAACTTTAAGGCACTTTACTGTGAAATGCAAACACATAAAAAGAGATTGCCTTGTTAGTAAAATTGAGGAAGAAGCAGGGAAAGAAAAAGAAGGGACATGGCAGAGACAGAGATAGAGAAGAGAAGCACCTCACTGTCAGGAATAAGAATTATTTACTGGAAATAAACCATATCCTTCTTGACAAAAGCCTGATAAGGTTGTGGGCATGGGTGGAAGAAGATGAGACATTAAGAAATGCGTGAACATCACACATAAGTAATTCTAGCAATAAATATTTCTGAACCTCCCACCAGCCTTCTCCTCCTGCACTTCTTTGTAATTTCACTGACTTATCTCTGCAGTAAAAAAATCTAATTAGATTGCAAAGAGTAGCACATTAATTAACAGATAAACTAACAATATTAAACAGCAATAGTCTAGAATCTGACTCTGGTCTTCCTAATTAGGCAGCTCTCTCAGCATGAAGTAGGAAAAGCAACTAACACACCAATATAACATAAAGGGCAAGAGGGCCCATTATGATGGTAGATAGTGAAGAAAAAAAGGGAGAAGGAGGAAAAAAAAAACCCCTGAACACCACTTATGCTTAGTGATCTCTAACTGTTCCATGAGGTCCACTGGGATTATGACAGATTTATCTTCAGCATATTTGATGAGTGCTAGAGCCATCCATTTTTCTTAGGAAAAGCATCTCAAAGAGTCAGAAGGGATCAAAATATCTGTGTTGTCTTAACTGAGATGAGAGCTATGTAATTATTTGTTTAGGCATTTAGGTAAAATGTTTCTTTGCACTCACTTTGTAGAACTGAGCTGGTCTTGGTAGAATAGGTTTCTTTCTATTTCAAGGGATTTCAACTTCCTCTTTCAAGCTGTATATTTATTTTATATTGTTTTACTGTTTCACGTTTGTATTTTACTGCTTAAAGTTCAATGAAAAAGGATTGTACCTGAAGCCTTTCCTGTACATGAAGGACATTCACTAGCTGAGAAATGCCCATTAAGTTCAGTGAGATTTTTCCCATTAGTAGCTCATGCAATGAGGAGCTAATATAGTAAATATTAATTCAAAATATTGGTACCACACTTTCACACACTCCTTGAGCAAAAACCAGACTATAGAATTGACCTGTACAGCATGCTCTGAAGATATGTGGTACATCTAGAAGTAGTAAAAAGAAATCTGTTTTCCCTCACTGAGGTTAAAAAGAACATGAAAAATCCTGTATTTATTTTAAATTTAATTTATCTTGCAGCTCTTAGAGTATGAACCAACTCTAAATTTGTTGCCAAATCAGTGTATACAAATCCTGTAAAAGAAAGAATAAATAATTTGGACAATACTGGCTGTGGTAGATGAGACAATATGTTTGTTGTCTCTATAAAGGTGTACTTAAATATCAGTATTATTAAGTGATATATTTCATCTGGCAAGAAGAAATGCAGAGTTGTTCCTTAAAAGAGTAAAAGACTGAATAAAGCTTGTCTATAGGAGTTGGAGACTAAGAATGGTTGTTTATGGTGAGGCCATTTTGCACTAAACAAACAAAATTTGCCATAACACGGATACTGTGATAGGATATCAGCAGATGTTCTTTGAAAGTACTGCTGTTGCTGAGTGATCTATTCTAAAATTCAAGGCAATACTGATGCTACTGAAGCTGAAATAGCTTTGGTAGTGATGGGATTTTCTTGTAATAATTCTTCAGTGTAGACAAGGTCATCTGAAGCAGTTTAAGTACCTTTAAATGAAAAGAGTGTACAGTCCATTTGATCTCCCTTTGGCTTTAATTAAATCTTCCTGCACAGCAGTGCCCTAAAGGATCAAGGATCTTTGGAAGAAAACAATTCTAAGGATTCAAAAAGTTACTACCAGAAGGACCCATCCTTATTAAAATAAATTAGTGGAAAGGATATGGATTGAGGTTTTTTGATTGTTGTTGGTTTTGCTTGTTTTAACTCTTACTGCATCTTTCTTTAAAAAGAAAATGTTGAAAATACATTTACTTAAATATGTTAGAAAATTCAGTGAGGAACTTTTTTGGGAGAAATAGAAAAAGAGTAAGAACTAAAAGTCAATAGGAACTAGAGGCCTAAGACCTTGTAAGTTTATAATTTTCAGTATAGCTAGAGATTTTTTTCCCAAAGCCATCAGGTAATGGGGAGATACCTTACTGTTGTAACATAGAGTTCAAAGACTATTGAAAAGCTCTTAGAGGCCAAGGTATTTCTCTACAGTCTTCTTCCTAATTTTGTAGTAGTAATTTTGGAAGATTGCTCTGCACTGAAAGCATAATTCTTTGAAGAAGATTCACTCCCCAGAACTGTCCCAACAGGAGCTTGGTGTCTGCAAGGTTGAGCAGAGAAAAAAATTTGGTTCAGTTCCACGTGATGTGATATCTTAGGTTCAGCAGCAATAGTAGTCATTCGCAAACTCTTTAGTTAACTTAGACAGGCAGTGTGTCGGTGGGCTTTTCTCCCTGAAAAATTCTTTCCTCATTATCATATGCATCTTACAAAATCCTTAAAGCATCCTGAAAATAATTAATGAAAAAGCCTGCACATATTTTACCTCTTATCTTTCATTTTCTTTGTGTTTATTGCTTGTTGCAAGTAAGCCTGACTTTCTACTGAAGCTCAGTTTGGTGGAGAGGGAAATATTGCTTTCATACAACAATAGGAGTAGTGTCTGATTTCTCTGGGAGTTTACAACGATTCATCAAAAAAGAAACAAAAATATCCATATTTCATTCCAAAATGAAAGCTATCAATATAAACATTTTCATATCCTTATTTTTCATCTTCCTCCAAAAACTCAGGATTTCTTCCTGAGCAGTTTTAGGATATTTAGTTCGGTGTCTTCTCTCCTTGGGATTTGATTTCTAACCAGATACATCTCCTATAAAACACTAGGGACAGTCTTTCTGTTATTTAATACAGTGACTCAGGCAAGCACAATAACAGAGAAGGAAACACAATCCTGGCAAAGAACCCCACAGGCTGACAAAAGAAAAAAGTGAAGCAGTATTGTACAGACTATATCTGCTAAAAGGCACTGAATTTGCAATTTTCAACCAATTTTAGAAATTATAAGCCTGTATTATTTCTAATCATTCTCCAAAGCCTCTTAATGTGCATCAGTCTACTCAGTTTCGAGCTGCCAGCAACACAGAGCTGCTTACCTAAAGCAATAATGTTGGACCAGAATAACTCCATATTTACCAAGATGCCAACATAGACATATACAACTGCACCTGGACAGCATTGCATGTAAAATTCTCATTGTTCCTGAATGCAATGTAAACCATTTGTTGGCATTGTTTGAGTGTGTTTGCTTGTTTGACTTGAAAATGAAAATTAAAAGGAAGATACAGATTGTATAAAAATGCCCTTAGTACTCATCTGAGCAGTAACTTTTTGGTTTTATTAGGAAAACCAATGTGAGCCATTTGATACAAGAGCGGAATTTTTAATCAGTAAGGACTTTTTTCCACCTTATTTGTAATTATGTATAAATGATAGCTCATCTTCACTTGCTACACATTAAATATTTTATGCATTTATTTTATCTAAAACACTGCCTTGATGATGTTAAATTTTCAATTAGCAATTCTCACATTTTGATGAGACCCCCCCAAAAATTAATGGGCTGTAATCTATAAGTAAAAATTAAAGGTTAAAAATAATTTTAGTACTTCTATCGAAATTAAGGATATGATTTTTTGAGAAAATACTTATACTTAGTGGCTTGTGAAGAGAATTTGTAATTTTTTTAAAATTAAATTATCTTATTGCAGTCAAATAGTAAGCAATGAGTTTATTCAAGACAAGGATTTCATAAGCAGAAAAAAACAGTGGACGTAGTCTAGGAGGGTTGGGGGTTTTTTTGATATGCATGAGTCCTCCATTGATTCATAAGCTGGCTCTTTCTAATGAATTATATTTGTTATTAAAACATCTACTTGGATAACAGTAGTTAGTCAGCAGTTCTCAAATTGGTGTAAATGGATAGGAACCCAATTACAGTTTTAAATATTTACATAATATGGTTTATTTTTCTCCCATTGATTTCTGACTGAGAATCAGATTATTCTCTTAATGCTTTTGAACATTAAAAGACACATTTCTGTAAGTACTTAGGTGCTGATGTCCTAACCACTATTTCAGAATTTATTTGGCCTCATCAAAGGTGAAAAAGTGAAATGTTTGTTTATATTTTCTTTCCTTAAAAGAGAATTGATGCATAACACAGAAGTTAATCAGTTGTCTTTGTTAAAAAGGTGGAAGTCTAATCCTTCACTGGTATTAGTGATGAACAAAAGGAACAGCACTGACTGCACAACAAGCTATTGCATGCACAAACTAAACATGAATTGTCAGGTCAATAACTTCTTCATGCATTTCTTCTACTGAAAACTTATATTTTAAAATATACTGACAATAGTATCTACATTTATATTGCCATTGATTTTTTTTGTTTTGTTTTAGGATGCTGCTACAAGGACAGAAAGAGTTCACAAAAGCTTCTGTATCCATTGCTTGTTACCTTAGTTAGTATTTTTCTGTTTTGATAAAGTCTTCTCCCATATCTATAAAGTCTTTCTCCCATATACCTGTAACAATAAGATGTTAAACCCAATAGGAAACAATTTTCCTTTACAAAACAGATCCATGTGTGCATATATGTAATCCAAGATGTGGCTACCATGTTACATATTGGTTTGTATTCCAGTGTAGTAAGCCACGACCACATCTGCTACGTGCTTTCCTTATTTGATTTGTTCTAAACAACGTTGTCTGGATAAAGGATGAGAAATAACTTTCAAACACCAGATTCATCACAGCCAAATCTGTAGGGAAAATTTCTCTGAATGCCTTGTTGCAGCATAAAGGAAGAACACCTTTAAAAATGGAATGTGGCAGTTTTAAGCAATAAAATTGACTTCTCCACGTCTGTGTTTTGAGAAAGCATTTTCCCTTTTTATTCATGTGTAGCATTCATTGCTTCATGATTGAATAGCAGCGTCTTATAAAGCTGGAGTGAGTTGTCTATACACACTTGGATGCATTTCTTACCTACTTGAAACAATCTTGGGTGTTATCCTCCCTTTTCTAATTAAACATAATCAATTATCACCTAAGTAGGGGTTATGAGATTTTATCCATTGTGTGAATATGCATTTTTGCTGTAGTGACAGTCACTAACATACAGAGCTGGTTGAATTATTTTTAAGAATTAGATACAGGTTTTTGAAAATTACTGTAAACAAATAATTTCATTAATTGCATAATTTCAAGACTGATAGAATTTTTTTTTGAAAATAATTTGATAACCTTGTTTGGCTGTCTCTAATAACAGATAAGAAAAGACAAATGCTCCCATCTGAAAGAAAATGTCCCATTATTTTTGGAAAAAATGTAGAATGTGACAGTTTTTGGTGAAATTTCTTTTCTTGGAGGTACAGTCCTACGATATTTTCAGCCATTTCAAATTGATTAACCAAAAATGTCATTTCCCTTCCTTACTTAATTTGACTCTTCTATTAAGCAACAGGTTTAATTTTTATTTGTCTCTCAGGAGCCTGTAAATTTAGAGACAAACACTAGAAAATTGTTTGAAGAAATGAAGCAATAATTTTAGATTCAAAAAAAAAAATCTACTTGAGAGCTTGAAAACTTAAATGAAATTAACCCCTTAGTTCAGAAAAAGTAAATCAGTCGTAAGAGTGATGTACTTTGAGATTGTAAGTATTGAACCTGCTGCATGTTACTGGGTTAACTAGATGTAAGCAGGTCCTTTACAGTTTTCCTGAGAAGAAACTTTCATCTTACTGTATTTTTTAACTTTTAGTGATGGAGAATAATCCAAAGTTCAGGAAACAGAGTTGCTGGCACTGGCTGAGCGGGGAAACCTGAAATGCATGGTATAATTCCTAGGAGAAGAGCAGCCAGTCACACAGCTGAGATACCATAAGCAAACTCCTGCTGGAGAGACAAGTGGGGAATTTGAAGGCCTTAAGCTCTGCAACACCTGAAACTCTTGAACTGCAAACCCTGACAGAAGTTATAGATAAGTCAGGTCTGGCTGTAGGGAGGGAGACACAATATATCACTGGCCTTGGAAAGTGCAGCCTGATAATCACAAGGAAAATCTCTTGCCGATAAAGCAAATCTTCTGTTTCCTTGTTCAGTTAAGGAAAAAAGGTGAAAACCCAGTTAACTGAAACTCAGTGCTTCTGGCAGAATTAAATGTACAAATAAACTCCGGGCATGTGGGCTGTACTAGGTCAAATCCAGAGATCCCTTTGAACCTTCGTGATTTTGTGACTATGTGCTCTTACCCGATGTATTTCTTGTCATAGAGAACATTTTTGCAACAGGTTTTTCAGTTTGTTTTCCTCTCAGGGAAGTAGCTCACTTTATATGTGTGATATAATGCAAGTTAAACATTTTATATTGCTGTATATGGAATCCTTCTGGGGTTTTCTTTCCCAGAGTGCAAGCAGTGTTGCAAGTGATGCTGATGCAGTACCATCGACGTTTTTGCTAATTGTTATTCAAATAGAGCACTCATTCACTCAAAATTAGCAACTGTATGCCCTTTTACAGTAGCACCTTAATCACTGGAGGCTGTTTACATGTTAAATTATTGGACTTTTACTGAACCAAGACAAAACCTAATGAATGTGGATTATCTGAAAATAAAGCTTTGACTTGTAACCTTGAGTATGGGTGGGGCTTTCAAATTGAACACACTAAAGTAAATACAAAGGATAGAAAACATTGTATTCAACCATCAGGAAATTCACGCTTGATCTATCCATGACAGAGTTTGGGGCTCAGATTTTCTGGCTTGCAAGTTTGGAATCCAAACACTTTCTTACATCACAATGTGCAAGATGTCATTGAGTAAGGAGTACAGTGGACCTGTGCATGATCTTAGATATGTTGGACATTAGGCAGGAGAAGAAAAAATGTTTGACTGAATTACTTATTTTGAATTATTTGTCCACAATCACGTTCCAGTGGTCTGCTTTTCCTGTGTTGTGCCAAACACAAGATATTTATCTCTGATTAATTTGGAAATAAAACAGTGAAACTGAACTGTACGATTGTGTAAGGTTGTTCTGCTATCATTTATGCTAAAAAGTTATTCTCCATTAACTCATTTTGAATGGAAATACAGTAGCTGAAAGTAACAACTCACTTTAGTTTCTGTTTCCATAAAATGAATTCATACACCAAGATGGAATTAGCAACAGCAGCAGACTCACAGTTGCAAAAAAGCACTACACATCTATTAGATATAGGGTTTGGTGACACACATATTTTGCCCTTAGGCAATAGTGAGGTTTACTCTATAATAAATGTGAGTGTCTCATGGCCAGGTCTGTCTTAGTCTTGCTCTCCATGCTCTTTGCAGTCAACTGCAGAAGTTTGAATGACAATTGTGAGATTTTTACTGTATGAGACTTAACTGGGCACAGGAGCTTTAAACAGTCCATTCTCTCTTTTCCTTGATCATTGTCTATGCAGCTCACTTTGAGAGTTCAATTTAAATACAAGCTCCATGGTTGGAAGAAGTAAAGAACATGTTTGAGAGTGGTTTTGTGAATGAGGGATATGGATCATGATTGAGAAAGAAGAATTTGATTTTGAGTAGTGCATGTTCTGAGATCATCCAGATATTAAAATACATGGAGAGGTTATATACCAGGAGATGATTGAATTGAGTGGCATCAGTTGAAAAAGAAATCAAAAAGAGAACTTCCGGACCAGTATTTTGTAGGCCAACTGAGTGTCCTTCTGTTCTCATGTAGCTGTAAACATTAAAACCAAAGCTCCAGCTAGTCATCGCTTTCCTTAATGTCTTAATAGATTGTCTTGTCCATTTTGTAGATCATTTATTCACTGAGTAAATGGAGTGTAAATGTTGTAAGACACAGTACAACTTCTTCTTTGCTGTAGTTCTTTTTATTAACTGATGAGTAAGTTCAGCAGCGTAATAAGGATTGAGACCTGTTTTGGCCATTTACTGTGCAATAGTCAGAGCTGTCTTTTTTTATTGACCTGGAGTTCTAGTGATTTACCTTTTTAATAAACAGTGAAAACATTACTAGAGGCTAGCTGTTTTCAAGTAAATTAAGTTCTTTGCTGTACCTGGTTTTAGAGTTTAATTATATACTTTAATGTTCCCACTGAGGCCCAACATCAAAGATGAGTTTCAAAATGAAGAACAGAACTAAATGTATTTATGATTGCAAGGAATGCTTCTGGCTTGTAAATCAGCATTATAAAATACAAAAAGCAGACTTTCTTTAGAATATTTGAATTATACATATATTTTTACCTGATTTATTTTAAAATATCATAGCCAGAGAATAGTAGATCATAGGGAATATTTTGTTGCATATAGTTCATAGTTACAAGGTGCTTGAATTTTAATTTTCATGATCGTAAATTAATCATATAAAGCTATACATATGAAAACTTTTCAAAGTGTAAAAACTCATGTACAGCCATCAAAGCAGTATTTTTATTGATGCTGAATCTCTTTTTTTTCCCCTAGGAATAGACTTCTTGAAATAGGCTGCTTCTCTTAGCATGCATTGTAATTGACTTTCTGGAGTCATAAAGCAGAATAGATTGTGGAAAGAATAGTTTTTGTCTGAGATGAAGATTATCTTGTGTTACAGTCTTAGTTCTCTCTGGCACTGGTAGCAGTCCACTAAAGGAGACTACTATGTACTGTTCAGTCGGATTTATTTTGCAAACTGTGGTTGAAATGCATAAGTTTAAAACTAAATTGCAAAGTATACTATAAATATGTTCATTTTCTCATTTGTCTGCCTTATAGTAAAAAAGCAAAGCATATATTAAAATATTCCCATTTAGTTTTTAAATGAAATATCTTTTTGATATATAGAGAATCAATGAAAGAAAGTTTGCTTGAAAATAATCAGCCAAAAATCATTAACTTTACATTGTTAAGTTCTTGACAAATCATCCTATTTACATACACCTTTAAGAAAATAATTGTGTAGTGTATTTGGAGGCTTTATCTACACTCATAAAATTTTCAAATGTTTTAGTGTTTTTTTCTGTGTATATGGCAACTAATGCAAGCCAGTTGAAACTGCACAGAACTTCACTATTTTGTACACTCATCACAAAATTATCAGCATTTCATGCAACAATTAGCTTGTACAAAAAATTAATAGCAACAGAGAGAACCCAATTTTTCTACTGATTAAAAAAAAAAAAGGCAGGAGGACACACATACACTTGGGGACACAGGACAACTTTTAGCCATGGTCATTATATTACATTTATTTTTATATATTCTATATTATTTTATTTTCCTTTCTTTTTAAATTTTGCTTCTATTTCTTTTTCATTTCACTTGTCATGTTTGTTTCTTATTAGATAGAAAATTATGACAAAGCCACACATTTATAGACACTTTCACAAGAGTTGGAAAAATTAATAGCTAATACCACCATTATAATAACTACAATTTTTATAGTAGGAATATTATATTGGGATAAAAATAGGGAAAAAATGCCTGTGCTTTGAAATTCAGGAAAAAAATTTAAAGTACCAAGTGCTTTTTATGTATCTTCAGTGGATATTGCACTCAGAACTTGGCAAAGCATTCTCACTACCTTAGGGAACACTTACTCACAGATTTATTTGGAGAGTTTCTGGCAAGCATATAAAAAACAAGAGTAAAGTTCATGTCATTTACCCAGGAATTGAGTTAAAAATACACCTTGACAAAACACTCTTACTGCTTTGATACTGCATTGCCATATATGCACTGTATGTAATGTAAAGGGAAAAAAAAGTTTCACACCTCCTTGCAAAGGTATTTTTTCTCTTTCAAACTTTGACATCGCTTGACAGATAACAACAGGATTCAGGCTCGATGCAGTGGAAACTAAGCAGGCAAGAAAAACGTGAGATTGATTTTCCTTCACCATGTGCTTCTAGAATATGAATAAGTACACATTATTGTATATGCAGAGTACATCTATATCTGTATTTGTTTGTGGTTTTTTTTCCTTTGTGGCAAGTAGGTCGCCTTTTGAAAAATGGAGTGGAGGCAGTGTCAGTTTGGCTGCAGCAGACTTCAGGCCTGAGCTGCCCATGTCTTTACAGCTGGGCTGTAGTGCCTGAAGGCAGTGCTCAAACATGATACCTTTGGCTCTCTACCTCATTGTAAGAAAACATAAAAGAGGAGGCAATCTTTTGACTGCTGTGCTGGGCCATGGCTTCCTTTTTTTTTTTTTTTTTTTTTTTTTTTTTTT
>VZSR01001283.1:44905397-44977938 GCA_013398615.1 Brachypodius melanocephalos | reverse complement strand
TAACACGAGCTCAGCTAACAGTTCCACTGAGGCTCGAGCTGCAAAGACCCCAGTGGCAAATTCAACATGCTATGTTGTCGACTGTGTATGTAACTACTGAAGAAGTAGATTAGGATTTTCTGAAGAAATTTCTGTGTATGTAGCATTTTGTGAGTAATAACAAAACGAGGCTTTATTCTTGGTATGATTTTGAGCCTTATCCCTTGCTTTGTTAGAAGAAAACATTTTCTTTTTGCCATAAAAATACATAAATGATACGCTGTTTATGTGCTTATATTTCCCATAATGATATTTTAGTACCCGTGACTAATAGCTATAAGCGAAACTACAGATGTGGAATAATTTGCGCCAGCCAAAGACACTTTGATGAATCTCTGATATTTTTAGATGGTAGATGCTCAGCCTATGGTCATTACTATCTATTGCTATACCACTAGAACATCAGATCTGAGGTTCAAAACATGGGGTAAGAAAAGGATGCTAAAAGTGAAGATCTTTTCCCTAATGCTCATTTAGTCTAAACAGACAATTTAAGCAGATGAAAAAATGAAGGAGAGATAGTGAGAAAATTTCAGCTAAGGTCGCTGCCTGTCAGTTGTACAGAACTTTTATATCTTTAATCCCACTGAAATATTCTGTACAGGCTTTGAAGAGTCAATCATTCAGAGATCAGTAGCAATTTAAAAATATGTGTACATGTTAAATTTGTAATTTAGGAGGAGAAACATATTGCCATGGTTTTTGATCACTGTATGGTGAGCATATTTCTGGAAAGCACTTTGCTGTTCTGCTTTGTTTTGATCGCTGTTATTTTACTGTGCCAGAAAGCAGGGATTTTTTAGTAACTCCAGGCAGTACCTTGATCAAAGGAGCTAAGTAGGTGTGAAAAGTCTCGGTATCTCACGAGTCTTTGTGAATGAGCACTTTTTCATTCTTAAAGTGCTGGCACTGAGAATAGCTGTATTTCTTTCTCAAAAAAATGGAGTAAATGGAGAAGTTACAGAGCTTGAGTCTGATTTAGGGCTGTTTCTTTATAATTATTTAATAAGTTGTTTTGGAGCATCAAATAAAATGTCATCAAATAGATTTGATGCCCTGATCAAATTTTACAAACCTTTCATGTAGGAAAAAATATAGGACAAAAGCATAGGTAGGAAGACCTGTGACTGAGGATTTAGCTTCCTTTGAGATTTGTGAATAGGGTCACATTTGTCACCCAATTTGTCCTGTCAGCTTTTGCAAGGCTTTCTGAAATATATTTTTAGAGGAAAATTGATGCTACATTAACTAATGAGAAGACTTTAATATGGTCTCAGACATTTACTGGGATAAGGCCTAACACATCTCTCTAGCCAAAGGAAAGTGGTATTATATTTTTATACTTTTAGCGATGTTTCCCAATCTACCCATATAATAGGAAATCCAGTAGGGCAGAAATCGAATTGCAAGCAATAAGATTTGTACTTCCTATTTCCATGTAATTAAAGAAAAACATTTTCTCAGGTTTCCTTTCCCCTTTTTTTTTCTTCATTTTCTTCTCTTTCTCCCTCTTTTTTTTAACTTCATCTTTTCTTATGAAGATTTTCCCCATTGCAGCAGTAGTAGCTTCTGACAAATCACTGTCTACTCATGATGGCTTAGGTCTCTTTCTTACTAATGCTGATAGATGAGTAGCTAAAGATGAGAAATATTATATATTTACACTACAATTATAGGAATTATGTGTTTTACTGTCTGAGCAGCATGCACTGTGGTAATTATCATGGTATTAAATAGCTGAGTGTCATCATAGAAAGAACACAAGTTATTACTACAGTCTACATATGATAACTCTTAAACATAATTGCTGTGTAATCTTCAGGTGATTGAATTATCATTCAGACCCATGCTGACAGTACAGCCATGTGTAAAAAATCTGCTTAATCAAAGATTATTGCAGTTTCTTTTTTTAATTCAATTCTTTTCAAAACATGGAAATTCAGGAACAGATTCTGCAAAAACGTGGCCTTTATACTAAGCTATGCTAAAGTGTATAATATAAATTTTCTTCAAAGAATGAAAACACACATGTGACTGTAACAATGATGTAGGAACAGAAGGGATACTTGCCTTATCATGGACATCTTGTGAATCCATAAAACTGCATGGTCCTGATCAGCTCTGGGTCATAACCCTGACTGTTAAGTCAGCTTTTTCAGATGTTACAAAGTGGTACCAGCTGGCCTTAGGGGAAAAGTGATATTACCCATACAGGAGTTTCTGTAACCATCAGAAAGTAAATGTAGGAAATTTTATGGAAGACAATCTCAGACATTGCATGAGGAATCATCTCTTTTTGATGTATATTTAGTATGAAGGTTATTAAGGTGTAATGGCCATCAATTTTCTTTTATTTATATCACTTGTGCCAGGCAGTTATATGTAGATTCAAAAGAGCAGGATCTCTGTAGCAAATTTGTTTAACATAAAAGTATGATTTTTGTGATAAGAGTGACTTTACTGCTGCATTTTTTTTCTATAAATAGATTTCACGTTCTTCTAAAAGTTGGTTTTGTTTTTTTCCATAAACTACATACAAAAATCTCAAGAATTAATTTCTCAGGTCTCTCAACACCTTTCAAGGAAAACAAAACCAACTGTTTCATATAATCTTTGTTACACTATTTTTCTAACAATTTACTTTATTTATTAAAAAAGTAATCATTCCAGAAGTGATGGATTTACTTGAGTCATGATAACCCTCCTTCTGAAATCCCATTTGTTGCTTCTGAATACTTCTTCATCTATGCCCAAATAAATGTGTCCTCTTTCAGGCTGATAACTTCTAAATGAATTTATTGCACAACAAATACAACATACCATTTTGATATTTAATTTTGAGCTGACTCCCATGCTGAGAATTTGTCATTCAGAAGAACCAGATCAGGCTGCAAGTTATAGCTGTATTTAAAGCTCAATACACATTTATTACTGAAATTTGCAATTTAAGATGTATTTTATATGGAAAAGTGATATTTCTAATATATATTGCTGAATTCTGACAAAAATGGGATATGTGATGATAATTATGGATACCGCAGTCATTGTAAGGCTCACATGTTACATATCGAATAAAATTCTTCACAATTTAGTTGTCATAAACAATAAGGGATCACAGTTTATCTCTTCTTTGTAAGTCTTTACAGGTGTAGGAAGACTTGGCCATGTAAATTCACGTCGAAATATGTGCAGTTAGGCATAGTATACATAGTGTTTTAATGGAGTTTTGAAACAGTCTTCTGTCCTAATTACACAACATAAATGTGTTTGTCTCTGTGTTTTTGAGAGGGGATGGAAGATTTAAATTAATTCCCACCATATTAACAAAAACAGGTTAGGAATTTTAAAAAGTTGCAAGCAATCACTGAAGAGCAGACAACAGAAGAAGGCAAAAATGAGATGTGGTTAAAGAATATATGATAAAATGCCATCTTTTTTTTCATTCAGAGCATGAATGAATATGGTACGTCAATAAGGAGAATAAATGCTTTTGAAGAACATGAAGAATTTTACTTAATGACTATTCAAATTGGCAGTTGTCATCTGTGAGGATGAAATGTTCATACAAATAGTTGTTAAGACACTGGTGATTTGATTATTAGCAGTTTACAAAAGGGATTTCTTAAGCAAATCTGTGTAAATTTTAGATATAAATATCTGTTTGAAATCTTTTACAGAACTCAGCTTAAGTGACAAGATTCAATATTCAGCATAAATGTATCTATTGAATGGAAACCAGTTCTGCTGCTGTTTTTACTGTGGATCTAGCGTCCAGAAAATTGTGGAAAATTGGTGTTCATTCTTTAGAGTAGAGATTAAGTCATGAAAATAAAACAACATGAAATTTTGTAGTGTTATTATGAAATATTTATATGAATATTGGATTGACTTTAAATGTTTGCACCTCTCTGTTTCCACATATTTTGAACAAAACCAAACATGAAAAAAATTAGTTACAATGTCTGAGGTTTGTTTTTTTCTCTTCTTAACATTACTTGAGGTCACAACTTACCTGCCATTTCTGGAAATGAGCAAGGCTTGTGTCTGTTTTACACAAAGTCTAAAATTGCCAGGCAGTTACTCTGGGCTCATGTTTTATTGTTTACAGTCCTTACAGATACCTATAGTGAATTTTAAAGCATCTAATGATTTATTAATGACTACCCAGACATTTACCTTTCATTTTGAGCTATAATCAGGAAAATGTACATGGCAGCAACTGCATTTGAGAGAAACTGAAAGTCACTGAGTACAGCCGTAGCGTTTTTCCTCCCAAATCTGTTTTGTTTCTATTTTTGCATTATGTGGATTAAATTTATATCCTGCCTGATTCTTACTTTATATGGTATTAAATTGTAGTCAAAAGAAAATGTATTTACTATGCATATCACATTTGCACATTTTTTATTCTGTTCACGTACAATCTGCATATGGCATGTCCATTTTTCCAGTGGCCATAGGAACATATAATCACTCATCAATGATTTTATTTTCTTTTTCCTTTAGGGGCTGATGTTATCAATTTTGATGGCCATGTAGTGCTACCATACAGATTCAGGAACAAGAAAATGAAAACACTGAAAGATGTAATCTCTCTGAAATTTAAGACCTCTGAAAACGAAGGTGTAATCTTCCACGGAGAAGGACAGCAAGGAGACTACATCACCTTGGAACTGAAGAAAGCCAAACTCGTTCTAAATTTAAATTTAGGTATGTTTTGATCATTTAGTTTTGTGATTGTTTTCAGTTCTCCCACAAAAATCTTAAGGTCAAACATTTCATCCTCTTTCCACGGTAATTTGATAAACCACATCATTTAATCAGGTAATTTGTTGAAAGTGTGGTTAATTCCTTTTCTATATGTTGGAGGAGTGTGTGTGCATGTTTGGTTCCATCCTGTCCCTTTTTCTCTGTGTGATATATATGAAAAGAAGATCATACAGAAAAGCAAGATCAGCAATATATTGTCATTACTGCAAACAAACAAAAAAAAATAGTTTGCCAGAATCATATTTGACCTCAGCTGTGGCTTTGTGTGAGAGAAGGACACTGTCATCACTTTGGAGGAATAAAGGTCACCCTTAGGAACCTTGCAGAAAAAAAAAATATCAGTCTAGGAAGCTACAGGCTGCATGAAGTTGGAGTTCAGCAGCCTTCCCAGAGTCTGAGAAGGAGGGCTAGGAAAGGAAACGAGACAGATTGTTTTGTCAGGAAATCTTACAATGAAATCCTGTATATATTACTCTAGTTCCAGTCCTCCCAGTAGAGGACTACAGGCTTATAAGTGACTGGATTTATAAAGTACATTTATTATGAAAAAGACTCACATTTATCTGGTTTCAGGTATTTTTTCCATTCAAACAAAAAAACCTTGAAAAAAGATTTCATGCAATTTTCCCTAGTTCTCTTACAGACATGTGAAGAGTAAATTGTTCCATTTGTTATTTACATTGAATAATACTTATTTCCACTAGCATTTTCTCCTTTTCTTTTTCTAACAATCAACATGAACAAATGATCAGGAAAGCACAGCGTCCTATAGCAGTTACCTATTTTTAGCAATTTTAATTGCAGTAGTAACCCTTTCATTTCCTGTTCCTCTATATTTTTCAGCACCGTCTTTATGTGTTTATGAGCTGTTTTAACTTCTGTATGTGAGTTTGGTGAGGAAGTTCTTAAATCATTAGGCTGCTAAAAGGGATTAGGCCTGTGACACACACTCAATAAACAGATGTAATGCTTTGTGGTGTTATTATTCCTCTGTCTGAGAATATTGTCTTTGCATCAGACACAGTAGAAAAGGATGTTCATCTTTTCTGGTGACATCCAGTGACTTAGTTTCAAACACTGGGGGCTGGGGAAGGATGAGGAGACAGAAGTGGGTTTAGGTTTAACTTTGCACTGCATTTGACTTTGCATTGAAGAAACTGAGGCTCAATGACATGCATATCATTCTATTTTATTTTTTAACCAATAGGACCATTGGCCTTCAGCATAGAGGCAGGATGGTCATTTGTAGGGAAGTAATGTCTTAAGCCATGGAAGTGTGATTTGCCAGAATGTGTTTTCAGCATGCACAGACTTTAATGTCTCAGCTGCAGGCATTCTTGAGGGTAAGAAATTCTCAGCCTCAGAAATGCTTTAGGTCCTCATGTATTCAGAACATGGAAGAATGCATTGAGTTATTGAGCAGTGCAGCAATTTTTTACACTTACTGCTGAATTAGTCATTTGCTGCTTAAGTTGGGATCCATGCTATCAACCTTTGCTGGCTTAGCTGTGTCAGTCAGATGGCAATGAGATGTGATCTCTGACTAGCTCAGCTACACTGGAAAAACCCCCTGGATAACACAGCAGAGAATTGCAAAATTGTACTCTTGCTAGTAGTTTGACTTCCAGAATAGGAAGATTGCTTCAGGATAACAGACTGAAATAAGCTGTATTAGCAGAAGATGGTTTTTCTGTTGTTAGCTCAGTCTGCACTGAGCCTTTTCCCCTCTGCTTGCTGGTATAATGATACTGGTAAAGGCCACAAAGCATAGAACTCAAGAGGGAAAAGGCTTATTTTGCCAATGTCTGTTATCAGGCTCCGTGTCTGCCACAGCATTCATAAATCAGTACAGTTCCAATGCAGCTCAGGATCTGGCCCAGAGGTGACAGCTTTTCTTTTCTGTAGCATAGGAGTGAAAGCAGAAAACCCTTGATAAAAACATCTTCACAAGTGGAAATTGGTATTGCTTTTCAGATTCATTTCCAAACAACTGCTATTATGAATTTATACATGCATTTATACAGTTCAGTAATCAGATGCTTGCTGTATTTGGTCTAGATATTTGTATTGGTGGCAACAACTCTCCACTGGGCAGATCTCAACTTCATAGCAGACTGACTTTCTCCAGATTATTGCATGTCTGGTATGATTCTTGTAAAAGAAGGAGGAAAAATGTTTGCCTAACTACTTTGAGGTGAGAAATGCTATTGTTTCTGTTCTCAGGCAGCAACCAGCTTGGCTCTATTTTTGGCCACACATCTGTGACGACAGGCAGCCTCTTGGATGATCACCACTGGCACTCCATCATCATAGAGCGCCACGGGAGGAACATCAATCTCACCCTCGACAGACACATGCAGCACTTCAGAACAAATGGAGAATTTGATTACTTGGACCTGGACTATGAGGTAGACAGTGAAACTTCTTTCGTCTCATTCAAGTTGGTTTTATAAAGATAAGTCCAAGAAGAAATCTAACATAATTTGCTTTCTTAATTTTTCATACTTTTTTCTTATTATTATTTATTCCCTTATATTTCCTGAAATTATCTTTCCAACAGTGTGCTCTCTTAAGTGTAAATTATGTTTCTCTTAATTAGCCTACCAAGTCCCATCTGGTGTAACAATCATCTCAGCCCTTTGTTTTAAAGTGGGAGATCTGTGTTATTCAGCAAGACAGGAATACACAATTTTAAAAATCTCTAAAAGCAGCTGCTCTACACAGGAAGTATATTTTTTAAAGTATGATGCAATCTGTTGTCCCACTCAGGTGATAATTTTGCTCTTGAATCAGAAAGCCTTAATCTGTGGTGTTAGTATTAATTTTTAGCAAAGGAAGCAGGTTAGAACCTTTTTATTAATACAGATCTTGATCTGTCCTGTCTTGGGTAGGTAGATAATCCCTTGTATTATCACAAATATAGCAAAAATAACTTCTTTTTAGAAAGAAGTAATGAAGAGTTAGGAAAGTTGTAAGAAAACTTGTTTAATCAATCAGGTTAATGCACAAAAGTTCTGGTAGTAATTAAATGTGGGCTTGTTGTTTGATTGCATTACAGCTTCAGCTATTATGAACTTGTTCAACTCCCCTAATCTGTACAAGAAATTCAACACGTTGCAATCTTTGTATAATATTTTCTTACACTCTTTACTGCTTCTAATGAGAATTAATTTGGTTGGCTGCACCAAATATGTCACAACTTTTTAAGGTGTAAGAACCAATATAAATGATGTAATGGAAAAAAGTTTGAATTAACTTGTGTATTTATATGTTTACAATTTTTTGACCAAGAATATATGACTATTTGAAAAAAGTACTTATAATTGTAAATGCTTCTGAGTCAAATATTTGATTATATTCCAAAAAATATTTACGAATACATTATTTGCTGGCAGTTCTAATCAGAAAATAAGAAGCTAATTTTCCTGTACCTCTACCAATTATTGAGCACTGAAGATCTGAACTGAGCTACTTAAAAATCACATAAATAGATTTTCTTAAAAGCTTTCAAGTGAATGAACTACAGAAAAAGGCTGAATGCCATAAGCCAGGGTTGTGCAATTTGTGCACATACATATATATATGTGTGTATATATATTTATATATGTATATGATGTTTACATAAGAAACATATTTCATATTAAAAGTTCATCCCTCATAAGAGCTGAATTCAGTGCATTCACCTTCCCACCCTATCTGCATAAAGAGACCTCACTGGCAGTTCTCAAAGATACATTTCATTTTCCATATAGATGGATCTCTTTGTGTTTAATTGAACTCACTTGAGTGTGTATGTGTGTATATACATTCCTGTGCTTCATATAAACTCAAGAGAATTAATCTCTTCTCCTTCCTCACTATTATCTCACTGCTCTTGGAGCTAGACAGCACAGAATAAATTTAAAGGTGTTGTCTTTGTGATTAACAGGGCATAAAGCCAAAAGAATCAATAGTGTTTTCCATAGACAAAATAGTTTCTAGGTTAATCTCTTTCATAAAAGTCAAGTAAACACAAAAGAGGAATTAACATTAGTTCTGATTGCATTTTTGAGATCAAAAAATAGTCCCATAAGTTGCTCTTAACTCACTATCACATTATGTGGTTTTTACTTTTTTCTTCTTTTCTTCAAAATTCTTTCTTTTTATTTAATTTTTACGTTTAATTTAATCCAAGCACATGATTATGACATGCATAAAATGTTTGACAACCATGAAAATATTACAGTCCCATTCTCCATGTGAAGAGCTATATCTTCTCTAAAATCAAATCATGTCAATTTACTGTGCCTGAGGATGTCCCCACAAGACTTTTACACACCCAAAACTGGTGTGTGTGGTTTATAAAGGTTTTAGATTTCAGCTGTATAGTTTTCATTCTCTGTAGATACCAAGTGGAAGGCTCCTCTTTGGGGTAGAAACTGGTATCTCACATGCATTCAAAACTGAAAATGTCACCCTAGAGCTCTGTTTTCCTGCTGTTGGTAATAACAAATGGAATTGACAGTGAATTATGTTTAAAAGCCTTGTTCTGCCAAATCGCAGAACATTTGTGGGGCAGGAAAGCAAGGTGTCATTACTATTGAATATACTGTGTATATTTATATTTATTTGGGCTGCTAAATGTTAATGAAAACATGTAACATTCACTTCCAATCATTTTATAACAACTATTATATAGCAAAGATCTGTATCATCTCTATGGAGTGGCAGAGAAAGAATTAATCAAAGAGTAACACCTTTAGTTTGTAAATGTTTGGGTTTCTAAGTCTTTTAGCACTATAGATTATGGATAATGCAGAATTAATTACCCAGGATAATGCAATTCAACTGTAAGACAAAAAACAATTCATATTTGAGTTTGATGACTGAGTCTTTGCAGTGGTTGTCTTGATCTTCTCTAAGGAGATGATTTGACGAGACAAATCAAGGGGTAGCTCCTCACTGGCTATAACTACAGGACAAAAGCATGTTCTTAGCAGTGAAAAGTCCTTCTGTCTAAAGACTGCATCTTTAACTGTGTGATTCCATAAATTCTCCTGGATGAAGTAGATATATAAACACTAAAGCAGAATAACATGCCACATTGGAGCCCACCACTGCTGTGCTGTAATCTGAGCTCTGGCACACAGTTAGAGCTGAGTGAATGATTTGATTCAGATTATCTGGCTAATTTCATGTCTACTTTTGTTTAGAAAAATAATGTGATGGAAATTTGTTCTAATTACTTTGTTTGAAATGCTTATTTTCCGATAACAATCAGAAGAGCAGTTCACATATGAATAACTGATGTGTGTCTGTTCACTGTTTGGACAATTGAGTTTGGCTACCATAAATAATTAAAATTAATTACTATATATTTTGCTTTTGCAGTATTTGTTCTGATACATCCTTTTTCTGTAGACAGTGCTCCGAGCTCTCTATTTTACCATGAATGTTGAGTGTTCAAAGAAAGCAAATATTTGTACAACAGAATACTTTAAAAGTCTTTGCCTTCCTAAGGTAGTAACTATCTACCATTTTTCTGTTTCATTTGAAGATAACCTTTGGAGGAATGCCTTTTTCTGGCAAGCCAAGTTCTAACAGTAGGAAAAATTTCAAAGGCTGCATGGAGAGCATCAACTACAATGGCAATAATATCACTGACCTTGCCAAGAGGAAGAAATTGGAACCTTCAAATGTGGTAAGATCATAATTTCATGGTCATCTACCCTTCTGCTTCTCTTTCTAAAGAAGACTAAAAGGTTTTTGAGGGTGTGTAGCTGATATTCTTGTGATATACTGCAATAATATAAAACACAAAGCAAATTTTACTGCAAACCCAAAGATCTTATTGCATGTACATTTGTGACAAAAAAAAAATATCATGTATGAGCATTTTATTTCTTGGGTCTGGTTTCATCTTTCAAAAATTAACCTTTAGTGTCAGTCAGATGGTTTTGGTTTTTGGGTTTTTTTTTAAGAAAAGCAACTGAACCAGTAAGTGCTTTTTCTCTTTCTTCTCAAATTATAGTAGTCCAAAACCAGTGCAGACAAGATTTATTATTAAATGAATTGCAGCTTTCTTGTGGCTTTTAAATCCTGGTAATATTCCATCCCTGCTGAGCTAGTTGGATTGCTGGAGTGCAAAAGTCTTTGGATGAGAATATTTTACAGTCTTTTCTGATATGTCTGAAAAAACTCAAGATACTATACTTGAAAATCATAATTTGCTTATTAACATTAGAGGTTATAAGTATTTTACTCCATTTTTGCTGTGGCTTAAGCATTCATAGCTGCTTTCATGTTCAGACTTATGGCTTTATGAGCAGGGTGATTAAGAAAGAATGTACTTTAATTTCTGTGTTTTTAAAGCTCTAAGTGTTCCCCTGAAAATGCTTGCTGTCATATAAAGGCAATATGGATAAGAAATAATTGTATTATTGCCATGATTTTGAAATGGTTTGAATAACTTTTCAAGGCTTTCTTCTGTACAAGCCTACACACTTCACTTATTCCTGCTAACAATATGTAGGTTTACACAATTTCATTTTCCTTTATGTAATAAATTGTAAAGCTATACATATGCAGTGATGATGTCATGCAAAGGACTGATTATCCTTGGATAGTAACACTGAAGTTTCATGCTGTTGTATGAACGTTATGACTAAATGGTCAAGGAAATCCAAAGGATAATCATGAGTATGTGGTGTTTGCCTATGCAAACTCAGTAATACAGCATGACATCTATAACCCTTTCTACACATAAATTTCATCAGTATTGTCAAAGGCAAAGAATATGATATATATTCCATTCGTTAAGATTCTGGTTTTAAAGCTTTTTCAATCCAATCTAATGAACTCCTGAAACTTTAACTTTTTTATTTTTTTCTTTCATAATTACATGAGATTTTCTTCCTGCAGGGCATTTTCAGCTTTAACATAACCATGATTTTGAAAGATTAATGCCTGATTTAAAAAAGAATCTTTGTACAGGAGCAATCTTTCCATTTTGTGCAATCAAGTCCACTGCAAGTTAGGAGGGCATATTCTTAAAACCACTTTCTGAACAGAAGTGTTGCTTAAGTTCATATGGTGCAAATCCTGTCCTTTAAAGTCCTAGCCTCTCAAAAGTGTGGCATAGCTAGCAGACATGTAAAGTCTCCGAAAAATCATATTTCTGATTGATTCTTTCTTTGTTTATTTCTTCATTTTTAAAATTCTGTTTCCCATAACACGAAAGTACAATCCTCACAAGAAATTCTGGCAGCATTAGTGCCACATCAAGAAGTGATATGCCAGTTTAATTTGATGCTTCTGTTGATTTCCAATTCTGACAATAACTAGAAAAATAGAAGTGACCTTTATTTTCAGTAAAAATACTTAAATTGTTTCAGCTCTTCAAAAACAAAATCAATTCTTCTCTAACTAAATCAACACATATTTTTATATTTTTTCTCCTAGTTTGTAGCCTGACTTAGCAAGAGAAACAGACTTTCTTGAAACTATTCTTGTTGTTAAGCATGTCTATGATGATGCCACTCAAGCAATCCAACAGGGATCAAAGCTCCATTGTAGGAGATTCTGAACAAACACATAACAGAAGACACGCACCTTCCCCCAATAAGAATATTATCTTAAAAGGCACCACACACACAATAGAATGAGACTGAATACAAGCAAAGCAATCAGTGTGGTCATGAGAAGTATTACAAAAAAAGGATAAAATCAGAGAAAAGTAGGATTTTAAAGGGGTGTGAAACAAAGGAAAATAATATTCTTAGGTGAAGACAGTTGTATTTCAAAAGTCACACAGAGAAAGGGACTTGACAAATTAATTGTACAAAATGAGGATGCCCAGAAAATCAGAGATGATAAGAAGATGATGATCTTTTCTTTTCTCTGAACAAAATTAAATTTTTAAAAAATTATGTCTCATACACATGCATGTTATGAACAAAAAAGCACCATCAAGTACCTTTTGCTTTGTTGAAGGATGAAAAGACAAATTAAAAGTATTTTAAATTTAAATAAAGTCCAATCCTGACTTTAATGACATATTTGATTTAGATTCAGAACGTAAAGGGGAAGAATTATTTTGATTATTTTGTGGTATTTAAGATGGCATTAGTGTATAGTGCACTGCTCATACTGTATGATCCATCCTGGTTTAACAGGTAGTACAGTCTTAATAAACGTATTGCCTGTCTTTTAGGAGCTTCTTATTGAGCCAGTATGTCTTTTAATTTGGAAAGGTATTTACAGTAGTATTTTACACAAGGTATTATGTTTGAATGTGGGTAGGCAAAGTTGATTTATAAGTAAACATGAATCTAATTTGCCATATAGATGAAAGATCATGGTGCACAGCTCAAGCCACACAAATTGAGTTGTTTTTATCTTTTCCCTGTCAATGTAGTATGAAAAATTCTCTAAGATCAAGAGTTTCAATATAAATGCACAGTATATATTTGACTTCCAGATGTCATTGCCCAGAAAACTATTCAGCAAGTCACTCTGATTCTCCAGAAAATGATCTCATTCTCTTTGAAAAATGAAGAGGCTATTACAGAGGAAAGCTGCACATTAACTCGAACCCTTGACCTAGAACTAGTGAGCAATATATGTAAGATGGGCTTTACTTAAGAGGAGTCATCTTGTGAACTACAGTCATAGAAGGGATCAATAATCCAGTTCATACTAATCTCAATAGAACTGTAGGGAAAATGCTAACTATCAAGAAAATTAGAATTTTGGGTTACTTTCTCAAGAAATTTTTAATGCAGCTAGGCTGTTCGTGGGAAATGCATTCACTGATGTAAAAAAGGATTTGAATGCATTCATTGCTATTAACATTAATAGGTGTTATACATGCAAGTATCCAAAACATAAGGATGACAGGAGAATGTCAGTTGGATACAAAAGCCTTCTTGAAATGAGGAAACTGTTAGTACATCTTGGTAACAAGGCAGCAAAAGGAACTCTTAAAAAGTCTAACAGAATGCTCTCTAAGCACTACTTAATTGGTATCTGTGACTGGACAGTGAGATGACATTTCTCAAAAAATTATGTAGCCTTCTGTGTCTACAAAGGACTGCTCAATTATGTAGCAGAAGTTGCTTCAATGTGTAGGGAGACCATTACACTGAGAATGATAGCCAAGGGTTACAGACAATATTTCTGGCATTCTGCATCTTTTTTTACTGTACACAAAATTTGTGATTTAAGCACAGGTATTTTGTGGCAAACTGTGGAAATGTTTAGATTAAAACTACTCAAACAAATGATTTAAGGATTTCGATTTCATGCTTAGTTGGTTAAAAATGCAAATTTGAGAAATCTCTAAGCAACTTTTAATCCTCACCACCCCAAAAAACCAAAAAGCAAAGAAAAAATACAAAAAAAACCCATCCCAGAACTGACAAGCAGCTTAGCACAGAAGTCTTTAGTCTTTACTCATAAAGTAGCTGTAATTTCTCTCATCACATAGTTATCTAAAAACTATCTTTATTTGTGTCACCTACTTTTTTTTTTCCTAATTCCTTGGATTTATATTCGTTTAATCCATGGAACTTGGGCAAAGGAAAAGAATGTGACTTGTAATGCTGAGATTTTATCATAAAATTTAGGAACAAATCTAGGAGATCACATTAAATAAATCTCTAATTCTAGATTACAGGAAACATCAGTGTTCCTTAATCAATCACAGAGGCTGGCAACTTGATAGCATAGTTACTACTAATTCCGCTGGCCTTTAGAGATAGACTCTGTACAACTTCTGATGTTTGGCAGGAACAAGCAATTGTTCTGCAGAGCAATCAATTTATCCTAGTGCTCAAGAAAATATTATTTTTATTCTTTTGGGTTTTTCACATGGAAATCCAGTATAAGAAGCTGAATCTGCCAGACCAGTATCTCTTTACGATACAGAGAAGCTGTTCTCTGATGTGATGTTCTTTTAAAAAGTGATGGGTTTGGACATTGGCAAATGAGTGCTAGAATTTGCTTATTGATGTCATCCATCATGTCCAATTGAATATAATTACTTCTTTAAAAAATTTACTTAGGTCTTTCCTCCCACACATTTTCAGACACAAAGTTCTTATCTTGCTTCCAAATTCTCTACTTTCCCTCAAGATGAACTGTCACTTGCATTTAAGCACTATGAATACAGAAATGTGACATAAAAGCCTAAATCAGGAAGTCAGCAGTATGGAGTTTAAAAATAATTATGCAATACAGATGATGACTGATTCTACTGGGATTCTTAACACTGATAAGGTGGATCACATCTCTAAACATCTATGTAACTCCAAAAAAGTTGTTAAAGCCTTAATATTTTTTTAATGTAGAAGTAAATATCAGAGGAATTGCTATCTTGATTTTAGTAATAGTTTCTGTACTGCATCAGATAAGATTCTTTCTTCCCAAATAGAACTAAAATTGCCACATAATTTCCACCTGCGATAGGGCATGAGAAAGCCCAATCGTAAGACAGGATCCATTTTGCCACATATTATAGGAATTCTTCAGCAGAGGTAGTTTTCCTGTTATATTTGCATTCATGAAGTAATTAGTTAATTCTGGACATAGATTACTACAAAGTATGATTTCTGAGGAAAAAAAAATATTACCAATATTACCAAATGGTAATATCCTACCAATTTGATCTTTCGTTGTGAGAAATGACGTGAGAACCAGAGAGAAAAATTCACATCCTTAATTCTAGTCATGTTTACAGATACATTTTAAAGCCCTGTAGATCAATAAAGTTGACTGGATCTTTTGTCAATTTCCTGAAGAATAATATTTTATAGTGTAGAAACTGCAGTTTCATTTACAGAAAAATCTATCTACTATCCAAAAATATTAGGTGTTGTTCATGGTCAGCCACTCCAAATCCTTCTGCTTCATGAATTGAAATATCAGCATATGTAGTATCATTTAGCTGAAAACATAATGGGGAGGCTGACAGTTCAGGTATTATACATCATTATTTTGGAACATCATGTATTGTATTGATTGACACATTGATATCAGGGTATTTGGAAATCTGCAGTCATTTTTTATACTGTTCTGTTATAGGTTTCTATGGGGACCACAGACAAGCCCAAGTTTATCCGTCATTAATTTCTTTATCTTTTAACTAGAAATATTAATGCTTTGATTCAAGCTTGTTCAGGGCAGACTGTTTGTTATTTTGTGTATGTACAGTACAAAATATAATGGGGCCACTGCTAGAAAAAAAAAAAACAACAGAAAAATCTATTGTTACTATTTTAATAGTAACAATAACAATCTCATTAATAACACATCTTTGGATGGAGTGTACATTGATCATAGTAGTCTCTAGATTGAATGAAATCTAGAATAGGTTTTTAGGGGTAGCTATGAATTTAGTAGAATCTTACCCTCTTGCTTGTTTTTCTTTCTTTTTTTTTTTTTTTTTTTTTTTTTTTTTTTTTTTTTTTTTTTTTTTTTTTTTTTTTTTTTTTTTTTTTTTCTTTTTTTTTTCTTTTTTTTTTTTTTCTTTTTTTTTTTTTTTTTCAATATGTGTATGTGTGTGTGTTTTACTTAGGGAAATTTAAGTTTTTCTTGTGTGGAGCCACATACAGTGCCTGTCTTTTTCAATGCCACCAGTTACCTTGAGGTTCCTGGTCGTCCAAGCCAGGATCTGTTTTCAGTCAGTTTCTTCTTCCGGACCTGGAACCCAAATGGACTTCTTCTCTTCAGCAACTTTGCAGAAGACCTGGGGAATGTTGAGATTGACATAAATGAGGGCAAAGTCAGTGTCCATATCAATGTCACCCAAGTGAAGAAGAACCGGATTGACATCTCATCGGGTAAGTGTGATTTGGGTTTTTTTAATTTGGTGTCGTTTTGGTTGGTGTTGTTTAAAATTGTTATGTACCTAAAGACTGCAACAATGTTTTACAAACTTTAAAATTTCTATTGCAACTATATTAAATCCTTTACTGTTTCATTGAGTAAGAGGTATGAGAATGTTGAAACAGTTGTTAGATTTAAAAAAAAAAAAAAAAGGTCTAATTCTATCAAGAAATCACCCTTTATCTATGAAGCAGTATTTCTTTTTTCTTCCTTCTTTCTGTCTTGCCATTTTCTTTGCAAAAATATTTGGTTTCAAAATGGGACTGTACTCCCTTTCTAGATGTCTTATAATTAGGCTGCTCCTAATATTTTCCAATAATTAGGGAATCTCTTGTAAAAAGAAAAGAAATCCATTCAAACCATAATTTTTTGTATGGAATTTTTAGATCTGCGTAGCTGTCCTGCAAAAACTTAGATTTATTTCAATAGTTCATTGTTATTTTGCTGCAACAGCCATTTCAATGCCTGTGAAATTAATTGTGTGTGTGAACATAGAAAAGGAAAATATGGCATCTGTCACGTAAGGCTGCAGAAAAATGTTGCTGTTGTACAGTAAATATCACAGCAAACTTCTTTTTCCCTTCTTCTGCAGGGAATTAACCGATGTCGTGATGTAAACCTACTGGGTTTTCTAGAAGTCAAAACAGTCCGCCTTTGGCACAAAGATTTCTGACCATTGTGGTCCTATTGATAAAAGGTGCACGGTTTCCTCACTGGCTGTTTTTAACAGCTGACAAAGGAGAATTTCACATAGTCAAGTGTGCAGCCTTCTGCTTGTGTAGGGTATCAATAATTCTATAGGGTATTAATAGACTGTACTAGGAGGAATGCAGCCTGGTTATCACAAAATATTAGAGTAAATAAAACCGCAGCCTCGATGCAAATCTGTTTTGGGTTTCATATCTGCCGTATTTCTGCCTGTCACTTGTAATAGTATGTGTTACCAGGAGCAAGTTAAAGTCTCTTAGTCTTTATTCTATATGCTTCTCATAATTTACAAACTTGATTACATTAGCAGCTTTAGTGTCAGTTTTTGAGCTAAAATGGGGGCATCAGGACTTCATTCTGGGTCAGAGTGTAGTGCTGGTTATAGCAGCAGTAGCTGTACTGGCTGGTAGGACTCACATGAGAGAGCTGTAAGCTGATGTGCAGGTGGCAGAGTCTTGCTCCTTCACAGCTCTGCAGTTCAGGTGCTTCTAAGGAACACAGTTCTGGTTTGTCTGGTTTTATTTGTCATGATTTCCCTTAAAGTTGCATGTTCTGACTCAGGGAGCTCTAACTTAGCAGGCACAGATTTCACAGATAAATGGGAGAGTCTAGCCTCCCAATTTTTCAAATACAATTTAATTCCCACTTTTCTCACTGGTAGCTGGGCACTGCTAATCTCCTTACCTTAGTACTGCTTTATGAAGTGCTTCTTGATGAGGGGTCCCTCTAAGAGAGATCAGGCAGCAGAATAAAAGATTTTCTTGTTGGCTTGACAGAACTTTCCTGCGTAATTCTTGTGAGCATCTTGTTTAAAGAGAGAAAGACAGCTGCAATTTTATATATTTTGATGACACTTTGCAAGAGTAAAAATGAAGTAATTATGCGTAGAAGTGCAGTGAATGAAGGGATACAATACTCTAAAATGATCAAATGAAAAGCAGGAATGCAAAATGTTTAACTTTTGTGTAAATACAGTGATCATGAGAGGTTACATAGCATGCTGTGGGAAAACATTTGGGTTTCATTGGTGATTCATTGGAATCATGAAGCAGACTTTGCTTTGCATCTAAAATCAGAGAAATGGAGAGCTGCCATCAGGCAGTCTGTTCTTAGCAGTTTTCTTTGTCTCCCAGAGATCCTTCCCTGCTGTTTGTTCAGTTTTTGTCAGGGATCATTTTTTTATGCTGTTAGCAGATTCCAGCTAGAGTCTCATTTCATGTTATTCTTTGGTCTTCAAAAAGGCCCTTAATTGTTCCTTCATTTATTTAGCTGCATGTCCTACCTACTGGAGACTTCACTGTATTCAATTCTTCATTAAATTCTCTCAGTCTCTTGATCAATTTTTTTCATCTTTATTGGCAGGATAAGTCATCTCACTACTTTATTCTTGGAATATGTAAAAGAGAAATAATATTGTTATATTATTAAAATGGTCTTGAGTATCTGAAGCTCCTTCACTCATTCTTTGGAGTTCAAAATTATCTTCAGTATGAGACATTCCTACTGTCTTTCATGCCTTAGTTACCTTTGTCACTCTGTTGTTACTACTTTTTAAAAAACACAGATAGTTGATATTCACATCATCAATTTCTGGAGAATTATCTATAGATCACTTCTATTTTTAGAAAAAAACATTTTATTTCCTTTTTTTGGTTATGTCACATACTGTTTATCCTGCTGCTCCTTTCACACCTTCAGTCACTTTCAAACCTCAACTCAACACATCTGATAGTTAAACCTATCCAAATATGAACATTTCATATTTATTTTACATGGGCTGAAAAGAAGCAGGGATGGTTATATATATTGTAGGATATAGTAGGTATGATTTTTGTATTACAGTTTAAAAGCAACAGACCTTTATGTTGACCTGGCAAAACAGAATTTCAGGTTTTTTATTGACCTGATTGTAAGTTGTTTAACAGTGACCAAATGGCTACTCCATGACCTGTCCTGGGCTTCAGAGAGGTGAACAGTAGAGGCAATAAAGAACCTGTAAAAACCAGTAATAAATATTTTACTGTGTTAGTGAGGTGTACACTCTGATGCCCATAACAAAATGCTGAGTGTAACAGAGTATTTTACATTAATATGCACATGAATTGTCAGTTTTTGTTACATATGAGAAGGACAAAGATAATTAGTCCTTGTAGTTAGATTTACTGCCTGATTTTCTTCCTGAGCAAATTATTTTCTTTTTTTCGTCATCTTGCCAATTGTACTTTCAAAACAGGTTTTTACACAGTGAAATAATGCCCAGCATTCTGTTAAGCATCCAGTAAGCAATGCTTAGCTGTGAGCAGACTGGCAAAACCCCTGTACAAAGTCAATAACTTTGATTTTGCTTTTTTCTTACATTAGTCTCATTAAAATGTGCATTTGATTGATGAGAGTTATATTAATAAACTTGCTGTTAGTAAGAGGAAAATCAGGCCTACTGAGAGCTGAAATAAAGATTTAATTAGAAGAAATAAGCTACTGACTGTGCAGAATTATACAGGTGAAATACTTAAGGCTTGTGTATAAATCAAGAGTTAAACATCCTATTGACTTTTTCTCTGCAAACTTTGATTAGTATCTGTACAGTTGTGTACGCCCCAGCATAGGGATTAATAATAGGAGAGAATCTCAGAAAACAGTCAAGAGATTTATCTTTACTACTCTGTATAGTTTTGGACTAAATTCTGGTTTTGTCATTATGAGATCCAGGCAAACTTTCTAGAAATTGTTGGATTTACACAAGGGATAGATGGAAGTAATGCTAGGCTGACAAGATGGAAGAAAGATGTGATCTTGCTTTTAGAACTTTTTGAAAGCAGATGTCCAATATAATTTTGCATCTTAAAGGATTCTGATAGCCTACTGCAGTTTAAAAGTAATTTTGTTTGAATATATACTAAGAATCTACTCAATATTTGTAATCTTGCAATTAGAATAAGTTGTTGATAGAATAAGTTGTTGATAAGTTGTATTTAAGCTTCAAAAAGCTAATGTCTTCCTCCTTGAGCACAGAAAAAAAATCAGGAACTGGAAAATGTCATACTCCCAAATTTCTCTTGGCTATAAAAACTTTTTATTAAACTTTTCCCAAAGCCATATGCAAATGCAGTTCAGTGCAGGGTTAAGCCACAGCCTGTGCCCCAGTTGCCTCCTTTTTTCCACTTAGTTTTATCTACCTACTTTGGCAACTTAAACCAAATTCCTTCCTAATGAAACCAAAATTTCTGAAGCTTTCAACATGGGAAAAAAATGGGTAACATTAAAAAACACAGAGAGTATTGCTTTGCTCAAAGAAACAATAGCAACGTTCAAAACAGCACTCCTGAGGAATCCTCTAATGGCTTTACAATGCGTTTTAAAAGCAAACCTCAAATCCCTGTTTCAGTATACAATAGAACGCCTCTTCCTCTTGAGAAAAGGATGGGTTTTCCTGATGGCAGATTCTAAAATAATCTCTTGATATAGCCTCTGTTTATTTTCTCACTCCTCTTTTCATAGGCAGTTTTGACCTTTCATATCTAAGCATTCTCTGCTCTACTTAAATACTAGATGATCTATGAAGATGCCTTGGATTTTACCCTACAGTACAGATGATAAGTCACTGCAAAAAGGGCATAATCTCCTTCAGCCCATAAGAAACAGAGGAATTTTCAGTGTCCAAAATCTGCTGCCTTTAACTTGAATTCATCTGCTTAAAACTTCTTTTTTCCTCCTCCAACTCTATTAGTTAACATCTTGTATTAGCTGCTACTCAAGACTTCAGTTCCTCCTGTCAAGTATAAACTTATTAAAACTTGGGATATTAATATCTTTTTGTCATATTTATCTATATTAAATAAATCAGCTTTCTCCCTGTGGAATCCCTGGGAAGCTTTCCACCCTTCTGTCTTGCTGCTAGATCTCAAGTCATCTGAATTGCAGTTCATTTATATTTTAGACCTTGGGTTAAGATAGCATCCTTCAGGTAATAAAATGTCTCTGTCTGACAGATCTAAAGTGGTACTCTTCCAGTGACAATTCCCTGGGGCACTTTATGTAGGAATCAAGAAGTATTTCTGCCTTGGTGGTTAAATAAAGGCCTAAATAGGGAATGTGTATACACAGAGCACAAGTGCATTTCTGGTGGGAAGATAACATTTCCCACCAGGTCTTTCTCATATTACTGGTGGTAGGTTATACACTGAATGTCAGTAAGTGGAGGCAGATACCCCTGAGGCACTTGTCAGCAAGATCGAGATGAGAGACAGAAATTCTGTCCATGAAAGACAGAGTGATGACTTGGAATCAGACAAGTCTGAATATTAGAAACTTAGGATGTTCACAGATATCCAGGTTGGTCCCTCTGCTTCTCTCCGTATATATTTTGGATATTGACTTTAAGCAGTGAATGCAGCTACATGAATAGGCATTTGTGAGTTTGAATTTCGCAGAGCTGAAACACAGAAATACTTGTAGTAGTTATAGTTGGTTTAATGACACGTTTTCCCTGTAGTTTGGTTTAGCATCTCGGTACAGTAGACTGAAACCAATCAGATCAAGAAATAGAGTTCCTGATTGCAGGCTTTCTTTGTCTAAGAAAACTGGTGAGTTTGGTTCAGGGGTTTGTGAATTCTGCTTCATCAGTCACTGATTTTCACTAGAGAGTTGCCTAGAAAGCACAAGTTATGCATTCTAAAGCATGGATGGTACCTTTTTCAGACTTTTTCCTGAGAACAATGGAAATCTATTGGTTGCACTGACAAAGATGAACTCAAGAATCAATAAACTAGGGTTCTGCCCTTGATAAGCTTTCTCAATTTATACAGAGGGCTGATGTTTTGGTCTCATTTCCTCTGGGCTGTTGAACAGAGTTAGACAGGACCTTTGCTTATCCCTATTTTAGCATGAAAGATGAGATAAGGTTTTTTACAAGTACCATTTGAGCACTCACTGTGTTGCACTGAATTTCCTTCAGGACAAAAGCCCTGAAATAGTCAGTGGTTAAATGATAATCCTAACTTGCTGCTGGAAGGAGTGTAATTTATGTGAATAGATCTGAACAGAACTAGCTGGAAGCATACCCTTCTAATTATTTTTAATTCAGTACGTTCAACAGGAACTGGACTCAATTTTTGTTGCTTTTCTTACTACATCTGCATCAGTTATTGCTTGTCTGGTTCTAGTCAAGGCTGAAAATTTTGGTTTTGACTTTGATGAATGGAAGACAAGCTCCTTAGCTCTGAATGCTACAGCAGTGCCCAATATTTTGCAGTTACCTTAAGAACATAGATTTTTACTTTGGTGAATTCTCTGTTTTTCATTGAATGCAAAAGAGCATGAAGAGACTTGTCTCAAAAGATTGGTTTATCAAGCCAAAGACGCTTATTTCAAACCAGAATTACCTCTTGGATCAGAAAGATGGTGTTGTTGGAATGGACAATATAAAATATACTTAAGTTTACATTTTAAAATCTTCCAGGATTTACATGTACTGATTGAAGGGAATATGTGGGAGGTTTATTTTCATCATTACATTCATTTTAGATTATAATAAAGAAATAAACAAAAGAACACAATAGAGAGTGGAACTATAGTTATATTTGTTGTGTTTATGCATAGCTCAACAGTATTCCCAGGACACCACAAAGTATTCATATAATAGAAAGGGAAATGAAAGGAGTGTTTTCTAATATCAGAAAGACTGCATACCCACAATATTATATTATTTCCCTCAATGTGCTAGTTTGCCATCTCTGCCCCTTCCTCCATACAGGTGGTTCTTGGAGAAAGCCTATTTCCAGGATTCCCTCACCTATGCTGACCAAGGCTTGTCATAGAGGGCAACATGATGGCAACCACACAATAAGGTCAGCCAGGTCTTTCAGCAATGGCACAAATACCTTCCAGCACCATTTAAACTTCCTAATTGTGGAAAAATATGGATTGCTGATAGTGACAGGATGTAGTGGTTCCTGTAAACTTTTCTGTAGGTGTTAGTATTACTGGAGAAATGTTATTGGACTTCATGCTGTGTTAGCTTTGTTTACCCTGTAGCAGATTTAAATTTTACTGCAAACTAGTGAGAAAAAGTGCGATATCTATTTGAAGCGTGTTTTTTACTTTGCTTCTATTTGAGGGAGAAGTAGTTGACTAAGCACATCTCGTGACAACCCAGGGTATGATTAACCATTTCTAATCACTTAAAATATCCTGCTACTGCCTATTTGGTTTGGCAGTTATGATGTTCTGTAAATGGTTAAGTGGAGTTGCAGAAGGTAACAAGAATGCAGTCACTTTTTAATGGATAGTATAAGTTACAGTCACTGTGCATATATAAATGTACCATTGTGCATATAGCCATGTGTCAGTCAGAGAGGGCTCAGCTAATTAGCCCACCACAACATACAGGAAGTTCACAGATCATTTTTTGGCAAAAAAGTAAAACCATTTGAATTGTTTCAGGAGATCCAGGGTGCTCCTTGTTTCATCTCAAGGTCCTGCTGCTATAACTGTCCCCATTGGACACAGGCTGCATCATTTCTATGATATCATCTTCCTCCAGGATCAATAGTTTCTCTCCAGTCAGCACTGAGATCCAAGAATAGTTCAGTAGTTAGACTGTTCTGGAGTCCATTACAATAGACAGTATGGACAAAACAGTTCTTACCCTGCCAGCCTGGCTTGCCCTCCAACACATCTCTGCAAGAGTTTGTCCTCCTACAGATCCTTGTTCCCCTTCTTTCCACCCCTCCTGCCCCTTCTCCTTCTGCATACACAGCATATTCTGGATGTCATTGCTTAAAAAGTGCAAAAATCACAGGTTATGAGGTAAGCTTATTATTATTCTCCACTTTACAAAGACATGCCCATTTTTACAGCCATAACATTCCCAAGGTTTTTGTGACCCATAGAAGGACACACAGGGTCAGGGGGGAGCCAAGCTGTTGTGACAAGGCTGCTGTAGCTGTGGCCATGTAATGCCAAAGGCATGACAGGCAGGAGCTGTCAGTGTTGCACGGGACTTACAGAGCGTGGGCATCTGGATCAACAGGGTGAAACCCCAGGGCGAGGGTGCCGCCCCAGAGACACCTCCACATGCTCTGTGGTGGGGTCAGAAATGGATCATTCCTCTACCAAAGGTGGTAGAGATACGTCCTCCCTTGTTTCAGAAGCAAGAAACTACAGCAGAGAGGGTAAAGAATAGGAAGTGGCTTACTGATGTAGAAGCAAAGGGAAAGTTCTCAGATTTGGAAAAATGGTCTGCCATCACCTCATTTACTCAATGTTTATTGTTTTAGAAAAATCTTTGGTGGGTATAAAACCTTGCTGGTGTAAAAAATAATTTGTGTGGTTTACAAAAAAAAAAAAAGAGAGAGAGGGGAGAAGAAAAAATACTGGCAGCTCAGTCTCCAATTAGAACATAGGAAATTCAGTTTCTGTAAACTTAGAAAAATGTTTGGGAACAGATTGGGAGATCAAAGGTCTTGAACATATACTATGTAACAGTGTTTCAAAAAAATGGTACAGAATCTTCAAGCAGCGTGGGCAACGCTGTGGTATGAAGCTATCAACTATGTAAATTAAACCAACCAGTGCTCTTTTCACCTTTTCATCTTTTCCAAATGTAAGGGAAAGAAAGGACACATTTTCTTTACTTATAAAGTCAGCATTTGCAGCATTTGCATTTTAAGTAAAACCAGGAATAATAGTCTTTCTAAAGGAGATGTCCTTGCAAGTAATTTGAGATTTTGCAATTTTTAATTTTTAATCTTATTTATCACTAATCCTCAAGTAGGTGTTCCACAACATCTCCAGCCTATTACTTACAAGAAAATAATTAAAATTCATTGTAATATTAAACACAATTCTTTTTTTCAGAGGGAAACATGACCTAATTACAGGCACGGAACTTTAATTTATGTGCTGGGAACTGACACTCAATATCTTCTTTTTCATTGCTATTCAGGAACCTGGAAAATAGATTATTATCTGTGACAGGTTTCTGGCAGTCCCTCTTGGTTTGACAGTGTTATTTTAGAGAGAAGAGAAAGTCACTTTTGTATATAATGAAAGGAAAAGTTGTCAAGCATTCATACATATTTTATGCTGCATAAAACTTAAGTGCTAGAGGAAAGATTCTGTTTTCAGTCATGCCATTGTAAATTCATCTTGCTTCTGCTGACCTCCAGGCCTGCTTCAATGACACAGAATGGCATCTAGCCCAAAGGATTAATTCAGGTTTTTTACACAAGTAATACAGCTCTTGTAAGTCAGCTTTGCCCTTACTGGGTTTTTTTTGGTTAGCACAGTCATACACAACTGTGATGTGTATTTTGGCACTTTGGCATTTTCTACTGACATTGACAGAACTAAAAGCAATTTCTATCAAAGTACTTTCCTGAAATGGCATCAGGCATAGTCTGTATTGTCTATTTTTTTGATGGAAGGGGTAACTCTGCTGTAAAAATTGACTTGGGCAGAAAAACATTTTCTAGTTGTATGTTGCTTGCTCTGCCTTTACTCTGTTCTTGTAAAAGATGGTGAGTCCCTTCAGGCATTTTTGCACACTGTTTGTTTTTATTTCCAAATATTGCTGAAGCAGCATCACATGAGCACTGAGGTGAAACAGAGCAACCAAAGTAGTTTGGTTTCTCTAAACTGAATGGAAGATGATATTGTCTTTAAAAAGCTTACTCATTAAGTTTATATATTTGATAGGGAGAAAGAAAAAAAAAATCTCAATTCTCTTACCATGAGGCAGCCACTGTAAAATACATAGTTTATTTTAGCAGTAACCAGTGTCCACATACACATGGTTTCACTGAGGAACAAACAAAGTTCCACACATATCCTTCACAGACTATTTACTTACTAAAGAAAAACATGTTTAGAGTCATGACTTCTCCTATGTCTTTTCCAATAAATGTATGAATTGGCATGAATTTGAGGGAATCATTATTTCAAAACACAAAAATAACTTTACTTTCTTTTTGCAGATTTAAAATAGTGAAGCATTCTATTGCACACCCTCAAGTATAAGGCTTTCATTGTTTGACCTTTTGTAGCTTTTGTAACACCTCAATTTCTGCATATTAGCACGTACATTAAAACAAACTGCCATGTGGAATCAACTTTCCCAGAGCAGTGGCAGGAGATTTCTAGCAGGAAAAAATAACATTCTTAACGTTCTGGTGTTGGTACTTAGATAATTACCTGTGAAAACACTAATAGCTCATGTCTTGTGTCTTGGTTCTGGAATTTGCAACACAGGGCTGATATTCTTGACTGTACTGAATCTGGGAAAGAATAATGTGGTGCAGAGGAATCTTTGGGAAGCTTGGACTGGTTTCTATTGCATTGGAAACAAGTGATGGTTCATCAAATTTGCTGTGGGATAAAGATTTGCCATGTGCTAAGCAAGAATATCTGGCCCTGGGGGAATGACCTTCATCTTGTAAAGCACCTTCCAAAGGCACAGAACTGAGCAAAACACAGCTTTGCCTTCTTTACCTTCCCAGGTGCCTGTGAAACATATGCCTATATATATATATATATGTATATATGTGTGTCTGTGTGTGTGTCTGTCTATCTATCTATCCATACCTCTGCACTGAGTGAGATGATGTTTCATTGACAGGCCCCTGTAAATCAAGCAAAGAAAACAAAAAACGCAAAGAAATTACTAGAACATTTTGTTTTTCTTTGGCAGGATGACCCTGAGTTACATTTCTGTTGAGTAAATTCAGAGCACTAAGAATGTACTTACCTCTTCTACCTTTTTCTATTTTCTTTCTAGCTTTGAGCGGTCTAGTGTGAAGTGTTCTTTTCTGGTTTTGTTTGCAGGAAAATGCTGTTATAAATGTGATGGGTGTTTAATCTTTCTTTTAATACAATATTTCCTTCAGCAGGCTGTTATCTTTTGGAAACTTTTTTTTTTTTAAGCTTCATAAGTGTGGCGGTTTAAGGTTCCATTTCTTACTGCAAGTAAGGATTATAATAACATTGTGTTAATACTACTAGCTCATTTTGCTACTCAAAATAAATTATTATTTTACTAGAAGCATGATAGTCCAGCCTGTTCCATATACCATTCAGCTGGATTAGCATTTTGAGTGTTATTTCTTTCTCATGTCAGGAATCTCTGATCAGTGTTACAGGTTATCATAATTAGAACAAGGTTTTGTGCTTTTAAATAATGACAAACAACCCCTTATGGAAGCAGTAAATAGCTGAAATATGATCATCCAATAAGAAAAATCCACTTACATCATCCTAAGCAGACACTGCTCTCACCTGTTGCTCCAGGTGCTCTGCAGCTGGATATATCTTAAGTTCTTTTTGGCAGGAAGACTGAGTGTCCATTACATTTTTTGAAGGCATCTTCAGGCATTTTCAGTATTAGGTCTCCTTACCATTCCCATAATCATGAATCAGAGCCAATGTAACCAGGATTTTTGTAAGTAGTGAGCCATTGAGCAGTCACATGATAGGGGAATGCAACAGGTCTGTGAAAAAATTTGGATTTTCCCAAGCAGGATTTTTTCCCAGGATTTTCATGTCTTTGTGCTACTGGTCATCCTTGTTTCTAAGAGTGAGTAGAAAAGGGTTATATCAAGGAAAGAGATGTTTGATTTATCACATAACTGTACACTGAGGCAGACAGAGGTTAGGAGAGGATTTAAGTCAATGTTAGATAAAGATTTTTGGTAAACATGCTTTTTTAGGTGTATATATATGTGTATATATATATATTAAAACAATATTATATTTGTTTTATATCTTATACTGGTAGCTCTGCAAGAAGTTAGAAAGAAATGTGCTGGTTTACTACTTCCTGATCTTACTGATTCTTTACGGAATCTTTTATTCTTCTTTGGTTTGTTTACACAGATGTGCTACTTATTCCTCAGTTACTACAGCTTCTTTAGAAGTTTCCTCCCATAGGGTGTTAAATTCCCATTGACAAATATGCAAAGAAAATAAGCTTTGCTAATGTACAGGCATTTGCCATGTACAAACAAATGAAGAAAATAGCTTAACTATTTTTACCTTTCAAAGTATGTGTTATTTTTATGGAAATAGTCTGAGGTCCAATATGGTGTCCTCAGAATACGTCCTCAGAAAAATTTCAGCATCAACATTGAATATAACGGTCCAAGTGGGGAAAGGAATTATACAGTTCTAACTAAATGCTCAATTGTAGTGGATTTTTCTTTTTTTCCGTTTTTTCTTTTCAAACAATTGTTATATTAAACACATAGCTCTGTAGTTTGTTCCTTAAAGTAAATTCAAACTCTACAGAACTTTTATAAATTATAAGGATATACCCTCATCAAATTCTAACAAAAGACAATTTTAAAAAGCTTGAAAGAATTCAGTAATATTTGGAAATCTCTTGTAACTGATAAATGGAATATCATTCAGCACTGATGTTGCTTTTATATTAATAATACCTTTAATAGCTCTTTCTTGTATCATATTTTGCATGCACAAGAGGAACTTTTCCTTTCATCTTGATTAACTATGGAAAAGACACTTGTAAAGTCAGTTATGTCACCCAAGTGTTGCAAAGTAGAATTATTTCTTAATACTATTAATAGATTCTGTGAAATTAATTTTCATTTATTAAAAAAAAAAGTATTGTCATAAAAGTGATGAGAAAACTGTAGAAGGTGTAAAATTAAAGAATGTACCCTTGCATTATTCATAACTTAAAAGAAATTGTATTAAATAACATTCTTAATTTTCTGGGTATCATTAACATCACTACAACAGAGCTGAGTAGAAAGAAAGCATCATATTCAATAGATCAAGTTTAGTTTGGATCAAAACTTGCAACTCAGGTCTGGTTTTGTCATTCATTAAGTTTAAGCAGGAATTTAAATATCCATAATCGTAAGCAAACATGAAAATTTATTGACTTAATGTTCTGATTACACTGACAACCTGAATTAGCAATGGGGTGTGAAACATTGCAGTAAATCAATTTTTTGACCATTGTATGTAATGGTTCATACATTTAGCATACAGAAGCCCGAAACAACATCTTGTCTCTGCCCAAAAACTGTACAGTCTCATAGGAAAACTGGCATTGTGTTGTGTTGTTGAGATCTTTGATAGCTGCCATGTATCCTCAGTTCACACTGGAAACAGTAGAAATTTGTGCATTGCAGTTAAGAGCCCTGAAAGACTATGATGCTGACACTTACAGTCCTGAAGTCAAAATCAGTCAAAATCTCAGGCCAAATTGAATCCAATGAGAATTTGAATCTGACTACTTCTGAGAAAGGCTCTGCAATACACCTTTTTTTTTTGAAAAAACCCAGTTATTTGAAAGTTGGTCTTCAGATTATCTGAGCACAGCAGCAAAAGGTCCAAGAATGTGCAAGGTCCTTTCCTCTGAGTATTCTCAGCAGCTCACACCCTGTCAATGATGCCTGTCTGGTGCTTGTCAGCACTGTCAGGACTCACTGCCTCTCTCTGGAAGTTCTATTTTCAGTTCATTCCATATTCATTTAATGTAAAAAGCAGGTGAGGAGGAGTGACAACAGGGATCAGAAAGCCCTTCTCCAGAACCTTACTTGCTATCATTTGATCCTTTGAGATTTAGCCTGTCAACTTATAAACGTTATTTCACAGTATTTGAAGTTTTAGCATTGCAAAGAGCTGGTTGGGGGTATAAAATGTGACTAAGATCTGCAGTTCCATTCTCTTTACAATCTGATTATTTTTATTATGGAAGTTAATTTGGAGCTGAAAGTACTGCTACCTCAAGAAGGAATATAGCATATATATTTTTTCTGCGTGTAAATTAGCAATATTCAGTAGAAAAATATGTACATGCCCTGACTGGTTGAATCTTATGAATGTTCCTGTGGCCAAGCAGCAAAAAAAGAAGCTGTTATTCATTTCAGATTAAACAGGAGTTCAAAATATTGTGTCTTTTCATTTAGAGTGTTACAAATTCATTATTTTTTTTTTTTTTTTAAATTGTGATGCCAGGAGTTCTTTGAATAGGACACTTTAAAAGGTTGCCACTGCCCAGGGTAGATGTCTAGTAGATGAAATCTAGCAGAGTTCTACCTCCTATGCTCTTGAGAGACTGTCTGGCAGGTTACAAGGAAATGCCACATGTCACTCATCCTCATGTGTCAGGACTCTCACCTGTCCCACTCCAAAAGGGAGGGGGAGCAGTATTTTAGGACACTTGAAAAGATGTCATTGGCACTAAAGTGTCAAGCCTGCAAGGGCCATTGAGGACATTATACAAGAAAAAAATTTACTGGAATAAATCTCTTGGTTTCTATAGATATAAATGCTCTTATGATAAAAGAAAACTCTGCAGTTTTCCCTAATTTCCAATCTGTTCAAGCCCTCCAAGAGTTACATCTCCAGGCATGTACATGCACACCGTCCCTACAATGTGCACCCTACTTACTTTAAAATCAGCATCAGAGCAAACAGGAGCCCTTGAAACCTTTCTTTGTCATTCAAACTCCTGAAACACAAGGTGTGGAAGAGTTGTAGCTCTGCAGATTTATAAGAATCTGTTCAGTCTTTTCCTTTCTCCTTTTGTTTGAGGCAAGGAAAAAAAATCTACAGCTCAGAGATCGGGCAATTTTATTCCTTATGGCTCAATCAATGGATGACTTCAAATTCTGTTGTACTAATAAAATTACTGTAGGAATAATCCATGATACACCATCCTACTTAAAAATGGGGCATGGCTCTGGGTAAGTGTTTAGCCCATCCTTATGAATTTCAGCATTGGTGAAATGTTTTGTGTTGTTGAAGGACATTGAAAAGATGTGCTGAGTTTGTTGTTTTTTCTTTTTTTTTTTTTTTAAATTAGGAATGACCTTAATCAAATTTTAATGTTGTAAAAGCAGACATTAAGAAGTTGTTTTCTCATTGAAAATATGCTGAGTTACATTTCTTGTCCCATGCCACCATAATCAGTCTTTAAAATTATTTTTGGAGTAGTCACTGTGATAAAAAAGCCACATACCATATGCATAATGTAGCCAAATCTGATAGGTTTACTATATATATATATCTCCTCAAGGAGACAGAATACTTTTAGGATTTTACTAGATTTTGTCCCTTAGAATCAAATATTTAGTGTAAATAAATAAATTAAACACAGAGGTTCATCATTATTATTTATCATTATGAGAAACATATTGCACTTTGAAAAATAATCCTAAGAGAATAATTAATTTGCTTTTCGCAAACTGATCATTGTTATATATGATTGTGTTGTAATTAACTAATATATCAAAAAGCACGAGCATAATCAAATGCTTCTTATTTTGACTCTTGCAATGTACAAACAGACAGATGGGAAATACATCAATTGAAAACGTGTCCTGTGAATGTGAATATCTGCAAAACGTTTTGGATTTTAGTGGGCTTTAACAAAATATTTACTGTTTAGCATCTTTTTTTTGCATTTCTACTTCATCCATCATCTGCAGCCTGACGTAGTGTCATTCTTCTGAGTCAGTTTGGCAACAAATCAGGAAAACCCAAGTGATTACTCAAGCAAAGCATATGTAGGAGGTGGGGGAATATGAAAGGAGCCAAACCAAACTCTAATAAATTGTGTTTAACACTTCAGCATTCTCCTAGTTAGGTTTTGAAGGTATCAGATGAGTTTGTCCACAAGCTGATAACCCTTCAGGCTCAATATTCCGGCTGCCTGTGTGGTAATCATCTAGATTCTCAGAATTTTTATGAAGCTGACAGGAAGGAAAAGTCACAGAATGTTTCTCTGCAAGCCTCATGAATGTAAAGACATTAAGAGAATACATTCTCTGATGATAAAAACCTGTGCCTGTAACTGAGCATCCTATGAATCAATACTAAGAAGTGTAGCACAAAAAGATAAGTTTTAAAAAATCATGAGCCTAGTTCTTGCACATTGTGAAATGGCCTTTTAGCTTGAAACTGGTTTTAAAGATTTTTCGTGTCCTTTGAACTTCTGAGAACTTGAGTGTACGATAATTCTTTTTTTCAGTGCATTTTGTTTTAGTAGTAGCTAAGGTCCTCTTGTAATCACTTTTCTCCAGGAATTGCCTCCTTCAGTAAAGCCTGAGATACATTAGGATGTGATAAAAGCACAAGTTAGTGGCAGGAATTGCTGTCTGTTATGAGAGCTGGGAGGAATAAGCACTGCATGTCTCTGCTGCTAAGTTTCCCGAGATACCTACTTTTTCCACTGCTAGTTTCTTGTTCTTCAAAAGGCAAAGTAAGTGAAAAGTTTATGCCTCAGAAAACACGAAGAGAAGATCATTGAGGCAACTAGTTGTGGGTAGCAGAAGCCAGATAATGTACCCAGCCACTTCCAGCATTCTGCAAGAGCTGTACATTACAGACCTGAGATATAAGGAGGGAGTTCCCTTTGGAAAGCAAAGCTGAAAGGAAGCCTATGTCCTTCAGCAGCAGGAAACAGAATGAAAAAGTGTTTGTGGAGAGTAGTGAAGGAAGGTGGAATAAGGAGAATCAGAGTATTCCTTTGTAGATAACAATGAATTTGTGTGTTCTTACAAATAGGCTGAGGTGAAATGTTTTATTTCTATTTGTTGCTACTTAATGGTGGCAGCTTTCCTTACCCAAAGTAAGGGTTACACTGCATTATTATCTGTGTGTTTCTGTGAGTTTATTATGGGAATACTGGAATGATATAGGAATGCTTGATTAACCATAGGCAAATGGCATGACTGTATTCCTTACCAAAGTAGAGGGATAATTTTCATGTTCCACCCTGAGCTTCATGATGTGTTACACTGATGAGTAGCAATCTAGCAGGTTCATGTCATTCATGTATGAATGTCTGACATACAAAAGTACCTTTGGCTGAAGTGCAGCCATGCTTCAGTGTCTAAAGTAAGGATGCATTGTCCAAAACTGCTAGGTGTTCTTCTGTGTTTGAGTCAAATGTATTATAGAACAGCAAGTTGTCTATATTTTTAATGAAGCCATGAGGAAACAGCTTACAATTGTCAGACAGAGCTGTCCAAAGATTGAAAAGAAAAAATTGTTTCACACAATTATAAGAAACCTGTTCTTCTAAAATAACACTAAAATATGTGTCGATAACACTCCTTAAGCTTACAGTCTTGCTGTACCTTTCTCTTCATCACAGTTTTCTGTGTCATATTTCTTGCAGATTCAGATGCTAGAATAACTGGAACATCCTTGGTTCAGGATGTGCTCTGTGGCAGTCATATATTCTGGAATTATTTTTGTAGTCTGTTTTTAGTGTGTGTACTCAGAATGGGGACACAACATTCAGCATTGTTATGACCAATACAGAGGGCACTGGTTTTAATACATCACCAATAGTGAGTAAATTTACAAAATTTTTAATTTTCAAGCCATTAGAAAAATAAACCTCTTAAGTGTTTTATCCCTAATGGTGCAATTTTGATGACTCTTGATTGCTCACTTTCCCCCCAAAAACCTCTCTACATCATTATTTGTATCTAATTCCTTACTTACTCAGATCTGGTTCCGAATCCATTTGTGGACCCCACGTCATTCTAACATTCAGTTCTCCATAGTTTTTTTCCATTCATAGTATTTTGCTTTTCATCTTTTCCATTCTATGTATGTAAAGGAGATTAAAACCAACTAAAACAGTGTTATGGGAACTAAGAGGGAAGAGATCTGAAAATATAAAGACACATAGTAATTTTAACAACATGGATGGTTTCACAAGCATAAATAAATTTGGAAAAGTATATTAATTTTCTGAAAGCACTTCAGTAGTGAAGCCATCAGGGAGGTATAACAGCATTTTAAGAGTAAGGATAATTACTGGGATAGTAATAGGGGGATATAAACACTGGCCATGCATCACTTCAGACTATAATTCAGAAGAAGAGAACAGAAAAGTAGAACAATGCTCTGGTGAATCCAGACTGTAGCAGCTTGAAGGGGCCCAATTAAGCCCTGAATGTAAAAGTGTGTATTCCTGGAGAACTGAATTCACAACTGTGATACAGAAAAAAATTATGCTGGTTCTTAGTATCCTTTCTCTTATTGGCAAACTCATCTTGCAGCATAACTGTTTGAATTTACTTTTACAATGCAGAGTTAAACTTAGAGGCAAATTTTGCCAAGTTTTCCCACTTGCTCATACAGCATTAGAGTCTTAGTTTTTATTCACTGATGATTTGCACTTGTGGAAAAAAAATCAAAACAACAAACAACCACAAACCCAAACAAAGTCTGCTATAATTACTTAAGCACATTTCCTCAGACATACTCTGCAGCTCAGCTAGCAATATGCTGCTATGTGCTGCTTACAGACCTTTTCACTAGCCTCAATTTTCTTGCCAGACTAGGCTTCCTATCTTTTGGGCCAGATTTTTCTTTCCTTGCATAAATTCTTTTATCTCTTCTACCCAGTCCAGTAAGCAAGGTCTTAAAATATGAACATCCATTGATCTTTTGTCACATACTGTATCTTTTTGCCTCCATGGGCATGTGGGTCATTAAAATCCATATTTTTATCTACTCTATGTATTTAAGATTTCTTACCATTACTACTTTTATTTTCTGCCCAGAAAATGTAGTTCTTCTCTGTCAGAAATCTTCAGTATGTTTTTGCTTCTTTGCTCCTTTTCATTTCCTTTTTATTTCTAACAAGGGTATTGAAAAGACTAAAATTTATATTTGTCAAGTTTATATTCATTTTCTTGAGTTTTTAACAATGAGTTAAAAGTTTAGAAGATTTTTTTTTAAATAATTGAGCACTACTAATTATTCTCTTTTTCTAGGTAAGAAATAAAACAATGGACTTTTTCACCCAGATTTAGTACAGGGGTTTACACGTTTATTATCTGGAGTGTAGTGATGGTTGAAGATGGGTCTGAAATTCTCTTAGATGCTACAGGTAGCTGAAAAACTATATAGCTGAAAGCTATATAGGTTAGCCTCTACTGGTTTGCAAATACCTGTAATAGATACATCATGTTTCTATAAATAGCAGCATTCATTAAATGTCATTAACCAGTAGTAGATATATCATGTTCCCATAAACAGTGGAATATTTTTTTGTGTTGTTAACATCACATAAGTTTTAACATCAAGTCCTCATGACAAAAGTAATTAAAGGCAGCTTTTCCTTAGGGAGCAGGAGGTTCATTCCACAGAGTCCTGCACAGTGCAGCCAGCTGCTAGATAATGGTGTTATCATGCAGAGGTGGATCATGACTCACGTTGCTTCTAAATTTTCCAGTACTTACTGTGTCTTAGGCAATTTTTTTTTTTTAAATTCATGTTCAAGTGCCTTTTTGTATCTCACAACATGGTTTCCCTTTAGAAACTCTTTGTAATTAATTTTGAATTTGGTTTTCACTGTTTCTGAAAAATACTCCTGCTCTCCCAGTAGACTGATTCATTAGTTTGGATTTCACTCACAGGCACAACACTCTCGCATGTCCTGTCTGAAAAGAACTGGCGTGAACAAGCATGGGCTTGCACATACTCCTAAGAGGTTTAGAAAAATCAAATGGAAATTTTTCCATTATCTCAGACTTGTTTCACTTCTTTTTAACAACAAAATACCTGTTGGGGATTACTATCTCACTCAATGTATTCCTAAGAGTAAACATCTCAAATATAAGTATACTAGTTCTCAACAGCTCATTAAAAACTAATCCATTAACATATTTTTACATACATCTTTACCATATAAATTATTTATATATTCTAAAAAATAAGTCTTAAAAAAGTTTAAACAAAAAGAAATGTAAATGCAGTGCTGGGTAAAATTAGGTGTTTATATTTTTTGGCTAAACGCAAATTATAATTTGCATTTCTTATCATTATTTAGAGTTAAAATTTTTAGTCAGCTTTTCACCTACGAATGACTTTTTAATTATTATTTTTTAAAAGAGATATTGTTCTTTTAGCATAGAAAGTGTTATGTTGTCCATAAAATATTTAACTCTTGTTTTCTCCTGAAGTCCAATTACACATCAGGCAAAATTAGAAGCCTGCGGCCAAATAGCCAACAATTTCATCACCTGTCTGGGAAAATCAAATCATATTTATCATCTGAATGAATTGTGGCTTTGACTAAAATGTGTCATTTATGTTGAGTATGCTAATAATTATGCATTAGTCAGGAAAAGGCTATTTATTGAAGTTATGGAATAACTGTAGTTTCTACAAACTTCCACTCTGAACTCCACACTTCTGTATGCTCTGTTAGAAAACAATGAGGTCTGAATGGACTTTGAACAGAACTGTACCGTAGATTTGAGGAAATTCTGTCTCTGGATAGTGTAGAAACTTCACTGCATCAGCCAAATAAATAGTCCTGTTTAATTATCTATCCCATCACATTGGGCAGAAAAAGTAGCTTTGCCACAAGAGAAATCCAGCTCAGTTGGTGACAGGGATGAGATCAGAGATTGCTTGGATGATCTTCTGTTCTCTCCTTCAGTAGACTCATAAGGAATAGGAACTTTAGGATTAGTACCAGGGACTAGCTGTGATAATATCAGAAAGAGACTGCTTGACAAAGACAGAATATCCCTCCTTTCACTTGTTTATACGTGCATATTTCAAATTAGAACATCTGGTTCATTTGGAAAAAAACAAACAAACAAAAAAATGCAAAAATTCAAGATGAGCCCATTCTTCAAGCTCCAAGGCTGAAATTGTGTTCAATTGTCTAATTTTCTCACTTTATGAAAATTAGTATCATTGCACATGGGTTTTGTTGTCTTTACATCCTTTAATCACCACAGCTGTTCCACTGCTGCAAACACTGAAGGGAAGCAAGCTTCTTAATAATCACTGGATGCTTATACTTACGTGTTTGCCAGGTACAGTCTATATTCAAATATTTTTTCATGGTGCACTCCTGTCCTTGAGTTTTGTTCTACTTCCATCAGAGCAGATGTGGTGCAATGTCACTGACAGAATAGGAAAAAATTGCTCCCTGTGCAAGTCACGTATGCTCAGATGTTTCCTTGCACGTTGCATTCCTCCTGTGTTTTGATGATAATTTTTGGAGTAGGAAAAATGCTGTCATTTGTAGCCTGTGTTACAGCAATGAGGATTTTCATCCAAAATTTGCATGACTAAAAAGAGTTCACTAAGACTGTCTTTGCTTTTAGTTATTTCTGTCATTTTGTTTTTCTTGAATCTAGAAGATGAAACTCTATTTTTGGTGTATATTTGTTTTTTAGAAAAATAGGCAATATCTTCAGTTGTTGTCTTATGATTATTAGAAGATTAAGCAGTGTCAAAAGCAGTAAGCAATTCCTCTGCCAGAACAGAAGAATGTCTTTAAATGCATCACACTCCACTCTTTACTGGTGATTATACCAGTATGTCAGCAGTTCCATTCCAACCCTCTGGTTTTGAAAATAATTAACAGTGGTTGAGGGTCCCTTCGGGTTAAGATTGGCCAACTAATTCTTGATCAACCAGCTAAGGCTTAAAAAAACCAGAAAAAGATCCTAAAACCTAATATAACTGCCTCTAAGGTTTATGCTTAGAGGAAGAGGAGATGCAAAGCTGAGATTTGATGGACTGAACCCTGAAGCTGGGATTTAATTGCTCTTAGAAGTAAAAGATAGAAACTTTAAAAACAGGCTGTTGTGTTATCGCAGTATTTGAGAGAGACATCACAGTTTCTGCATCATGTGTTGTTATCATAGATTAATCTCCCCATTCTGCTTTCCTTATGATTCCAGAAGGGAAATACCTCTAGTGGTTTAAATAAGAGCATATTTGGTCACTTGAGTATAAAAAGAGGTTAAGCAATTAGAGAGCATCCAAAGGGCTGCAAGGATGGTCAAGAGCCTTGAGCTGAAGCAATGTGAGGAGCAGCTGAGGTCACTTGGTCTGTTCAGCCTGGAGGAGACTGAGGGGAGACCTCATTGCAGGTAAAACTTCTTCTTGAGGGGAAGAGGAGGGGCAGACACTGACCTCTTCTTTGTGGTGACCAGTGGACAGAACCAAGGGACTGGCCTGAAGTCATGTCAGGGGAGGTTTAAGTTGGATACTAGAATAAAGTTCTTCCCCAGAGGGTGGTTGGGCACTGGAGCAGGCTCCCCAGGAAAGTGGTCACAGCATCAGCCTGACAGAACTGAAGAAGTGTTTGGACAATGCCCTCAGGCCCATGGTGTGACTCTTGGGGCTGTCCTGTGCAGGGCCAGGAGTTGGGCTCAGAGATCCTTGTGGGTCCCTTCCAACTCGGGATATTCTGTGATATCTAAACCATATCCATCCAATGGAAAGGATATGCAATACAATTGTGTCACATATCAGTGTAGGATTGCCTTGCTTCCCCCATTGCTGCGGTGTTGTGAAATCCTTGTAACTGAAGAGATGAACCAGCTTTTGCTAATCTAGCTATACCCTCTAATAACTTTGTTCTGCATTCTGTGCTGTGCCTTTAAAGACTACTATTTGAGCCTAAAAGAAATTCCCGGAGTTTAATTTGAAAAGATATTTTGATTTGGATGCATTAATTTTATTCCATATTATGCAGATGTGAAATTTGATCATCTATAAATATTAGTTTTTGTAAGTTCAGTAACTATTTCAATCTGTCTATCATGAGCAGACCAAAGTCTTCTTGACTTTTTTTTGTGTGTGATAAAGGTTTAACATTCAAGAAATTTTTGCTTGTTTTGATTTCTTTTTGACATAATTTAAAGATTATACTATGCGTTTGAAAGAAAAAGCAATTTTTTCCATACTTGAGGAATTAAATGTTTCAATTCACCTAAATCAAAGCAGCAGTAACAAAGTCACCTCATTATCTTAGTAATGTGTGAACTTGAAATATTGTACTTGTTCTTTTAAATGCTGTATGAAGGACTACAGCATCTTATTTTTCAGTGTTTTATTAAAAAAAGAGAATCAATAAAATAAAATTAAAACCAAAGAAAGTTTACTTTCTCAGTTGGCTGTTAAATTAAAAGCAACTCTTGAAATATACCTCTGCAATAAAAAGAACAGATAAAATTTTGCTTACAGATCCCACACATTTTTTCTAATCATGTCACTTAAATATTATTGTCTGTTATATAAAAATGGCTGATACTGGTGTTAAAAATATGAAAAAGCCTCACCCTGCCGATTGTCCTGATGCTTGGCTGAAATTTAGATGCTTACAGTCTGTTTCCATTCAAAGCAGAGATGGTTGCTGCAGTTTACTGTTTCAGCTCCCCCAGTGCAGTCCTTTTTGTTTGTTCTGAATGGCCAGAGGCCCACTGCCCTGGCCCAGTGGGAACCAGGCAAGAGAGGTGGTTTCTTTTCTTACATTTTCAAGTTTCTTTCAATCAGAATTGCAACAAAAGCTTACTTTCCTTTGGCTTTTTATCACTGTCATCTTAAAAGTGTTTTCTTACTGCCTCAATGTGCTCCTCCCTGCCTTTGTAGTGTATTTTTACCACTTTTCCTAGGCACATGAAAACATATTTGTGCAACTGAACCTCTGTCTGTCTAAGCTTAGTCTCATGGATGGAAGAAAGCAGACTGCAGGCATTGTGCATTGTTCAGGCTTGCACACTGCCTAATTTTCCACTGGCGTAATAGTCATTGAATTAGTGAATACTTGAGTGCTTTCATATGTTATTTAGGGAAAAGTCTTGCCATTTTTATGATGGTGAAGGCAGATGTCTCCTTTCAGTTCCAGATCATGTTCATCATTTTAACAATGGAGCTGTTTGTGGAAACATCTTCTGTGTGGGCTCTCAGATATGGATGATAATCTGGATTTTTTTTAACCTGCTATTGTTCATCTGATTTAGAGCACAGCCTCATGAATAGTTTCAAGGACCTGACTGAAAGTGCATTAACCACAGAGTAGCAAATACAAAGATGGAGAAGGCTACCCTAGAAGGTCAGCCAGGTGTGTTTATGGATAAAGAGTAACCTCTGATTCCTTTGTGAAAATAGCTCTCCATGAGACTGAACAGTTTTGTGGCTTGTTAGAGAAAGAGCATTCTGCATTTCCATGATCATTATTGTGGCAAGAATATTCAGTCCATGATTTTACATTGCAAAAACATTCTGTAGCAGTTTTGTTGTATTCAAGTTACAGGTTTAGAAAGAGACATGAAAATATTCTAATATCTCCTCTAAGATCAGGTCCTCAGCTGTGATTCCTGAAGTAGATGTTTCAGCCCAATGGATGAGTTTGTATTTTACAGCATAGGGGAGAAAACATGAGAGGCAAGAAAAAATACTAAAATAATGGCCTTAGTCGATACAGATTTAAATAATTTCTCATTGATCACGGCTTAGAAGTTCATTATAATGAACTAGAAAATAGTCGTATCTCAATAATTACATCTAAATATTTACTCATAAATTAAACAAAAACTGAAGTGAATCTTAGAGGCTTAGTCCACTATGCATTGAATATTGCAAAAGGCCAACTTGCTTCCAGTGCTCTGAGTATGTTTTGAGAAAGACAATTGTCCTTCGCTAAATCACTGATTCCGACTGTTAGAAATAAAAAAAATGCTTCATGATTGTCTTTCAGATCAGGTGGCTGGGAGGGGTTCCATTCATAAGAAGAATAAGATTCAAAAAAGCAACAAAACCCTTTTTTAAAAAATCTCGTTTCAAGGTGAAACGTCCATTATTGTCTTACATGTCAATATCACAATATAATTATTTTCTAGACCAAAATCTTTTTTGTATGTGTGTGTGTGTGTGTGTGTGTTCTTTGACTTCCTGCTGTGTACTGTTCTTTTCAGAATATTTACCAAAGAAGTTTAACCTTCTCCTGCTCTTAAATATCATACACCTTTTGCTCAAAATAATAGTTCTTAGGGTACTACTTAGCAGCTTGTATTTTGCAGAACAACTAATATTCTCTCCTTTGCAGTGATTTCAAGTCAATATAAGAGGGCACAATATGTATTTTTATTATTTTTGTTTTAAAGGGACCTATATTTTTCAGTTAGGGATTTGCTGTGGTTTGACTGAAGTCTGTCTGGAGGAATGTTTGTCCTATTTTAACCCATTAACTGTTGAAATTGTTTGTGCGTCTTGAACAGATGAGAGATTTCGAATGGCTTTCTCCAGAATTCACAGAGGAGCTCAGTCTAGGAAAAAAATCCACTGAGGCTGCACTCTCTGGCCAATAAGACTGTGATAGTACAATACAGTACCACTGTTGTACTTCCAGTTTTGATCACACCTTATGTTTTTATTAGATATTTAAAACCCTGCTATGACTGCAAGTTAAACATTAGGAAATCTAAGGCATCTAAGGCTTTTACAACTTTAGTTTGGCACCGTTTAATATATGCAGTAAGAAGCTCTCTCATTAAATAATGGTTCTCCCCATATACCCTGAAAGAATTCATTTAGTGCACAAAATGGTCTATGCATACTTAAAAAGTGGTTACTCAATGTTTTGGGTTTTTTCCTTGTCAGAAATGTGGCCATAAGCTTAACATAAGCTTAATTGATTGCTGTAAGTACAGAATTGCCCATTTACATGTGGCCATCCATATGGTGCCTGTGAGACTGCCTTAGGAAGATTTCTGCATTTCTTTTCACATCTGCAGTCCCCTTCATCTGCTTCTGCACATGCCAGGCTGAAGCACATAAGTAAAAGGTAAAAATGTCCAGTAATATCAGCTGCCTTTCCTGTGATGTGGCACTTTGTGTCTTGATTTGCATCTCTTGGCATTGTTGTATATTAAATCTCTGGCATATCAAGCCGCTCTGAAAATAGGGATTGGAATATGTTTGTTTTCTGTTACTAGGTATAATAAATAAAAAATCTCTGATAGAAGTATGAGGAAAGTTATCCATTTTTCCAAGGCAGCATTTTTTCACTTCCAGAGCTTACCTTTCTTGTTTACCATTTTCCTACACATGCCTTCCCACTTCTGTAAAAAATGAAGTAGAAAATTCTACGTGCTCCAGCGAGATAATCTGAGGCTGTGTCATGACATCATTCTGGACACACATGGGAAAAACAATAAAATGAAATCACTGTGATAACCCTTCAGAAGGGTCAATAAGTAGAATTAGAAAATTTGCATCCAACCTACAGAACAAAACTAAGCAAATCATTTACATATTCAGTTTGTGTACAGGCAAAGCTCAAAGAGAAATCAGAAGTCATTGGTTGTTCTGGGATTCTGGTGGTATACCCTGTTTTAGGTAATCATTTTAGTTGTTCCCTTCTTTGACTTGTCCAGCTATTTTTCTTCTGTTTCTGTTGCTGCCTGAGTTAATTTTCTGCTACCCCATTTGCTAAACAGATCTTTAATTCTTATTTTTGCCCATTTGACTGTAGCCTCCTTCCTAGCCAGGCCGAGTTCTTTCCTAGGTCCTGTTTCTCCAGGCAGGTCTGTGTTCCTTCTTTGACTCTTCCTGGGCACATTATCTGCCTGCCACTTGTTCTCCATGACTTTGCAGTTCCTTCATACATCTGTTGCTATTATCTGCTCTCAATCAATTCTTCACAACAAATTTCTTTCTCCCCCAGGAGAAACTTTTTGGGGTTTTGTTTGTTTGTTTATTTTGCTTTGTTTTGTTTAATTACCTTTTTGGTTTTATTTAGTTGACGTCATTCTCGTGACACTACAGATTCTTTTCTTTTTTGTCCTGTATCCATCTCCCTCACCTTCAGTCTTGGTATGGCTTCATCAAGATAATCCTTCCAAAATTTCAGCCTTCACTTGGCCAGATATTCAGAGATCTTTCCTTTCTCCTATACCAGTTGCTTCTCGGCCTCCCTGATGTACTTAACTCTCACTTTGAGTTCTTTTTAATCAGTTATATCTTTCCTTCCACACTCACACTTTTGCTCTGACCACCAACAAGTTCAAATTAATCCTGGTTTAATTTTATGCTGTTTTTTTCATTCTCCTTCCAAAGTGTTTATCCAATTCCCCCCTTTCTGTACATGAATAAGTCAGTTTGCTTTTCTGGAAAAAGTAGACAGCAGAGGACAGATGGACTTCTTGTCTTGCAGCAAACAAAATGAAAAACAAACAAAAAAGTCATCATTCTCATAAATGTAATCATCACTTTTCCTTCTAGGGACAGCTTTGTTCTTTCTAATTATAGTACATAGTGGGTTCTGGGTTTACCAGGTATATTAGCACTTTTTTTTTTTTTCCCAAAATCTTAGCATTAATATTGATCAAGTCTTGGTCACACACAAATTCAGTTTTTTCTGAAGAATAGTTTACAGGTGAAAGTAGGAAAAATGTTTAAACTTAAGTAGAAAACTGTATATATATTATTAAAATAATTTCCTACCTAATTTGAATTTTAGTCAGAAGTTTCTGAATCACTACAACCCCTCTCTCCTCTATTGTAGCAGACCTGTTTTGTACTTTTTTTGTCCTTCTAAAAATGTTCCTTGTTTGCCCTGAAACTTTTTAAAGAGGAAAAATAGTAAATTGAAGTAAACAATTATCATAAAGTATTTTTGAGAAAAAAGTTCTAAATTTGTAATGGTCTAAGCAATTAAAAGTGGAATTTTATTATATCAAGGGTTTTATAATTAAAAAAAACCCTTAATTGGCCTTCTATTCAAAATCCTCATGAGTGTTCCTTATATTTGAATCTTACTGAAGGAATAGCTGATAAGGAGCTCCTGTCCTTACCATATACCTAAAAATGAAAGTAAATACTATTTTCAATGAAAAACCCAATGTGCATTCCAAATGTGCCAGTGTAGACTTTCTGCAGAATACCAAACAGCTGTAATCCTTAGGGCATGTTAACTTTCAAAAATGAGAACAGGCAACATTTTAATAGGCAATCTTAAGGGAAAGGGCAGTCTCTCTTCCTGCAGAAAGACCACAGTGAAAACACTTTCCAGAAATATTTGAGCTCTTTAAATACAAACTGGTCCGAACTGTTCTTTTTCCACAGGTAGTATGCTACTGTATAAGAAACTGAATAACATGGGAAAAATACAGAAGTTTTCCTGCTTCTGAGTTAAAAAAAAAAAAAAAAAAGGGATTGGACTTGCATATCTGCACAAAGGAGAATCTTGGAGAATGTAGACCATATGAATGTGCTGTATCTGAGGGTGAAAAGTAAAGTTAGTACCCTCAGTCTCACAGCAACCAGTTTTTGCCTTTCTCCAGACACATGATTAGTGAATGGCAAGAGACATGTTTCAGTATCCCAGTATTTCCCCAGCCATCACTGTACTGATAAATAACCATTCTCATTTTTAATATTCTCAGGAAAGGAGAAAACAGTGTCAGCTGTCATTACAGTTGCTTTGCTAACCAGCTTCTGACCACCTTAGCTCTCCTATTCCCTACCTTGGCTTAGAAGCAGTTCAACATTTAAGAAGTCTAAACTTTTTTATGTGTCCTAATTGCAGTAATGAATGCTCTGGTTACAGTGTACAGATTTAATGAATGACATGAGTATTAATTATATATTTAATTCTTCATTATATATTTTTCTGCTAAAGGGTGAAAGAGTGTAGGACTGTAAAAAAATGCAAGATGTACAATAAATGGTATTTTAAATGCTTTTTTTCTAGTGCTTTTCAAAATGTTTGTTATTCATCTATTCTGTGGAAAGCTAGGTGTTTACAGGACACAAGCCCTCCTTGCTAGTTGTAAATAAAAGAAAATAAAAAGATATACATACTCTTTTAATGTAGTTTGTATGATCTGGCTGCTCATGAGATTTTATACACATTGCACATGCAGAGAGTGAAAGAGAAGTTGTCCTTTTAAAAACTAATGTGATAACTTTGTTAAAGCAGAATCTTTTTTCAGGAAAAAAAAAACGTTTAAGACAGTATCAGTCTTCTGAAAAATGAGCTGTTGACAAAGAAGGAATAGATTTTGCATGAATGACCTCTGGAATTACATTAGTTATACCCTCATTTTAGAATTATTTGTGTAAATTAAATGTGTGTCTAGTTAGGTCACCTTTTTATATATTTATATGCTGATTTGCATTATGGTTTCATTAACAGCCATCCCCAAGCCTTAACCCTGCCTTTATACTACTTCGTACCAAAACTAATTTTCATTTACATGGTCTCAGTTTTGTCTGTAATGTGTTTATGTTTCATAAAGGCATAAATCAATTTTAAAAATTTGCAAGTGATTCCATTTATGCCTCTCTCTTTTACTTGAAAATTATCTATGTGATAAGTAATATTAACATCACACTGCCTGCTTCTGCTATTGTTTTTATCCCATTATGGTCTCACAGGCAATTAATATCCTAGCCAGAAGACTTCGAAGAAGGCTATTATACTTCCATTTAACAGGCTGTTACATGTTCTTGACTTTGAAATTAGTTTGTATTTACAGCATTTTTTAAAAATCAATATTTATTTATTTGTTTTATGGGGATGGGTTTGGAGTTCTCTTCTTCTGCAGTATAGGGTATATCTATTTGACTTCCTTAGATTACATTTGTCTTACACTCGAAATACAGAGACTGTATTTTGAAATGCACTGTGTCATTATAAGGCACTAGTCAGTGTAATTCAATTGGAAGCCAAATATGAATGAAATGCAGTTAAAATAGCTGCTCGGTTGTGTTCATGAGTAGAACATGCTTAATCTCTCCTTATTTCTCTCTCCTAAGTCCTGTGTTTTGTTCCTCTGCTATATGCTTTCCCAGTTTCTTCAGTGGTATTACAAAACACACAGAATTTGTTGCAGAGCAGCAACAAAAAACCATCCTGATGAGTTCCCCTGCACTCTCTCATCACAGACATTAAAGGTTGTGTGTAAGAAAGGCTGGTAGGAATTGCATCTAGACATGGGTGGTGATGAACCTTTTCTCTCAGTGACTTTTGCAGATTTTGGAGATTGTCTGTGCTTTTAAGGCACATTAAGGAGCAGATAGTAAGGAACTGTACACGTCACTTCACTGTATGTGTCTGGACTGGTTAAGGTTGTTATATTTGTCTTCCTACTAACTCAGAAAAGAAGTGGTCAGTTCTGCCTTTGTCTTGCTGAAAAATATTATGATATGTAAAACTTTCTGTATTTCCATTTCCTAGCAAATAGTTGGGTTCCTTAAGGATATCCTTAAAGAATAAGTATCTAATGATTATACTTTCTGGAGTTGGGAAATGTACAAACAGATTCAAATGAGGAAATACTTCAGTAAGTCTCATGAAAAGCCACATCCTGAGACAAGAATGCTGCTCTATGATGTCATAAGTAAGAATGCTGTGTAGGGATCCTGTTGATAACCAAACCTCATAATACAGTCCTTGAAAGCCACAGAAGTACTCTGATGCCTGAAATTTTCTCATGAATCTGTAGATTTTAGGATATGGTGGCTCAGATGCTGATGCTATCAAGCCTGCCACAGGTGCCAACAGCCATACCAATATGTTCAGTCTCTTTGTCTGTGAACTTTCCTGCTGACCGTGGACCTTTGTCAGCAACTTCTTACTTCCCCTGCTGGATGGGGAAGCAGGTTTTACCTGTGTAATGTATTCAGAACAGGGATAGCTTTATTGTCCTGATTGAGTTCTCCAGCAAGTGCCCCTAAACAGCATTGCATTTCTAATTTCTCCTTTTCCTGACTCTCTCTTTTTGCCACTTTTATACCTGCCATTTTCTGTTCTGTTCTCCTGTCAGGTAAACAATGTTTTAGGAACTACTTTCCCCCATCTATTCCCTTTTTGCTACATCTACACCCATATTTGATATTTCTGGTATTGTTACCTAGATTATTTTTGCTTATGTAATATTACTGAAAGAGTTACCAGGATTCTGCTGGCCTTGCATGACTTCACTCCCCAAAGGCACCCGTGCCTCCTGTCATCTGTGAAGCCTGACCATTTCTACTTTACTCCACCTATGCACTGATGGGATTCTGCCATCTCTCATGGCAGTATTTGTAGCTTTTGTCACCTTCTCATTTCATTACCTAACATGTCTGACAATTTATGTCATACCTTGCACTTTTCTATGTCTTATCCAGTTAGCCTAACCTCAGTGAGTACCAAATTGGTGTTTCCATTTTCTTATACCCCTAACAGCACAGAGGTGCAATCAAGCCTGAGGGATTTCTGAAAGCTGAAAATATTCCAAGTTCTTTGAACAGACACTAAAATATGAACTGCAAAAGGAGACATACCACTAAATCTAAAACTTCTCTTTGACACTGCTAGGCATCTGTGTGTTTTATATTGTTCATTTAAAATTTAACACCAGGATTGTGCCTGGCAGAGACAGAATTTAAAATTATTTAGCAACTGTCTATTAATATTGAACAGCAAACTGTGAACAATGATAAAATACCTTGATCATCATATATGTTCTTGATTCATCATATTGAACACGTATTTCAGTTGAAACTGAATAGATGCAAAAAATGAAGTCCAAAATTGTAAGTTTTGATACAGAAAGGTAGAATGCATTGCATTCAGAGGATGCAACAGAACATTCAAGAGCTCAAAGAGAATTTATACAGGCCTATAGTCTTGTGAAAACTGTAGAAGGATTTTGTAATGATGATGAGGGATTTAAACCTGTTCTCTATTTCTTAAAACAGTTCCTTTATATTTTCGTGAAATATAAAGTTTTAGTAGTTGCTCAGGGGGAAGGATGGCATCTCCTGAATCATACCTGTTCAGTAATGAATGTAAAAGGTCAAACCAAAGTAGGCAAACAGTAGAGCACTCAGGAGACAAAGTCCTTCCCCACACACTTTGAAAGCTGAGGAAAGGTAATCCTAGCACAGAGGAAAAAAAACTTCAAGAAAGGGACATACAGGTCATGATGGTCTGAAAGGTGAAGCATTTTGCAATTGTATAAGAATAATAATTTCAGCATGTCCTTTTGTTTGAGCTTCAGGTTGTTGGGTTAACATTGTGCATATAATAGTAACTACAAGGATGTCTCAGAAACCTAAGTAGAACATAAAACATTTGTATATATCTCTTGTTACCTAGGAAAGTTCAGCTTAGAAGGCCCCGCTTCGCATTTTTTTGTGCCATTTTCACTGATAAACTACTTTCTTATTCTGTATCTTCCTTAATAAAGTAATCAGAATTGGGGTGGGTTTTTTGGTTGTGTTCTCAGATAATCTTGCTTCTGTTTCTGCAAATCTATGTTAAGATGTACAAGAATGAGTCAATGTCATTGTTAGCACTCTGTGGCTCATACCTTAAAAATTTTGTCATTCATTTGAAATTGCAACACAATCATGAGGGACTATTTTGATTGAGCTATGTGGGTGTGATCAGTGATCTGATATTAAGCTGCATAAAACCAGTATCTTAATACAGAACACTCCTAAATTGCTCTCCTGCTGTAGTTCTGATGTATGCCTGCATGGCAGTGGGTGGTGGATTCTTCTAGTTACTCAAGTTTCATAGTGATGTTTTCATGTGAAAAATCATATGACAAGGAATACAATATACATAAGAAGCCAGCAGTGAGTTGAAAACTTATACATTAAGAGGTAGATAATGTAGATTTAAATATATCTTTCTAATGTTGGAAATAGAGCCCACCAGCTCTATACAAATTAAAAACTTGAAAGAAAGCTGAATTCTAAGCCTGAAGTGGAATCTTTGGTACTTCAGAGATGGTAAACCCCATTTTCCTCCTGGTTTCATGAACCTAAAACCTTTTTCTATTCTATTTCTTTGCTCGGTGTTAGCCTTTTAGCAGGAGCTGGAGATAAGAGGGTCTTTAAAAGAGAAGGAAAAAACAAAAGGAGTAGAGGGAGATTATTTAGAGAATCCAAAGAGTATTTATCTTGACTTAGAGACAAAACAGACAGATCCTAGGATCTTTTTAAAACAAGAAAAACTGTAATGAAAAGGAGGGCATAAGAGAAGAATGCTCAGGAAATGTATTCAATGCTGGAAGTTAAATAATATGGATGTATGTATATATGTTGATTTCAAATTTATAATGATATGATCTGAGGTAGCCAGGGATTGAAATGTGTGAAAGTTGTCTGTGACAGTGGAGACCTGGACTTAATACTGTGGGAGATTCCTTTCACTCCTGTGTAGGCTATTTCAGTTGCTCCTGTACTAGAGATTACAATGCTGCCATCCATACTGAAGCAGAAGGCATACCCTGATATAAAATACATACTCTACATTTATAAACAGAAGTTTATTTTGTGGAATTTTTTCAAAAAAGAGGAAAATCTACAATTGTTTTCCTTTAGTACCTTCTGCTTTTTTGTGTTAACCTAGAACTCTCTTCAGCATTTACTAAAAAGAAGACAAGTTTTGCCATCAAAAACTTGTGGGTTTCTGGAAGCAATAATACAGTTGCGTGGCATTTGACCACTTGTGGTTTGGTAGTCTCATAATCTCACTCTGGAGTTTATGCAATGCTTCATGTAGAATAATGACTTCCCGTGTATATTTTTTCATTTATGAAAAGGGGAAAGTGAAGTTTTTATCATTTCTCAAAGATAAAAAATAGACTTCTTTTATTCTAAATTCTTACAACAGATTTTATAGTCTTGAGAGTGTCATTAGCAATTCATATAAAAAAATCAATGTCTATTGAGTCACAAACATGCAGTTTTGTTTTCAAAAATAATTTTCATTCCTTTCCTGCCCCTTTCATAAAATATACAGTAGAGTGAATATTAATCCTCACTACATCTGTATATTAATTGCCAAGTGTTTTCTCTAAACATATTACTCTGCTAAAAATAACTGAAGATTATTGCTATCAAAAGACAGAAAAAAAATACAAAAATCTTTCTAGTAATTTCCTGTTCTGTAATTTCCTTCTCACAGAATATTTTCCTTTCATGAAAGAAACTCAAAACCACTCAAGCATTACAATCTAGGCCACAGAGACATAAAAATATTTCTCATCCCATTTTTCTCTGAAGTCTTGAAAATATTGAAAGGATCTTCTCCAAAAAGGGAAATTTCTGTTACACAGAGGCAGTCATACTCGAAAAAAAAACTTTACTGTTACATGTGCAAATCAAAATTATGTTATCCTTTTGTGAAAGAGCAAAAGTGTGTCTATCACATCCAAGAGAGCTAGAATGGAAATTTTAGCATGAAGAAACTTGGCAACTTATTTTGACTGTGTTTTGAAAATTTTGAAATATTTAATTGTCCTGTTTGTTTATCTACTGAAAATCAATTTATATTCTGTTTCCAAAAGATTTGCTTTGTACATATATTTAATTTACATTCCTCTGTTGATTTCAAGTCATCTGGAATAACTGCAAATTGAAAGCTTGCTATAATCACCCTTTAACCTTTTATTAGTTAAGGGTAGAACTTTGAACTCAGAAGGAGACTGAAGCCTGTGGAGGTCACAGAAAACATTTGTATGTCCTTTGCAGTTAATCCCATTTACAAGTTCCAATTTCTGAAGCTGAAATTTGTTTTCCAGTGTGGGAGGATAGAAATAGTGCTGAAAGCAGTCTTGCCCCTGGTAAATTGCAGCTGTGCCAAGGAGTGGGCACAGCCTTGCCCTCACAGCTATGCCCAATAAGGATGAGAGTTATAAAAGAGTGAGGTAGCTGGTCCAGAGGTAGATGGAGTTGGCTGGCTGTGCTGTGAAGGGGAAGGGCCACGGGGCTATGCAAGGGACAGAAAGGGTTAGGTGGTTATGCAGGGGACTGGAAGGAGCTAGCCAGTCCTGCAGAAGGAAGAGAGAAAGAGCCACTGCTGCATGGGAAGGTTGCAGAGTAATGAGAGTTCTTAAGATAATAAAGGACTGGCACTGGTGTCCTGTGTGAGGCTGTGTGTCAAACGGTGCCCTGTGTGAGGAGCAGGTGACAATGTCCCCATCTACTGGAAAGGGATTCATTTTGTACTATTCTAAGGTGATCACAGCAGTCAGTCATATACCTGAGAGATCCAGAAAATGAGTGAGCCACAGATCTCTTGGGATCTGCTGTCAATAGCAGTAATGGAAGGTTAAAAAAATCCTCCTCTAGCACTGCAGAAGTGCTTGGTGGTTGCACCTGATTATAATGCAGATTATAGTATTTAGGAGGGAGATGGATTCTGCATGCTTCCTCAAGATGTCATGTAGTTTCTGGGAACAGGATTCTCTAAGAAGCAGAGTGATGAGGTGAGCTAGAGACAGGCAGTGTCTCTGCAGATTCTCCATTCTTTGGATTATTCCTGCCGAGCTGAACTTTCCTGCATCCCTGATGTATATGTCCTCTGTAGAATTATAGACACAAAGGGAAATGCTTTGTCTCCTGGTAAAACAGAATACTGCACTCATTTGATCCTTCTTTTCACAGTTTTCAGCTGGAGAAGCATGCTCTATAGCATTTCTGTCACTTTGTACTCTTTTTTCCCCTTTACATGTAATAAAGATTAATCCTCTGGAGGGTACTTTCAACCCTGAGGCCAAGAAGCTGTGTTCTTATATTATGGTGAATTTACATGTAAATGTAGTCAGGATTAAATTAGAGCCCCCAAGTAAAGAATTAATTTGGTGCTTGTTGACTATTTTAATTCCCTTCCTTGCAGATAATACTTTTCTTTTGGTTTCAGTGTTCATGAAGTACTTAAATGTTTAAAAGCTTTTAAGAAAACAGTATTAATATTTTGTTGTGTATGCAGCCAGTATGCATATGCCAAGACACAGTCAGGGAGAATGGTGGTTCTTTTCCCTATGTGAGCCCATAAATTATGTTATCATCAGCAGGAATTGTAAAGATGCCTGAAAGCACAGGTTCTTCCATAACAAAACAGATTTCTGTGGAACAGTCTGACTGGTGATACCTTATTCTACAATTGTACAGGTAACATCAGAGCTTACTGCTAAGTTCTATCAACATGGTCAGTCTTCAGCAGGTTTTTTGCTTTAGTTCAGTGAAAGAAATAGAGGCTGGGTTCCTTTATTTCTTTGTTTTGTGAAAGAGGGAGTTTTGGGAGCAAGAGTGGAAAGATTGGTCATTCATTACACAAGCAATTGTTTTTATAAATGCCAGGCTCACTGTTGTGCATGGTGATGTGCATCACCAATGAACACAGGCCACACAATTGTTGCAACCCATCAGTTCACTGTTCCTCTGACTAAAATGTCACTTTGGAGTTCAGCCATGTCCTGGGATATATCAGATTTAATGCCTGATTTTTAATCTTGGGCTAGTACTTATAAAAATCATACAGACTCATGCTTTCCATGAGGAGTTCTAACTTGGCAAGAATAATTGATGTTTAAGCTTCTGCTTTTGAAGATCATAATGGAATACAGAAAACTGTTTCCAAAGTTCCCTAAAAATGAGTCTGTATGGATCTGTGACATACGGCATATATGTGTTCAATAAGCTTTGACTTTTTAACTGTTAATGCTTTATGCTTGTTGAAAAATCCTCTGAAATGTAATTTATGAACCTCAGCATCAGAGCACAGTTATAGAATTGGATTATGTTGGTTGAACTGTGCTCCAGCTAGGGAACTAAACGATAACAATCAGATCTTTGGATTAATATCCCATCAACTTCTGTGGAAGGGAGACTCTCTCAGTGTTTATATTTTTTCAGTCATACTAACTCCTTGGCTTGCAGAATAAACAGGATTTGGGGACAGAATATAACCAGGCTTCATGACATTAGAGATGCTTGGGGTATCCAGCAACCTTGCTTATAATTGAGGTTTTGCTGTTGCTATGCTTATCTTGATATTTAGAAGATTCAGCTGAGCTAATACTTTTAGAAGGGAAGATGAATGATCTTTCTTCTTTCTTTTTCTTAACCCTTGAATATGAATTATGTTAGGCCTGCAAAGTATCTGATAGTCAGAAATGGGGTCTCGTAGGTGAACAAGAAACAAAAAGCAAAAGCTTCTATTGAACTATGCCAATATCAGTCTGAAGGTGGAATAACAATCATTTCAAGCAGAGATGAAGGAGTCTGAATGTGAGGGAGGTAATGAGCAGGACTCATTTTGTAATTCCCCTTTCACCTAAACAAGAACTAAATTTGTCTGGCCATGTTGCCCTGTGAGTGTTTTGGTGTTTATCTGCTTTATTTCCAAAACAGAAATCTAATTTTAAAAATATACTTGTAGTTATCTGGTCTTGTTATGGAAAAACAGGCACTTGGGTTCTGTGTATGGTGGATTATTGTTTGGGGGGTGTGGACTGCATTTGTTTTACATGTTTTGAGCTAATTAAAATCCCTCCTATTTGCTAGAAACAAAAAAGAAAAAAAAGAAAAAAAGAAAAAAAAAAGTTTTCTTCTGCCATTCCTTCTTAAAATCCCTGCAGAATTACATCCTGAAAGTGATATACTTCTGGCTGATAATATTTTGCCATGCTTTTTGTAGCATCTGTGAGTGCTATATGCTTCGCAACAAATGTTATTTGGTCCACAGTGGGGCAGAGTTTTGACAACAGCATGAATTTTTCATATCTTTTTCTAAGGGAAAAAGAAAATAAACCTCAAACTTCTACATCTTTCAGATTTGTTATTAACTGTACCCGCAGTTGTACCAACATATGCAAAAACAGATACAGGTAGAAATATGAACTGACACTTCTGAGCAATTCTGTTCCCACTTTGCATATGAAAGTGTGATACCCTAACACTTCTGTCATCTCTAAAATACAGCTCATGTTGGAGTTTGCTAAGAGTGGTTCCACTCTCAGTGTTTCTCAGGTCATAATTATTCATTCCACTTATGTATTTATCTTTCTTTCTATGTACTTTACATAGTATCTTGTTTCATTTCATATGCTAAAAACTGTCAACTGCTAAGAAAATCTTCTTAGAAACTTGCCAGGAAAAAATAAAATAATCCTATGGACAAGCGAGGTCACCTAAAGTGGTACTGGTTTTATGTGCTTTCCTATTTAATCTAATTTAATAAAAACATAGAGAGGATTTTTATTCATGCTGATCAGAGAAGGTTTTTTTCAAACTTAGGTTCTGGACAGGTGAGGAGTTTTGGAAAATCCACGACCTTAGTGTTTAGTTGTAGCTTTCATAATCACTGGTGTTGTTCATGACTATTGGATTCTCTTATTGTATTTTAAACCATGATTCGACCTTGTGAACTGCTCACATGTCATTCTCAACACTGCATTAGGGCAGAAAAAGAAGCTTAATCAGGGACTTAGTGTTCTGTAACACAGAGGATATTCATATCCTTTAATAATTCATATCAATAAACCGCTCATATCTTTATCAAGGTATCACTTAACAACATGAGATTTCTAACTCAGATGTTGAAATTAGAGAGGTGCCTTGCACATCTTCACTGTTTTGAAGATTGAGCAAGGTGAAGAAAGCTGATTAAATTTTATTTCTCATATCTCTGGGAGTTTTTTTCCGGAATCTCTACTATTAGCATTTGATTTAAAATCTAGAAACAGGAATGTTTCCTTCTTTTTTTTGAGCCCCAATGTATCAACAGAAAAAATTTTGATAGAGATACTTGAGTACAGCATAGTGTCTTTATATAGTACTTCAAATTTCAGCTGAGTTACAGCAAGAAGCAACTTTCTGTCAAAGTAAGCAAAGTTTATCAACAAGATGGAAACCTCTGTCACCAAAGGTCTGCTTTAGCAAAAACCCCTGATTTTAAAATACCCCTTTATATGAGTTTCTTACAAGTCCCTCAGCTAGAAGTTATAACAAAGGCTGTCTGCCATTTTACTGTTGAAAGATCACATTTTTAGATGAGAAGCCTTAAGTTTCAAACTCATCTCTGCTAACATAGATATTTTGAAATGAAAAGTATTGGTACAAAACACCAAGGAAACAGGCCTAAACCCCAAATTTAATTTCTATAAATTTTCAATGTTTCCCTGGGTTTAAATAGCAGACAATATATACTGGATATACTTCATTTTTAAATTTCAACTTGCAAAGGGATTATAAAAGATTTGTGAATGTGGTAGCATATTGCATGTTGAATATGAAAATATCAAACATTAGAAGCTCTATGATTGTAATAAGCACCTTTCAACTTACTTAAACTTGTAATTAACTATGATACTTAATGAGTATTTCTTAATACCTCTGTAAAACTTTATAAATTCTACATGAATTCATAATTTTTCTCCAAAATATTAATAAATTGGTATCAGTATAATTACATTTGTTTTCATATGTGAGTAAATACAGTTCTTGTTGACTTATAAAGCAGCATGGTTAATAATATTTTATTCTTTAAAAATTTATATTAACAAAACTGACTTTGTCTTAAGCTTAATTCATGATGGAAGTTCTTTTTTCTTTTGGCAGTGGAATTTTTGATTTTATTATTCTAGCATCTACATCTCTCTCCTTTAGGCGTGAATCTTCCTTTGTTTGCCACCTGTTTCATGTTTTCAGTGAAGTGAAACTCCTGTTATTGTTCCAGAACAGGAAACGTGTGAGCTGAGCCTGCTCATAGAGATAGAAAATCAGGGCAGCACCATGCACCAGGTCAGAGAGAGGCATCCTGGGGCAATGAATCCCTCACTGGTGGCAACAAGCAGACAATATGTACTTTGAATATAAAGCTTTTGTTCAAGGCACATCGTCTTTTTACTTTTCTGTTCTTTTGATACCTTCCCAAGAGTTCCAGGTCCCTAAAAGTTAATGTAACAAGATTGGAGGTATGAATTCTGAGCCACAGTGTAAAGCAGACTTCAATGTTTACTTTTCTTCTTTGGACTATTAGCACTTACTATGTGTTGTTACCTGTTGCTATGTCAGTAGAAAGATAAAACAAAAATAATATTGCTCTGAAGATTGAGGGCTGATGGAATGTTGCTATGCATGATGGTCATGTAGCATACTTAAAAGAAAGGAATTTAATTACAAACCTTCAACATAAATCACCCTGAGCAATGATGTACAGATCACCTTGTCAGAAATGCTTCCTATATGTGCTTGTCTGGCAAACTGAAGAATTTATGAAGCATTAAACTGTGTCAATCTTAGCTGGATTTAGCATACAGTAACATTATGATTACATAAAGCTCTTTGTGAATGAGATTTAAAAAATGTTAACTGCACCAATCTCAAAGGATCAGAGCAGTGAATATGATAGTGTGTCTGTGATGGCTATTTCTACTTAGCTACTTAAATGTATTAAAGTAACTAAAAGACTAAATTCAAAGGTAGAAAAGGAGCTTGAGGTAGTATTAGAGAATAAAACTCCCTGGACAAATTCAATGCCATTTAATGATATATATCATAAAGAGATTTTGTTTTAATCCAGAGATAATGCTCTGGTATAGGAAGTGTGGATTTTTGAATTCCGCTATTTTTGTCTTTCATTTTTCTTTTTAACAGGTAAAACTTAATTTTTTAATGAAAACTTATGTAGTAACAGGATGCATTATCTTACAACATCAAACTCGTGTGGACAAGCATTAGCACACGTGCAGCCTGTTTGTCAGGGAAGAAAAGCCCGTGGTATCTCCAGCCATGTCTTGTATGCTGCCTTTTAGTTGAGGACATCAACTGAGCACCTTGATACTGAGAAGAGAAAACCAGTTAGGAAGAATAATAGGAATTCACGGCAATTCTCAACAGATACATTAACCTTCCCAGTTTAGCTCTCTGTTAGCCCAATTTATTTAATTTAGATCCATGTACATCTTATTTACTCCAATGTGATGATGAAAATCAATTAGACTTTTAGCATATTCCTGTACCTATGCATGTGTTTTTCCCCATATAACATTGCCTACATATAGCCTGTTCAGCTGAGGACCTCAATACTTCTTTTAGTCATGATGGATCTCCTGCCACTTGTTTTTCCTTTGCCATGTATTATCTCTTATCTCCCCTATGGAGGAAAGTGGTCTTTCTGAAGTAAGATCTCATGAAATATGAGGTCTCAGAACTTGTTTAACTGCCTCTAGGAGCTGATTGAGGGCCCATCACAGTTCCAGGCTTTGCAGTTTTAAACTTTGAGGGGTAGCAAAAACCTCAGAAGCTAAGGCTGCAGTGAAGTGGTTCAAGAAACAATAAAGCTAGTAAGGTCTATAAAGCAAGAAATCTGGTGTGCTGGTAAAGTATTCCCCTCCATTCATTCATGCCTCTAGTATTTTCTTAGAGTTCATTTTCCTAAGGTCACATTAGGAATTGAATCATATATTCATGTCATTCTTGTTAATTATTTCCACATTGTTTATTCTTCATTGGTTTTTGGCTTTGTTTCTTTGTAATTAACTCAAAAAATTATTACTCTTTTCACAGCTGGCTACTAATGTTAAATGTTAATGTCTGGCTAACATTAGATGGCTTGATCTTCATTATAACCTGGTGTATTTGCAGTGCCTCTCTACAAGATATGTTTTTTTTTTCCAATATCACAGCAGAGCCCAAGTTGGTTAAAGGAAAAACAGATATCACCTGCCGATAACCAAAGCCTGAGTGTTCAATATTGAAACAGTCAGTGTGCTCTCAGCTGAACTAAACCTGTACTCTGGTGTACTCGATTTAAAAAAAATCATCACGAATAGGTAAATACACCTGTAGTTAAAGAGATTCAGTTTGAGCCTTTTTATTGTGTCCATGGCAGTAGTAGAAGACAGGATAGTTCCTATACAATGTATTAAAATGCCAGCTTTAATGGGGACTAATAGGGGATTATCAAGAAGGGGTCCTAAACTGGAGATGTTTAGGAATTTACGTGCCCAGTGTCTTAAAACACACCTCAGTGGCTGCTTCAATTGAAGTAAATATGTAATATGTGTCTCTGATTAATGCATGGGATACAGACACTAAACTCAGGGAAGCCAACTAATAGATGATAAAATCTTATCTTTCCAGTGCAATTACCTTTTAAAATTAGGCGAATATTTCACTGAAAGGATAAACCTGTCCATAGTGGGTTTTAAAATTTTGAAAGATGATGTACATGGACAAGTCATTGACTAAGACTAATATTAGACTGAGTAATCTCTTGGTTTTTGTAATAAATCCAAAGTAAGGTTATATCATCCTTAGGAAGCAGTACCTTAATTAGAGGTTATCCTTCAAGGCACTCACAATATCTTATCAGTGCTTCTTTTATCTTAAAGGTAGTTTTGATAGCAGCTCACTGCTGTGATCAAACTGTTATTTGATAATCAGCATCCCTTTTCCGGTCATCCTGTTCTTACTTTGAAAGTGTTCTTCCTTCTCAATCGATAATTATATTTTCAAATTGAGGATTATGTGATTAAAAGGAAATCAGTGTCAATTTTAAAGGCAGTATATTGATATTGTGTTCTTATGTGAGGGGACTTTTCTTAAAGGCGATAATTCCCCCTCTCTAGTCTGCCCTTGTGAGACTCCACGTGGAGTACCGCATGCACCTCTGGGGCCCTCAACACAAGGAGGACATTAAACTACTGGAGTGAATCCCGAGGAGAGCCACTAGGTTGGTCAGAGGCCTGGAGCACCTGTTACAAAGAGAGGCTGAGAGACTCAGGGCTGTACACCCTGGAGAAGAGAAGGATCCAAGGAGACCCCATTGTGGCCTTCCAGTGCCTGAAGGGAGCCTGCAAGAAAATGGGAGAGGCACTTTTCACAAGGCCATGTGCTAGGACAAAAGGGATGGCCTCAAGCTGAAGGAGGTTAGATTTAGATTAGATACTAGGATGAAATTCTTCACAATGAGAGTGGTAAGGAACTGACAGAGGTTGCACAGAGAGATTATGGACTCCCCATCCCTGGCAGCATTCAAGGCCAGGTTGGATGGGGCTCTGAGTAACCTGGTCTAGTGGAAGGAGTCCTTGCCTATAAAAGGGGAGGTGTAACTAGATGATCTTTAAGGTCTCTTCCAATCCAAACCATTCTATGATTCCATGTAATTTATGCTCTTCAATAGCCTAAAGTGTATACGTGACATGGTTTCAGCTAGGATAGAGTTAATTTCTTCTCAGTGGCTGTTACAGTGCTGTGTTCTCAGTTCAGAATAAGAATAGTGTTGATAACATGCTGATGTTTTGGCCTTGGCTAAGTTTATCCCAAGCCAAGGACTCTTTTTTTCTTATGTCATGCTCTGCCAGTGAGAAGGTAAGCAAAAGAAACTGGAAGAGAGCATAGCTGGGACAGGTGACCTGAACTGTCCAAACAGATATTCCACAGCAGAGAATATCATCACCAGCATATAAAACAGGGGAAATTTCCTGGCAGGACAGCTGATCTGTGTTTGGGAAGGGGAAGGATAGCATTGGTCAGCAGGTGGTGAGCAATTGCATTGCACATCATTTATTTCCCTTTTTATTGTTATTGTTATAATTATTATTAACCATTATTATTGTAATTTACTTTTTTTTAATTATGAAATTATTCTTATCTCAACATACAAGTTTCACTTGGATTCTCCTCCCCATTCCACTGGGGTGGCTGGGGAAGAAAAGGAAAGGGGTGGATTGAGCAAGTGGCTGCATGGTGCTTGATTTCTGTCTGGGCTTAAACCACCACAATGTGGTAGAGATCTTTTGGCTTATGTGCTTTTTCATTGTTAGAGTTTTATTTTGATTATTTTATGAGGTCAGAAATCCTTTTGTCTTTACTATGAATGCAGCTTTAAAGGTTTCTTTCTCCTCCAAACCTTTTTTTCTCTCCATATCTCCACTGTACAGATGTATTGTCATTATTTTGATCCATTGTACAATTCAATCTTTACTGACAACTCAGAATTAATCTTCTTATTGGATACTTGTCAACATCATGAAATAATTGCAGAGCTGTTTTCCTTCAATGATGTTTTCTATTAAGAATTAATAAGATCCTATCTTTATTTGTACTGCAAAGAGAAATTGTCTTCAGCTCTGAACAAATTTCTAGCATTACCCAACTCCATCCTTTACTCTTCAGGTCTAATATAGATCACTGTAGGTGGTTTGTGGTCCATCCCCAAGCTTTTCAAAAAAAAATTTAATAATAATACTGCTGTATATTTCCATTAAACTAAAGCCATGGACATACCTTACTCTAGTAGTATTATCTAACAGTAAGGATGATTTGGGCTGTTCTAGATGACTTTTCTTAAAGCAGATTAGTGTTCTAAATTCAGTTTAAAAAAATCTATTGCAAAATTCAGAGTTTAGAAGCTTAACTATCATCTAATAAACCAAACGTGGTTCAGAAATCTATTTAATTTCATTAATTTCAAATCCCTTTCCTTCAGCCTTTTACAATAAATGTATTCATTTTTACACCTTGTTTCTTCTACAGTCAGTCTCTCTATCTCTTCTCAAACTTCCCCTATTTGTTGAAGAAACCCTTTTTCCCCCCTAAATTATTTATAGCATGATTTTACTGTAAAGTTGAAAGCACACATTGTTTCTAAATTCATATTAAAGTTGTCTTTTTGAAATTCTTTATCTATCCAAGAAGATTTAAATCCTATTTTTCCATTCTTACATAGGACTGTGAAAAAAGCACCCATAAGTTTGTTTTAATCTTATTTATAGGAGTCTGACCTACACCACCATAATCTGTGTCTAACCAAAAAGCAGAAGAATTTTGTTGGTGAAATTTAGCCTGAGGTGGTATTTTTGATTGCATTATTGAATTGTGGGAAGTAATATACTTCATATAAACATCTACTTCTACTAGCTACACAATTAGCAATTATAGGTTAGGTCTTTGCATGAGATAATATTTCTCTGGTCTAGATGCATTTTTCTTTACCATCTCTCTAGCAAGACAGAGTAACTGCCTCAAGAGTTTGACCAAATGTTTGGTGTGTAGGTGGCATTATGCAAACGAAGACTATATGTAAAGAAACAGCTAGTGATGTTTGTGGATAGTGAAATGTGTGTTTAATGAATAATTCCCAAGGAAATGAAAATTGAAGTAGTGCAAGTTCAATAATACTTACAACAGCTGGAAATATTCAGTGATTTCATACTCAAATGCATATTGCTAGCCTATGTGTATGTATGTTGATGCACACTAGTAAAACACAGGACCTGTCAATCAAGGGTACTAGGGGACTCTGAAATTTGTCTAAGTTACTCAGTAGAGACTTCTTATCTTCGTGCCTTAGTGTCACAGAGTTTGGGAAACCTGGCTCTTAAATGGAAAAACTTTTCCTTGCTTCAAGGTTAGCAACTGAATTTTTGAAATGTAGGGTCTCTGCACTCTTTTCATATATCTGTATTCCCTAAAAAGTCCATATGAATATATAGGCTGATCTAAAGGTTTATCACCTAGCTGCATTTGAAAATGTGATTTGAAAAAGAGATTAGGATAAATGTTATTAAAAGATAAAAGGTAAATTCATGCACATTCTAATAGGGGACTCAAGGTTGGGGTTTTTTAAAAATTTGTTTCATCTTGTAGTTCAAAAACATTTCTGAATACTAAACATAATTTTTGCACAAATGATCAAGGCAATCCATAAATCTGTCTTTCACGACACATTTACAAATCTTTCATGTTTTTGCATGATTTCTATAAAGGGGTTTGAACAGGAGGAGAAAGGAATTTTCCAACATTGGTGAGCTTCAGATAAATTATTTCGTTGATTTACTTGTTCATGTAACAAATTATGAAAATGGACTTTGAACAACATTGATATTTATCTCCCTGTATTTAATGTAATAGATAAATGTAGTCAATATCAGCAAGAATCTGCTATCTTTCATAATTTTTTTTCCTAGACATCTGTTATTTAAGAGGACAATTCTGCATTCATTGATGATATTAAATGGTATTTGTCTTTATTTTCAAGATTTCAGTTAATGTTTTAAAAAGAAATTTATTTACAGTTATATGGAGTAAATAACAGTCAAGAAACAGAAATGGACTCTAGGAAGAGTACATCAATGTCAAACTTATGTTTTACTGCCCAGTCCTTTAATGGCATGTTTAATTTAAAAAAAAAGGCTTTTTTTTATTTTTCAAGAGCGTAAACCCTTCTTCTGGTGTTCAACAGGTTAGATGACTAATTTCACCTTGGTTGAATGGCAAAATCTCTTGGTTCTCATATCATTCTTCAGATGATAGGAAAACACTTGGAAATATTGCTGTAGCCTGAGAACTCACATTTCACCTGGGCTAGCAGGCAGCTGTAAGTCTTTGGTAAACACAGAGAATCCTCAAACACTGCTTAGTCAATATTTCTTTTGTAAAAACAGGAAAACCTGACATACTTGTGTGTAGTCTTCTGCAGTCTGCCTGTGAGGTCAGCATGTACAAATATTGCTGAACTGGGATAGAAAGTTTGTTGGAAAATCAGTCTCTCTTTTTCCCCTTAGTAACTGTAAATATGCCTTCCGACTTTAATAACCAGGTTTATAATGCTAGAGTATAACACAAAGAAATAAGATATTGCTATGATAATAGCTGCTTAAGCCATGTAGAACCTCATGGGTGCTCCACTATTTTGACTTCAACTTAATAGATGCTTGTAGAGAGCTCTGAACTAAGATAATTCAATGCGTGGAAGATTTCTCATGTCATGGAACATAGGGAAGGGTAAGGCAAATACATCCATAGTTAAAATCAGGAGTCATGCCCAAGGAATAGGTACTTGCGGACTAACACTTCCAACTTAATAATATCTTCTAGAATAATTGTAAAAAATGATGGAAATTCCTTTTTTTTTCCTTGCAGTATATGGAGATTGGAAGGTTGAAGCTCCAAGCCTGATTTACCAAGTTTAACACTCAAATACCTCAGCCTTCTCCTCATCCTTGATGACAATGTTCCCCTTTACGTCCAGTAAAAATGGAGTTTTTACTTGGTCTTCCTTTTGTTCTTAATGTATTTATAAAAATATTTTTTATTGTCTTTCATAGCAGTGGCCAGATTGGGTTCTAGCTGAGCTTTTGCCTTTCTAATTTTCTCTCTACATGACCTAAGGACATTCTTGTACTCTTCCAAAGTTGCCTGTCCCTTGTTCCAGAAGTCAGAAACACTTTTTTCCCCTGAATTATTGGAAAAGCTCCCTGTTCAGCCAGGCTGGTCTTCATTGCTGCTGGTTTATTTTTCAGCATGTAGGGGCAGTCTGTTCCTCCACCTTTAAGGTGTCCTTCTTAAATTGTGCTCAGCTGTCCTGTCCTTTGTTGCTAAGGACTGCTTCCCAGATGACTCTCTGAATCAGTGTCCTGAACAGGCCAAAGTCCACCCCCCAAAGTAGAGGTTTGGTTGACCCCCTTCCTTTGTTCACCAATTGAAACCGGAAACTCTACCATGTGATGGTCACTGCACCCCGGGTGGTGCACCCTCTGACCACCACACCTCACACCTGCCTTTGTAAACAAAGAGTGCAACGGGGCACCAGCCCTTGCTAGGATCTCTTCCCAGCTCTGGAAGGAAGCTCTCTTCCACACATCCCAGGAACCTCCTAGACTGCCTCCTCTCTGCTGTGTTGAGCTTCCAGCAGACATACAGCAACTTAAAGACTCCCACAAGAACAAGGGCTAGATAGAAGGAATAGCCAATGTGATTATAAAAGTCAGGAAGCATTTGAGAATAACTGAGTTATGTGTGTTGATAAAAGAATATTTGCATGACACCTAGAGACAGAAAGTACTTTATTAATTCATGTCTGTTGTTTCATAATATTGAACAAATTCGATTTAGTCTTAGGAGATCAGGAGATCAGTGTATAGTTATTTTTGCGTTTGTCGGTCATTGCGCACTGGACAAGTCATGAATACTTTTTTCTGCTAGAATAAATCCAAAATGCAGTCCTGTTGTCATTTTAAAATATTCAAAATAACAAAATTTTGAAGACTTATTCCATTCTTAAGAAATCTGGGAAAATAAAATACTAGGTTCTTGCACTCAAGGATCCTTTTGATTTATGTCTTAATTACAGTATCCTTAGTGAAAGAGGATTACATATATGAAATTAGTTCTTAAGTAGAGTGGGATTTCTGATTGGGTACTTTCCAGAAAATCCCGTGACAATACGAAATTCAGTCTTGCAAATCAAGATTTTGTTATTTAATTTAACCCCTAAGGCACCAAAATGAGATTAAGAAACTTTAAAAAAATTAAAATTGTCTAAAATATGTCCTAGAATATGGAGAGGAATAATTAAGGATCTAATTTGGCTTCTCAGGATAGGTGTCAATATGCAAATATTGCCTGTCTCTAATCACTGGTGCAGTTACTGGTGGGTAGATGCCTGAAACGAAGTTGTTAAGCAACCATGGCTGTATTAATATGCTGATAGCCTGTAAATGGGTTCAGAAAAGCTGTTATTGCAGGACAGCAGAACTGATCTTCCTGCTGAATTCTTGTGACGTAGAACAAATAGAGATTTTTCTGAAGCGTTTTCTACTAAAAAGCAATCAGTTCCTGATCTTCCCAGCTTTGTTTGGTAGTTTTGAAAGGTCAATCACTCACATGACAAGTTGTTATTGGCCTGTTTTGTGGCTACTGTAAAGTTAAAACAGGTTAATAAAGTCTATGACTGCTTCTTAATTAAAATTTAAAATTGTTATTGCAAAATATTATTTTAAGATTGGGTTTTTTCAGGACAAAACATTAAGTTCTTGTTTTTTTTCTGGCAGGCTGAGGATTGCAATGAAAAATATAAATTAATGTATATAGGATAGAAGACTTGCAAAGACATTAAATGACATAAACCCATACAAATTAGAGATATAGAAGGTCTATTAATTTTCAGTTAGCTGAATTCCCTATGTATGGCAGCATTGTTCCCCTGTAGTGTATTTTACTGATCTTTGTTAGGCTCTGCTTTAAAAGACTCCTGCAACTAGACTTTGACAGCTGCCTTGTGAGATTTCCAAGGTCATGAGATGGGAAATTTCAGGGCACTATGTTTATCTATAGCAATGTTAATGGAACTAATAATGTATTCAGAATGTTCTTTAAGGTTAGTTTTTCAACTGTTGACAAGTTCTTAAGAACTGAAATAGGCAGTTTTTCTGGATTCACTTGAGGTTTATAGAAGAGAAGGGCAAAAGATCAAGATATTCATGGGATCTTGCAATCTTTTTAAATTTTGATAATAATTATTTTTTGCTCATCTTTTAAAAAGTCTAGTCTTTCTAATATAACTACTGTGGGCATAATATTAGCATAACATTTTTTTTTCTCCAGGAAAATTTATGATCCTGCCCAGTGCATGCAGAAATAGAAATGGGCTGTGTTAATAGTTAGGGCAGTTCTCAGTAACTGAAGATAATAGGTTTAAATCTCTCACATATTTGGTATTATTTTAGCAATCTACTTTTCTCCCCTACCCATCAATTTTTCAGCTGTATCTAAACTGTTGTAAAATTAGATTAATACTTTGGCTGGATAATTCTTCCTGAGCTATTCTCATTCATCTGACAGCCCATAAACAACCTGAGTGGGAAAAGCTAGAAGCTGTTCATACAGAATGCCTGACATCCAACATCATTATTTAGTATGCAGAAGTACACTTAGTTACTACATACAGGCTGTGGACAGGCTGGGCCTGAGTCTCAGACACAGTGAAAGCCTGAAAATTGCCAGTGTCTGCAACAGAATTGCAAAATAACCTCAATTACTATTAGATTCCAATTAATAAGTAGTTTGTGGAGCTTCAGGACACAAGGTACAGTGCTAGGCTTGTGCTGAGTATATTTCTGGGAGCCTGCAAGACCAGGGTTTAGTTGGATCACTGGTATTACTGGAGAAACTCATGTCAGTGCAAGTGTCCCTGCGTTTAAGGCTCTTTCCATTCAGAAATTCTTTTTACCATTCACCTGGAGAAAGAAATTTCACCCCAGGTTCAATCATTTAAATCAATGTTTAAAATTTTGTGGTTTTAGGAAATGTTGATCAGTTTTGGACTGCTATACACATGATATATTTCAGGATAATGGAGCATGGGTTTCATGATAAGTATGAGAAAAGACAGTCACATAAAGCTCTCACTTTTCTGCTTGCTAACTAATAATTTTCATTCAATATACACAGAAATTATATATTTAATTGCAAGATGAAAAAATAATTATTTAAGTCATTGAATTTAATTTATCCTGGTTATGAAAGACAAATCACAGGCTTAAAATAATTTGTTTATAATAAATTTTACTTGTTTTAAAAAAATTAATTTAAATACTCAAAAGACCTGGTTTGGTTTTTTTTTTCCATAAGGCTTTGGACACGAGGGTAGGAAAAAGAAAATAATTAGGTAAGTAAATAGTCTTGTAGTAAAGGTATTCGTTAGACCATTTTTTGGTTTTGACACTTCAGTGAAAAAGAGCAAATTATTTAATTTGTTCGACAGTGCTTCTTTGTGAGACAGGGATAATGTTTCATTTTGTTTTTTCATCATATACATTTGTATTAAGAACACCTTGGAACAGCATTATCCTTTGTTATATATGTGTAGATTAAGAAATGGAGAAAAAAGAAACGACTGATTTTGCCTGGAGTAGGTAAGACCTACATGAATACTGAAAAGCAAAGGCAAATTCATTACCATGAAGAATAGGTTTTGAATGTAAGACAGTGGGTACCAACCTTAAAAATCTGTATTGTATATACAAATGAGTTTTGAAGAAGAAGCCCATTCTTTGCTGGATTTCTGCCTGAGATGGTGCCTTTGAAACAAAAAAAATATTTTTCAAAAGGATCACTTTCTTTCACTGAGTTTTGTGTACAGCTGAGATGAAAAATTCCACTTTTGTTTTATTAAGAGCAATTTCATTTATGTTATATCTGATGTTCAAACATCTGTATTTGTGCACCAGAATTGTCAAAGACACTGGCTTAGTTCTGGAAATCTGTATTTGGTATAAAACATTGTGTTTTACAGAAACTGGTCCCAAAATCCCTTAATTTTTTTTTTTTCTTTCCTAATACCTCAGTGAAAGAGCTGGAAATCTTTTTTTTCATCCTGATCTGAGTGGAGGAGGGATTTGATTATTTTTTGAAGTAGGAATATATTTTTTACATAAATACTACAGCCTGACTAAATTTCTCAAATAAGTCAAGTGTTTTACTAGCAGATAAAGTATTTCTTTTAATTGATGCTTAGGAAGAACTGTAGGAGGGGTGACTGTGAGGTGAAGAAAAAGCAGATAACTGTGATTTGTTATGAGAGCTTTGTCTTTCATTTGTTAGTTTAATGATAGCTGTTGTACACACATATACCCCTTCTCTGCATTGTCTTTTGTTTGCTGTCTGTTTAATTGAATTAATTAATTCCTGAGGATTTACCAAGAGTTCCTACTCTTAGTTAGCTGGTAATGTAACTTGCTGTAAGGCTCATGCTTGCCCAAGTCTAGCAAAAGGAGGAGGGAGACCTTCCTGGCAATTGTGGCTCCTCCACAACCTAAATACACAGAGGTCACAAAGTCTCCTCAGCAGCCAAGTCATACTTGCCAATGTTTAATTATTTGAATAAGAACACTGATGTTCATTTTGAATTTCCCAACCTATTCTAGATCCGTTAAAACTCCACAACTCTACCTGGAGCTGATTTGTGTTTATGCTCTGTGCTGTGAAACAACTTCTGGTAAAGTAAGGAGGAGGCTTTGAAAATGCAAAGAATGTGACTATTTAAATTCTTGGAAAATTCCATTTCCTTGATCATAGAGGAGGAGAAAAAGCAAACTGCCAGCAAGTTAAATATGATAATTTCTGTCATAAGTTGACAGCAGATGTGAACAAAAGAGACAGGAAATAGATGAAGACAGAGGAAAATTGAGAGCACAGAATCTAGTGTATGCAGAGCTGGATAATGACTGTAGAAACAACGTGACTTTGCTTGGTTTCTATAAATGCTTTGCAGCTAAATTAATGTAAGTCAAGTTTTTTGGCAGGCAATGTTCTTTCTAACTTGGCTTATGAATGAACACGGGATCAGAAAATTTTTTTTCTCTTCCACATAGTAAGGTCATTTAATCATTTTTTTACATGTTTCTACAAACATGTGATACAAAAACTGGTTAAAGAAAGCAAGAAAGAAAGAAATTGTGGAGGGAAACAGCAACACTAAACTTGCTAGGCTGAGTACTCTTTCTTCCTTAGGATACCTGGTATATAGTACCGTGGGCTATAACAAAGATACATCTGTAAGTGGATGCATGTCTGCATATCCTTGCAGTACACAATTAAGTTCCTTAAAAAAAAAACCTGTATGCTTTAATGAAGAGAGTTTTTAAACCCTTTAATATAAACAAAGAGAATCAGAGGGAGCTGGCAGGTTTTATTGTTATTCTTGTTAAATATTATCATTATTTTGTAGCAAAGTGGCAGGGGAAAGCTGTAGTTATAACTAGTACTTTTTTATTAAAACATTAATCATAAAAAAATTACTCCTTCTGTCTTTGGGTCCTGGTTTAAATTCTGCACTCATGTTCCTACAGCAGCAAATCCTTATTTTAAAATAGTCTGTGAAAAAGCCTTGGTATATTCTCTTCCTTCTGAAAGTGTAGACGTTCATTTTTAAACAAGTTACCGTGCAAGTTAGACCTACAGAGCAAATTCCAATTATGTTTTGGTGGAAGAGAAAGGACAGGAAAGAATATGTCCCCAACTTTGCAGAGCATTAATGCATATGATTTACTTCTGCATTTACATCAGTTTTGTCCTGCTCTTTCACTCCCTGCATTTCCATGGCCTCCTCCTCTCATCTCCAGTCTGCACTGGTCTTAGCAGCCTTTTTCTACTGCTGCTGCCAGTAGCTGCCAGTGTCAGACAAGTGTCACCTCTGGGTGCCTTTGCAGGGGAGCTTAGGAAAGGAACAACCTTCAGAGCCTCTTGGCCCGCTGTCTGATCAGCAAAGATGAAAACTGAGAAAAGACAACAAGAGTTTCTTTTTCATAATTGACATTAAATCTGAGAAAGTAATTTGAGAAAAGGACCATTGTATGGAATATATGGCTATCCTGATCTCAACACTGACATTAATCTAGGCCTTTACTGAAAGAAAATTTCCATGGATCATATGTATATTTCTCATATGGTTTAATTCCAGAGAGCAGTCAAACCCCAGAGACTTTCTTGCTCTCTTCCTCACCAGTGGGACTGGGGAGAGAGTTGTAAATGTAAAAGCCAGAAAACTCATGGGTTGAAATAAAGTCAGTTTAATAAGGAAAAAAAAAGTCATAGACACAAGCAAAGCAAACCAAGGCATTAATTCAGTGCTTTCAGGGCAGGCAGATGGTCAGCCATCTCCAGGAGAGTAGCGCCCCATCACGTGTAACAGTGACTCAGGAAAACAAACACCTGGAGGTGTCTTCTCCCAACCTCCCATGCACCCCCAGCTTCCTGTCCAGTGTGGCGGTAGGAAAAGCAGAAAAGTCCTTGACTCTGTTCAAGCCCTGCTCAGCAATAACAAAAACATATCTGTATTGTCAAACCTGTGTTCAGCACAAATACAAAACACAACCCCACACTAGCTACCATGAAGGAAATTAACTCTACTCCAGCCCAAACCAGCACGTATCTTTGGATTCATGATAGGAAAACCCAAATTAAAAATATATATACCACTGGCATGAAAGCTAGCTCATGAACATAAGGCAGCTGGAAATCTGCTATAAATGTGTATCATACTTTATTTAAAATAAGAACATGCCTCACTGGAGATTTTATTTCAACACGTTTCTGATGACAACATTGGAACAGGCTGTAGACTTACAAGAAGACTTAGCCACCACTGCAAAATAGATTCAAAGTAAACCATTTGCACTACGTATACTTTGCACCTGCCTAGACCCCCAGCCAGTGGAAACTTTTTATGGCTATCAGTGGGTTTTGTGTTAAAAACATGCTCTGCACTTACTGCTGCATTTTCTAATTTCTCAGCTTTTTCATAGTCGTGTCTAATAGTGTAATATTTAAAGTGAAAAGAATGGGGTTTTTACTATTTAAGGTATTCTTACCTTGATCCATTAATAATATCTATAATTCTGTCATTTCAAGTCTATACAGACCAAAGATTTCCAGAGGGCTGACTTGCCTCTGATTTTGCTTTATAATTCTGAAACTTACTTATATGGTCATTTTAGAAGATATTAACATGCTTACTTGAAAGCCATGGCCCTGTAGAATGTGTGTATATTTTAGACACTTTCTATTCCTCTGCCTTTCCCTTTACATGCCTATAGAGGTAGCAGAGCTAGCCAGTATTTGCATTATAGTCACAACTGCTGTAAATGTTTAGAAACAAACTGTAACATGTTATAATGAATTGGCCTTGTCCACAATGTATTATAAAAGTAAATTTTGTATATTTTTAAATGCTACTCCAAGTACTCGTTCTTTGCTGAAATAGCCCCACTTAGGTGCCAAGTATCTAAGTGCAAAACCATAGGAGAAGTAAAATCCAGAATCCCCCCAACATTGCTATGTGATACTCAATCCATTAAAAACTGGGATCAAGAACTTCTGCATCATTGATAAACAAACAATCATTCCTGCTGTTACCATGGATTCTCAGTTTTTAACTCAGAAGCCTAATCTTTCATTTTGGATTCAAAAACTCATGAGACAGACAAAGGTTTGAAGTTGAATCAAGATCTTCAAATCACCTGACGGGAGATTATCTCCCATAGTCACATTAAGGAATTGCAGATTCTAAGAAGTCTAATGGCTCAGGATGTTTAATTTGCTATCAGCAGTACCAGCAGTGCATGTGCTTGTTCCATATGACTGCAGTCAGAAAGAGAAGAGCATCAGAATTCAAACTGTTATCCAGATTAAATTCTTTTTACTTTTCATTTGAGTCAACTCCCAGATTTTCCATCAAAATGCAAGCCTCATTGCACTTTCTCAATGCTAGACCTGAATAGCTTTGTCATAACCAACTTCATTAATTCAGCAGGAGCAACTTCTCCGAAAGCATGACATTTCTATGGAAACCTGGAGAAAGTTCCTCCTTCTGGCTTAGCACTGCTTTTCTGAAGCACTGAATGAACTGGTGATTTCTAGGGCACAGTAACAATAAGAACAAATGTAACATTGCAAAGATATAAACTACATGAGGAGTGACTGAGCATGATCCAAACTGTAAGCCTGACATTAGTATGTGAAGCTGAAATGGTTTCCCCATTACCATGTCTTAAGAGAATGAAATTAAACACTAAGGACTTTGTGTGTTTCCTGACTTTCTATAGTGCAAAGTAAATCGTAAGTCCTTAGCAAATGAGCTACAATAATTGCCAGCCTTCTGTAATAAATCAACATTTAATTACCAGTTTGACACATTTTAGAAGTTTAAAAGAAGTTGGCAATTTCAGAACAAGAAGGTTTATCAAGCTACCCTTATTTACTGTGCTGTTTAACCCAATCCTAAACAAAGTAACACGCCAAGTTTCTATAAACAGCTGGCTAAGTTATCATGCACTGAATGACATAAAAAGCAATATAGAGATAAATTATTTCAGTAAAAGTGTTATTTAAAGTTTTTGACTTCTACCAGTATTCTTGTCAGTAAGGGTATTTGATTTCCATTTACATGCTTTGGAATCTGAGATGGGACTTCATTGTGGTTTTTTTTCATCAAACCAAAATAACATTAGTTACACCATCAAATTTTCAGAGAAGTTTTGTTTAAAAATCCATTTCCAGATGGTCTCTGTGATATGAAGGCAGTCATGCATGAAACAACAGATTTACTATGGTAAATATGTTTATTTACCTATTTATTTACTGTGGATTTTTAGGACAGTTGCTAGGCTGGTTTTGTTTTATAGTGTATTTTATTGTTGAAGTCGCTTTTTATCAGTGATGAACAAGTAGAATTTAAGGAATAAAATTATCATGTTCACATTTTTAGTAGGTCAGAAAATAAATGTATCTCAAACTGTCTCTTTCAAAGGGATATTTTAGGGAATTTGGGAAAACACAGCGAGTACCCAATAGAATTAATTTCATATTCAAATTACTTGGCTTTTTATTTTCTAATTTTTGTATCAAATCTCTTGTGGTAATTAAATTAAAAATAATTTCATGTTAGGTCATAATTTAGGTTTTTGGGTTTTGTTTTCCTCATTTATCACTAGAACACCAAATGATAGTTCTGTGGTGTGTTATTTTTTAAAAGTAGCATCCGTTCACAGAGACATTTCTTGACATGCTGGCCTTTCGAAAATGACAGCAGAGGAACTAGTAACTAGTAACTTTTTTGTAATGTGTGTATGTTCTATAAAACCACTCAAATTTAAAAAAAATAAATAAACATTGTGTAAGAGAAGGGAATACAGGTGACCTCGCCCTGATGAGTCGCAGCTATATCCATTTATCCAAAGATAAATGTGATAAAAGCGAGTGGGTTAGCTGGTGAGGGGAGGATCACCATGGAGGAGGAATTGTGAGAATCATGGAGCAGGATCCTGGGGAGAGAGAA
>VZSR01001283.1:44885950-44905297 GCA_013398615.1 Brachypodius melanocephalos | reverse complement strand
AGCTTGCTGCAGCCAGAGTCAGTGAATGGTTGGAGTCAGGAAAGCTCAGCTGTAAAGAGGAATAAACCAAGACTCTTTTCATGCTGTGTGCCCCAAGAAGTCTGTGCCTTGGCTCATTTCTACTCTCTAACAGGAGGGCTGCTGCAAAATATTGTTGTTATTTTTGTTCTTGTTCTTGGGGAGAGAAGGGGTTTATCAGCAGATCTCAAATCGCTAACTGAAATCATGGATCCTCTGAATGAGAATAGGCTCCCTAGAATGGCTTGGTCCAGCAGTCCCTAGCCAGTGTCCAGGCCACCAGCATGGGTGCCTGTGTTCCTGTCAGAGGTGTGCTCAGCCGTGTTTAACTGGTGCTGTCACGAGGCCTTTAGTGAGAGTGAACTGAATGATTTATCACAATTCAGCTTATGAGTTGCACAGCTCAAACATCTATCTTCATAAAGTGCTAGTGACAGCCTCTACCGTGCATCAGAATGTTGCTAACCCAAGTAAAGTATGACGCAAAGATAATATGTTTTCATGATTTATTGCCTGTGGGTCCTGTAATTACTAATTATGCATATGACAGACCACCTAATGCATAAAATGCAGCAGAAAACCTGCAATGAAAAATTATAATAGCAGTGCAGTTCAAGTTCCTATTGAAAAGAAACTTTGCAGTAAGATGAGAGATTAAATTTTCTGACCCCAAAACCCCCCATATTTGCATTTGGATTTTTTAATAAAACTGCAGAAAGGGGGAAAACAATCTAGCAGGTTTCAGCCTCTCTATTTTCCATTCTGATCTCACTTCTTATTTAAAAATGGAATTATTAACAGATGAGTGGACAGAAAAAAATTGGAAAAGACACCATAATTATTGATAATTCATGAAGTATCACCTTATTCCTATGTACCACAGACAGACTGAACTTCTAATTTCCCTGTCTTTTCAGATATGACAAATTTTCTGGTAAAATTTATTTCTTCTTTTGCCTACTAGAACAAAGACAGAATGAAATAAATAGAAAGACATTGGTAAAAAGCAATAATAAAGAGGTTGTTACAATTGTGTGGTCAGCCAAGAGTTTAAAAAGCTTTTGAAATGTGTGCTAGTAATGTATTCCACTGTAGGAAAACTGTTGAATTGTTAGAATTGATCATTATTCCCCTTAAGAAAATGCCTGAAAGAAAAAGAAACAGAGAACAAACTTGCAATCTATGTACAACCTTCATACCTCAGTTAGAATCTTTGGCTTTCTTCTTTAGAAACTTAGAAAAAAAAATTCTATAAAAATTCTATAAAATCTTACCTACTCTACAGACTGCTGGTCCTTCAATTCACAAAAAGATCAATGCAGTGGAGCTGCCTTTCAAGGCAGAAATTCGTTCTAACAACTCACTTGATGCTCAGTTGATAATTTAGCACTGTCAGAACAGATTCAGTAATTATGAGTAGGTACAGTAAATATAAATTGAGTTGGGAGCAATTTTTTAATCATGAAGTCTAGTAGTAATGGTGACCAGGAAAATTGAGTGCCTCACTAGGATTTTGATTATCACAGGCTGGTAGGTGTGAAAGATACTGCAGCTCATCTAATCCAGCTCCATGAAAATTTGGGGTTTTCCCAATGTTGGCCTAAATTCCCAGCTGGTGCAGATAGCTGGAGGTTCAGGACTTCAGCAGAGGCATTTTTAATTAGCTCATCATTGGAATTTCCTCATCAGTGACATTAACCTCAGTTGAATTCCCAACACCAAAAGGACAAAGATATATTTTGTGGCTCTTTAATACTTATTATCAATATTGGTTTTAGATGTGTTATTTTATGGTTGTAATGATAACATTACAGTTTCAGATTCTCAATCCCTCTGTTACTAACTAGCACACTATCATGTGCAAGTGGGTTCCTATTACTCTGTTTCTCCCATTCAGCTCTCCCAGTGTCCTATGAATCATTTTGCCAGGGCTGCTCTGTTCCTGGCTCTCCTCTCTTACAGCCACTGAATTCATTCTGCATTTCAAAGGTACCTCTTCTAGGACCCAGCACTGTAACAGTGCTCACCTCTGAACAGTGATTCAGCACCGCTGTGCTGAAAGATCCACTGCTGTGTGCCTGTATTTGAAAGAACTGCCTTTTCCCTCTCACTGGGTGTGAAGTCATTCCTTGTTTTCCAGTAGTCTGGGGAAACTCTACTGAAATTCCCAGCTAATCTAATGCTATGTTAAGGAGCAGCAAAATAGGGCACTTTTCAAAGGTGTGAGGTTTAGTCATTTAAACATCACATTCCTCTTTGACAACCCCTACTGAAAAATGCAGAGGGATTGCTACCATATCAAACTGGCAGGGAAGCAGAAGAGCTGGAGGCTTTTTCAAATTTCTTTACCTCTTAGAGCTTCTTTTATGCTGGAAGAATGCTTTTGTTAGATACTTCCTCATAAATGAACATATGAAATACACTCTTGAAACCTAGGACAGATTTAATGAACAGAGTACAGGCTACCTTGACTTTGAGATGTAACTTGAATTGTCCAACAGCAGTCTGTGAAAGGCAATATTCAGTAAAATGTAAAGCAATCCTACAATGCTATCGTTTTAATTATATTTTTATGATTTCCTTATAAAACCACTTCCTAAGATCCAAATACTTTTTATGTGTCTCCCTTTGGGACAGAATACATTTTATATTTACCTGCTACTGTGCTCTTAACAAAGAAAATATAATGTATAATTGCAACATTGTCCTGTACAGACAGGATAAGGGGACATAGCCTTAAGCTGTGCCAGAGGAGGTTCAGGTTGGATATCAGGAGGAATGTTTCCACTGAAAGGGTGGTTAAACTTTTGAACAGGCTGCCAGGGAGATGATGAAGTCATCATCTCTGGAAGTGTTCAAGGAATGACTGGAAATGGTACTTAGTGCTGTGGTTTTGTTGCCATGATGCTGTTCAGTCAAAGGCTGAACTCAATGATCTTGGAGGTCTTTTCCAGCCTTAGTGATTCTATGATTCTATTAAAATATACTTTTAGTTAAGAAAGTGGACCACTTGAAATTCTTATTATTCTGAGACTTTACTATTGTTCACAAAGAACTTAACTCTTTATTTTTCTCTGTCAGCTTTCTGCTTTTGAGAAACATACACCTACTTAGCACAACAGAAATAGTGATCTGTGACAGCAAATACACGTAAATTGTGGAGAAAATATTTTCTTCTTAGAGCAAGGAGTGTCTTGAGCTTCTCCCATGCAGAGCACTATGGCAGGGTGGTGTTTCATCATTTTTTCCTTAGGGCTCTTGATAGAAGAGAACAGACTGTTTCCTTTTTGAATCATGATCCCAGTGTCCAAACCAAATGCTTTCAACACTTTAGACCTGGCTCTGTCTTCAGCAGCAAGCAGTGCAGCACAGTAGGAGTGAACAACAGAGCAGAACAGCTCATGCTGAGACCTGAAAGTCCATGCAAAGTCATTTTCATGTGAGACTGGAGTTTGTGAGTTTGGACTGAGTTTCATCTGAAGAAAATGCAGTCCTCAGGCATGGAGACTTTTACTAATACAAGACAAAGTCCACTCTGTGGGGACAACTGCAAGGTTTGTTCTATACACACACTTCAGCAACAAACTAAAACCACAATTCAGTTTACATGTAAACCTTTGCCTCCACCTCCACAGGACACTGGTTCATGCACAAAACTCTTTTCTGCTGTGCAGAGTTCTCTGCTTTTGTTTTTTGGCTGCAGAACTGCTCTGTAGCAAGGTTAAGCCCAGCCTCGATGTGTCACTAACAGGGTTTCAACCACCCCATGGAAAGTCATTCAAAGAAAAGCAGTTTTCATATGTAGCACTGTTTGGTTCTGGCAGTGGAGTACTCCAGGTTTGAAAAAACACAAATGGCTTTAAATAAGAAATAGTTTAATGTAGTTTGAGTTTAATTAAAAACAGATCACGAAGAAACACTAATAAATTGGTCATTGGTATTTGCTAGATAAGGCCAACGTTTAGTAATTTGTTCTGGTAGGAGCAGTGGATTTGCTTTTTCCACAGTTCATGCCTCATACAGAGGCAGAGTTTTTTTATAATAATATTAGGACACAAAGAGGGCTGCTATGCTTATTTCCTTTCAGAAAGTCTTGAGCCTAGAGCCTTCTATATCTTCTAGGCAGAAGCATCATGAAAGTGTTACAGGTGCTGATTTAAAAGTATTGCCAAATGAGCAACATAAAAGCTGTTTTAGGGTACCACAAGTTAAGTGATAAAGCTCAATCACCTCTTCTCCCATCATAGGCCTCAAACTCTGTCATGCATTGATGGCTGCCACAAAATATGCATTGAAAGAACTGTTTGGATATCTGAGAAATATTTAGGATATCTGAGATGCTTTGCCAGACTACTTTAAGATGTGCACAGCTTTTATACCCTTGAGTAATCTCCTACTAAAACTGTTTTTTAAATGTTCTCATTGATTCAGAGCCCAGGCTTGCTAAGCTTGTCTCATGCATTTAAAATATCCAAACAAAGTTACACTTTATTTTAGCTGTTGGTCAGAAAATGTCAATTTCCTTTTAGTTCAATAGAGTTTTTTCTGCTTTTAGAACCTGTTTTTTTTTCTTACCAGCAAAACCCACTGCAACAAGTTCTGTTCTGTTTGCAATTACGTGTGCTGCTTACACCAAAGTGAAAGTGTTTCAGTTGGGAAATAGTGAGAAAATCTAGGGAAATACCACTAGTCTATGCTTCTTTCACTGCTTCAGTATTGTGAAGTTAAAAGTTACAGATTCACTTTCCTCCCTTGTCTGGAATATCTACTTGTTTTATTTTTTAGTGTTGTTTAGCCAGCATGAACGTGCAAAGAAAAATAACTATATGTGTCATGGTTTTGTAGACATCTGAACTTGATTAGTCCAAAGATAAGACAAAATACTGAAGTTTACTTGCTCTATTCTCTTCAAATTTAGCCTTTTAATTAATAAATATACAATAAATACATAAAAAATAGTGATTTTAGTGAAGCAAAAGGGTTTCAGATTCAGAAAGGCCTTCCAAATAAACAAAGTATGACAGAATAATAGCCACAAAACAAGTGATTTTCCATCATAAAATGGAAATTACTGGTTAGCTCACTTATCAAAATATTGACATGCTTAGCAAATAAAAATAATAATTCAGTGCAGCATGGTATCTAGCAGATGATGATTAAAATTATAAAATTTAGTTAAAGATTTATAAGTCTCATGATGTTTCTAAGATGGTTTATTTCTCATAATTTACAAGAAAAAAAAACAAAACACAATTTTCTAGAAAAAAAATCTGGAGGTTTCTCCTCTATAGTGTGTCTGTAGGATAAAGCAGAGTCAAATTGCCAGAGTTGATAATGATTATTGAAATTTCTTGAATCTTAATAATAGATCATATTTTGCATTAGCATGTTCATCGTTTTGATTTTGTTCTAGGTACTCCGAGATGTAGGTAAATGTCTTCAAGCCTCAATGGTGATGATTGTCTGGGTATGGGGGACAGTGGTGTTTGGTTATGGTGTTGCCAGCTAAAAGACAGATAAAGCTAGATGCTGCAAATAGTTTCAGGGAGTTCAGAAGAGTTATGCTAAATAATGAGTAATATGCTAAGTTAGCACAACAGTTATGCTAAATAATATTTTTATTAGTACTTGTCACTCATAGACAATGGGTGACCATTTCCTGTATCTTAGTAAAGATTAATCTGGGAGCCATTCGTGGAGATGGCTGCCATTGAGCAATTCCAGGGCACAGATTGCATTTTGAGAACCAACATTTTCTGATGTGACACTGACTGGAATAGAGGAAGAAGGCAGTGGCAAAAGTTGTGTTTGATCTTTAATAACAGCATTCTTTCTGCAAGCTGAAACACATATCAATGTTCTAGTTTCCAGGTGCATATATTTTCATGTCTAAGGCAAAAAAAAAAAAAAAATTAATTTTTTACTGAGAATAAAGAATGTGTGAAGAACAGAAGAGAGAGGAGAGGAAAATCTCATGCTTAAAAAGCTAAAATTGTTACAGCAGTTGCACAAGATTCTACAAGTGTCTAAACTTAGAATTTGCAATTTTTTTTTCTGCCATTCAAGTGCAAACATGTTTTTATTATTTTTCAGTAAAACACAGAGGAAAAAGAAATCTTTATGAATTTGAGCATTTTTGCCAGGTTTGTAGTTCATTACATTAAAATCACCAGTAGTCAAGCCTTTTATAAGAACGTTTGAATGTTATAAAGACTCTGCGGCACTGTAGATTTATGTATTTGTTGTTTTTTTCATTTCCTGCACAACTGTATTAACTGTGGAATCAAGAAAATTACCTGCCCTTTCAAAAATATATCCTATACATATAAGGCTAGAGATGTATATAAAGCTAAATCCTCATTTTTCTTCTCTTCGGGTATTAACTTGCAGAGCAAAATCAGTAAAAATTAGATATCACCAAGACGGAAAATTTGAACATTTTTCCATCTACTCACCTTAAAAAAGAGCTCTGAGCTTAAACATGAGGACAAAATTTAACACAGCTGTTTTGTTTCTGTTGGAGAACAAGGTTTTCCATCATTAAAAGACCTTCAAGGACTGCATTTGCCACTGTCTTATCTTACTGCTTTGGGATAGCAAAACAATGAATAAAACTTAAAATAAAAACATCTTTTCTGAATCCAAAATCCTAAAATGGATTATATACTTGGATAGCTTATTGAAGAAAATATCTAAAATATTACTTTAGAAGGAGCTGTGATTTTGCTTTTCCAGTTAAAAACTACAATTAACTAAATACAGAAAAAGCATAGCTCTTGTAATTACATCTGGTGATCATATTTTTTTTTTTCTGATTGAATATTCATGGCATATATTGCTGTATATTTGAACACAGCTGAATGTTTCAAACAAAACATTGTTGGATTGTTTTCTTATAGTCAGAAATACTATAAGTACTATAAGTATACTATAAGTATATAGAACTACACAAAGTTCTGCTGCATTGGTGAGGGGTTAGCCAGGAACAATTAAAACACCATCCTCAAACGTGGTTCTGTCTGATTAAAATGAAAGAAATAACAAATCTTTCCCTCTGCCTTCAGGCTGAGTATTGGGGACTTCATCTCCTAGTAGAATATGCAAGAAATTATATTACAGAATATTTACTACAGCAGTGGGATCTAACGACCCATATGCAGCTGCACAGCCTTGCACTATTCCAGTGCTCCATGGAGATAATGATAATATCCTTTCCTTGTTCTCTTCTTTAACGTTTCAACTGAATTTTGGGTTGCAGTCCTACATCAAAATTAAGAAAAGGTTCTGTTGTGATGTGGCAGACGTTATGCTGTAAACTTCAGAAGAATTTTGTGCATGTTCATCAGCAGATTGTATAAGCCAGCGCTCATTGGTAGTCATTGCATGGGTCAGTACCTTTCAAAGAAAGATTTGACCACACAAGGTTATTTGTAGAAGAATTTGAGACTTTTGCTATTGCAGTTTTCCCTGAGGTAAAACTCGACCAGATGTTATCTGTCTGAATTCTCCATTATGTATTAAACCCTTACACTTTTTTGGTATTCGTTAATCTAGTTCTTCTTCCATGTCTTTAATAAGCAAAACATCTGTTTCTTCTTGTTCAATCAAAGTGCCTAACTCAAGAGTCCTACTTTTAAAATAATGTCATTTAAATAGAAAACCTGCATAGAGAGAATGCATTTCATTAAGATATTTAATTTGCATATGAAACCATCTTTTACAGAACTCAGTAGGGAATTTGTGGTAGCAGCAATATGTATTTCTTCTTTTTTTTCTCTCAACTTGCATACCAAAAAAGAGTAAGAAGAAAAGGAATGCAAATAAATATATGTATCAGCTCAGATGAGGAAATTAAACTGCAATGAGAAATCATTATTGTGCATTTGGGATGCCATCCTAAACTTTCCAGCTGAAAATTCTTTTATTATGAGACATGATCTGCTCTTGCTAATGAGTCTTGGTTTATAGAAAAATCTCAGCAAGCAAAAATAATCCCTCAATATACATGAGGCTTGTAATAAAATATTACAATAGGAAGAGGTCATGCAGCTATAGAATTTATCACCCATTATATATATATATATATATCCCAATAATAATTTAAGTTCCTGACACAAATCATTGTCTCTCTAATAAGGGACAGTTAACACCACTGCTGCTAATACACATAAATAGAAAAACAGATAAAAACAGTGGCAGAGATAAAAGGTGCTTTTAGGTTTTTTTGACTGGGGAGCACAATTCTGTAAAGACAATTGTGAAATAGTAAAATTGCACAAGAATTTTTCTGACAACTTTAAGCCAGAACAGTTGGGAATATTGCTGTCATACTGCAAAGCTCCATGACAATGGTTAATACCTTTACTAAAAAGAAAACAGCCTTAATTCATTATTTTGTATCAATACACTAAAGAGTTCATAAAGCAGAAACAGTGTCATCTTTCAGGGACTGACAGGAACGATGCCAACGTTTAGGGGCAGATATTTTTAATACAGTCAGAACAACAATGCTTCTCCAATCACGCCTCTAGCAAGCAGCTTACAGACAGTAATGTGTTCCCTCCATATATCTTGCTAAATGCTGTGCACGCAGAGAAAATGCATGAAATCACTTTTGCTCTTAATGTGCAGCTCTCCTCATGCTCTCATTTCCTGCTCTGTTCAGGAGAACCACCAACTCTGCTGATCCACCTTCCCTCCACCTGCTTTTTGCCCTGAGTCGTGACAATGTTCAGTTTCTCACTGAGCTGCTGAGCTTGGGGGGTTTACCTTCACTACACATAGGGGCACCACAATACAAACACAAAATACACAAATACAGACTAAAATAACTGAACTGTTTTGCATCTCATGCCATTTCACTTCATTCTTTTACAAAGGGGTATCTTCAAGGGATGAGGATGGTGAACTTAGCCTCATTATATGAAATACAGTGAATTTCTAATTTCACAGCACAATCATCTCTCTTTAGCTCCATAAGTTGTCATAGTGGGTTCTCTCACTACAACACTTCGAGTGCAAGGGGAGAAAATAGGACTGAGAAGCTCATGGAGTGAGGTAAAGACAGAGAATGTACCAATTACAGTTGCAAGCAAAACAGACTTGGCTTGTGAAAATTAATTTAATTCATTGCTAATTAAAAGAGATCTAGGTAGTGAGAAACAAAGGCAATCATTAAAACAACACTTTTCTTCCTCCTTCTTCTTGAAGTTCAACTTCCTCAGTCCCAGCTCCTCTACACCCTGTTCCTGAGCAGCACAAGTGGGGTGCAGGGGTAAGACCAGAACTGTGCTTCTGCTGCTCTCTTGAGCAGCTCCTCTGCCCCGGTGGCCAGAGCACCTCCCTTCCCTGCTCTCACTCTCCCTTGGAGCTGGCAGGGACTTTTCTGCCCCATTTCGCCTCACCTCTCCCTGCCTGGGGCTGAGGGGCTTGGCTGTGCTCAGATGTGCACCTTCTTGTCTCATATCCTGTTGTGTCTTGATTTCTGCAATACCTCCCTTTCCAGAAAGAGTTTTAGATATACCGCCCTTAGTGATGAACAGCCCGTGCCACCGCTTTTGTGCCCTGTGTTTTAATAGCCAATTCTTAATTTTGTCCAGGAGTCTCTAGTCATTGTTATTCAGTTCAAGGTAATACTGAATACATCAATAAAAATATAAAATATATCTTTAATATTTGGATTATTTATTTTATTAAATAAAATTTAATAGTTTATTTAATATTTAATAATAATATTTCAGGCTGGAAAACTGGGGTTTCAAGTACGCTATGATAAGCTTCAGCTGTAATAGAACATGCTGTAAAAAATTTGATTTTGAAGTCTATAAAAAATTATGTCTTTTTCTTAGCTTATTATCAGTGAAAATTAACTTCATCTGGGTTATAACTGTGTGGTTTTCAGTTTCTTCTTTTTCAAATGTAATGTAGATGATAGCAAAAGAACTTACAAACAGAAAAAATTCCCTAATATTTGATATATTAGGCCTTTCATCTGTTCTTATTCTAGATCGAATGAGCTTACAAGATTTAGTAGTAACATTTCTTACTGATACATTTTCAAGAGGCTTCTGCCACTTTTATTCATCCTAATGAAGTTTCTGAGAACATTCTAAGTGCAACCTGTGTTATTTCAACTTGATCTCCTATTTTAAACAAAGGTGTGAAAACACTAGGAAAAAATATCCATAAAATGTTTAGGTGTATCTGTTTGCCATGACTATTATTCCTTATTCACAGAAGGTAACATTCTTTTAAATATTTTGAGTTTCCTTGCATTATACTTCTGCTGACATTTTGGATGTCGCTTAATTTTAATAAGAAACAGCTTATTACATTGCACTGTGGTTTATTTTGACAAATGACATTTTGCTAAGGTGACTTTATCTAGGTGGAGAAAATGTTGCTTGCGAGAGGCGCCATAACTTGGAATCTGCTTTTACTACAGCGTTTACCGCTTACTTGCTGGCCCAGCATAACCTGTCTGCACAGAAATGAGTAGAACAAACCAGTACCCTTTGGCAGTTCTTAATGTGCCAGGCAAACTGGCTTGTTGCTGCTGCTGGAGACAATATTAGAAGCATATAAATTCTGTGGGTTTTAAAAGATCTGAATGAATGAATGGTTCCATCTGCTTCACTGCTGCCAGTGTTTGGAGGGTGGTGCTCCTGTAAAATTGTGGGGTTTTCAGACATTTGCTGGGTTTGAAGTTTCTCTGTCTTCCTCCTCTGTGAGTAGCCCTACATCCCAGTTAGCTGTGAATTCACCACCTGTGTGAGCCTTTTCCCCTCCTATTTTTCCATTCCCTGTTCTTGGAAATATCTAGCTTGATATATGCCTAACATGAGCATAGTGTGCCCTTTGGCACTATTACTTGCAATAGTTAAATGGATGAATCAGTATCTTTTCCTTCTGAGCTTAATCATAGAGACAATTGACATATTCTTTATTAGTAAAATGCAGAATATGGCCTTTTGATAGGAAAGGTGAGTGATAACACCTGTACTTAAATACTGTTATGCCTGTAAGCAGGGACACTTCGGTAGTTTCATGTCTTGTATTTATGATATAATGTGGATTTCTTTGTAATAGTTACTTTGATAACAATATCTTGTTATCCCACTAAAATGATTTCATTTTCTTTGTTAAATGTAATATGATGAGCCTGTGAGAGGGACACACAAAACACTTAGACATAATAAATACTGGAGTAGTAAAATGTTGCAATGGATTTTTGTTCTTCATAGGCTCTGGTCTCAATGATGGGCAGTGGCATGAAGTTCGATTCCTGGCTAAGGAAAATTTTGCTGTCCTCACCATTGATGGCGATGAAGCTTCAGCTGTTCGAACTAACAGCCCTCTACAAGTCAAGACTGGAGAAAAATATTTCTTTGGAGGTAAAAAAAAAATCAAAATAAGTATGCTTATAAAGTGCTGCTGTCTTTTAATCTATATAACAGGTGAAATGGAGTTCAGGGTGTAATTAATTTATGTGGATCCCATTATGGCTTAAAAGGCTAGGTGCTGCTCATCAAAGAATGTAGCACTAAATTTAATTTCACTTTCAATCTAACTTGACATGATATCTCAGATCTCTGAGCATTTCAGAGAAAGGGGGCTCTCAATAATTTAAACAAAAAGCACCAAGTGGAGAAATAAATGTAACTTTTTAAGTTTGAAATCCTGAAGAGGACAAAAAAATCATTGTTTGACATTTTGCTGATTTTTAAGTGCTGTCATGATTGCCAATAACTGAGAAGCTCTCATAGGTTGACACCTTAGACTGTTCAGTATTTTTGTCTGTTGACAGTCCATATACGAAAAGGAAGTTCTTAAAAGTTGTGCCTTCAATATTTACTATGCTTGGTCTTCTATGTTAGCACTTATGAAAATCAAAAAAGGCCATCAAAACTCTTGGATTTTTAAAATTGACATTTAAATTTCTCTATTAAAAGCTGCGTTTGTGTTTCAAAAATTTTTTTGATCCAAAAAAATGCAGGTTGCACTTTTGAAGTGTGCCACACATTTAACGTTGAACATGAATTCCTCAGATAGAGAACATAAATTTTAAAAGCAGAATTTATCAGTGTTAAAAATTGATTTCTTTTGAACTTACAAGGTGCATGTCTAATAAAAATAAAATATAAATTTGATACTATAAATAGTCATAACATTACCCAAGGAATGGAAAATTTAGTGTTATATGAAGTACTCTAAGTAGAAAGGGGAAGCAGTAGTTTCAAGGTTATTTTCATTGTTATCAAATTAAAATTGGTTTGTCACAGGAATGAAACTTCCTGTTGCTGTAACATGCATATTTGCCAATATCTGTAATTCAGCTAATACTGGGGTTTTTTAGCTTATTGCCTTAAACAAAAGTGCTAGTATTGCCAGTTTCCACATCCTAAAGTGTGAAAATTATTTTGTTGTCAAAACATATGTTCAATTTTTCAGAACAGTCTGTGACATTCTAATTAAATGAAGTTATTAAGCACACATAAGAGATGATGAGAAGAAATGCTGTACATAATACATCAAGAGTTAAATTCTGTTAATTTTGATAGGTAAAATCCCCTGATAACTATTACATTTCTGGAGACAGATTGATGGACTGATATTTTCTGAAATGTTTTTTGCCCCTGTTTCTTTGTCTTTGAGGGATAGATTGTCTAGTTCCTCCAGGCAGTCTTTATACCCTTTCTCGATCAAAAGTCAGGTTGATTTGTTGTCATTTCAGTTGGACTGTGAAATCTGCTTGATTGGTGATTGCTGACCTGTACTTTAAAATTCCACCATTTTTCCATAAAAAACAAGCATGCATGCAGATATTGTTCTAGCGGGATATAGAAGTCAATCATGAACTCCCTGAAGCCTCATTCCCACATCTGTTCATGCAAATACACGGTCCTGTTACACAAACTATGGGGTGTTTGTTTTTCCTTAGTATCTTTCATCCTCTGAAAAGTCTTCTAACAGCATGTTAAAAGAACAGTGGTGTCCTAACCTTCATGCCCCAAGTTTATTTCAAAAGCTGCATTTCCAGTGCTGTACTTACTCACATTAACTGTCAGAAGCTGTGAACCCGTGGAAGCTTAATTTATAGAACCCATTTATAACATTATGTTCCCACATGAATATTGCTATATAAATGTATGCTATTTATTTATATATATATAAAAATAATGTATTAAAGACTGCAACTTAAAGCCAGTCCTTTGGATGCATGTTAGAAAACTAACCTTTATGTTCATGACCTGCATCTTATAGGGCTAAAGTATTTTTGTTCTATTCCCTCCAAACGTACATGTTCCTCCTTACTTGTCTTTAGAAGCACTCCAAGTGATGGTTTTTAATAAATAACCTTTGCAAGAAAAAGTTGCAGAGAAGGAGAATAGTGGGGAACTGCAAACATTTGGGCCAGCTGGTCACCAAAGATATTTTCATTAGTTTCCTTAGGAATAAATTCATATAAGAAAGCATCAAACAGTTTGCTACAAATACAGCAAAATTGTAGCTGGTTAGGAAGTGAGCTTCTTCAGTTCAGAGGGCAGTAGCCATCTGCACAGTGCTAGATGGCCAGTAGAAATAATTATCAATTCTTTGGTGAGGATATGTTTTCATTGTGAAAATGAGTCTAGATTTCTTTGCTAGATACAGGTACTTACACTGTTAAACCTTTGTATTGGGAAATATAAACATAAATAATAAATGCAGAAGTTAAATGATGAGATTTAAAAATAACAGTGTTATGATATTCATCCAATCCCACTGCTACATTTCTTGACCTTTCAAAATGCTGAGAAAGCTCAGTCCATCGAATTTGTGTTTAGAGAAGTTGTACAGCCTTTCCAGTGTGCTCTGAACACTCTGATGGCCGATTTCATCTTCGAAGGAGCTACTATATGTGTGCAAGTGCTTTGTTCTCCAAACCTTCCCTTTCTCTGATTTCAAAATAAGTGAGCCTCTTTATTTTTCTTTTTCCTGGTGCCAATACAACAAAATGTATACTATGGGCAATGTTATTGTCTTTGCTGAAGAAAAGATTTAGAAGTTGCATTTCAACACTGCAGTATAATATTTTCTAAAAAATGCTTGTCATTGACCAGCAGAGCCAGATTTTTACAACACATGCAGTAATATTTGAATAAAGGAGATGTGGAAATAAGAATATTTTGTGACTTCTGTTCATAGAACTAACTTTTCTAGTTTTGAAAAACTGTAAGTAAATCATAACAGTATTATTTCTCTGTCAGAGAATATTATGTTCAGTACTATTAATGTCTTTTTTTTTCCCCTTGCTTTGTGCCTCTCCAGTGCCATCTCCCAGCAGTGCTGAGGCCCTCCCAAGGGACAGACAGCAGTGATGTTTTATTCAAGCCTAAAAAGTTTAGGGGAAGCTGTGTAAGATGAGCCATTTCTGTAGGTTGTATGAATGTGGGAGGGTGGGTGTTAATTGCCTATCACCCTTCTGTATAACTATTATTTTCTGCCTACTGGTTTTATTTTCCTTCTTTTAAATTTGTGTTTTTAGAAAGTGAACTTCCCTTCCCCACTAAGCTCTAGAGAATGATGTTTCTTTGTTGTTTCCAATTATCCGCATAAAACAAAGAAACAGAACAGAGGAAGTGAATCACAGAGTGAAAATGAGTCCATTAACCTCATTTGCACTGTTGGAGATAAAGGGCTTTTGTGAAACATCCTAAGCTTTCACCAAACCACCTAATAGCTGCCTGATGTCCATAGGAAATATTTGATTAGACACAAAATTTTGACTTGTTTCTATGGCATTTCTTTTTAATTGTGCCTGCCTTCCCTCCCCTTTTCACTGGCTCAAGGATGGGAGAGTTTTTACTATGAGTGCTAAATTTTCATTGAGATCAAAGATATGCTGTGAGCATCAGTCAATCCTCTCTGTGCTGCTGTTCCTGACAAGCAAAGATGAAGGGAATATGCACTAAGTTTCCTATGGGACACCAGTCTGAGGTGTATAGAAAGTCCTTCCTTTCTCTGTAAAACACATGAAGTTTTGTTCCTGAAGTAGAATTCATTTTGAAAAGTTGTGTTAGTCTAAAAGTCCGTAAAAACAGAGGTGATGGAAATAGGAGGGAATTTTAGGAGAAAAATTACCTTCCTGTGTTTCATATTTCCTGGACTCTTCTATGAACCTCTCCTTCTTAAAGATTTTTGTGTGATGTGTCCAAACTTTTAATCACATTATCCATTGTTAAAATTGAGTAGATTGTTTTCATTAGCAGCTGTTATAGTTGTGGGCAGACTTCCTAGGTAGTGCCACTGGCATTTGAAAAGCATCTGAAGTATCATAATTGCCAGTATTATCAGATAGAAAGGGGTTGCCTTTTTGGGGGGTGGGGGAGGGGGAAGGATGTTTCTGTAGCTCAAATTCAAATTTGTTTCGCAAAACAAAAGTTGAGGTTTTAGGTGTCATGACAAATAAATGAGACCCAGCTAATGGCAATTCATGTTATCTGTTACCTAAAAAATAAAAAAGTCCCTGCTGACTTCATTCTTCCAAGTCTGAAACTTCCCTCATATAAATAAGTAATGATGATATTTGGTTGTATTTGTATGTCTGCTGGCCTTTTCTGAAGATTTTTAGTGTGTCAGAGCTTCAGTTTTGCTGTCCATTTTTTGTTTGTTGGGGTTTGGGTTTTGCATGTATGACCACAAGATAGGATGCTCCAATTTGCATTTCTTGTGGAAAGAGTGATGAATGTGTTTTGAAATCTTTCACCACTGTAACTCTACTATAAACTCAAATACAAATCCATGAGGAGAACACAGAGGAAATTCCAAGTAACTCAGGGTATAATGTGATTTTTGTGTATCTTCAACACTCGTCTTCAGGTATAATCCCAAGTCAGACCTACAAAATAACGGTAAACACATGAAATGGAAATAAAAGTGGAATGGGTCATATATTTTAACAGCCCTCATACCTTGTTAAATGTGGAATAAGTCAATACACAAGCAAAGAATGCAGATGTGCAAAATTTATAAACATAAGCAAAGAAAGGAAGTGCTTTTGTAGCAAGTAAAAGAAAAAAAATTATATGGCAGGCAATTTTAAACCTCTCGTATTTAGTACTTGATTGAAATTCTTTATTATTTCATCAGCCCTCTTGTACTATGAACGAGGAAACATGACTGAATTCACATTCCTTTTATACAACTGGCAGGATTAAAGGGAGATAATTTCCCGTTAACTCTTTGAGACTTATGCTTTTTTTCATCATGTTTGAAGTTTTGTTTATTTCATTCAAATAATTTGAAGGTTAGACAAATGAGACCAAGTAAAATAATGGCAACTTTCTGTGATTAATTTTCAGTAATGTCAGTGCTACTATAATATGCCAATCCACCAACACATTTCATAAAACAGTACAAGCCGAAATACTGGAGATAGATTGATGTCCTAAAGAAAAACAGGTGCAGGCAGAAATCTGGTACAATGTGCAAGCAAATAAAAGATGAAATGTATGGTAATGGCAGTTTAGGGATGTATGTATGGGGACATGAGTCTTGCTGGAATAACTTCTGCTTTTGAGCAAAGGCCTATTAAATATGAGAAATGTCTATCCACTGAAATATAAATGGATGAAGTCTTGAAAAGTGCTCTCCTTGTTACAACATAAATCTCTTGTTAAGCTGAAGATGTTAGCCATAGAATATATATCTAGAAGTTTCTCAAAAAATAAAGAATAGGAACTTAATCTCTTTTACTTTATTTTCTTGGAAGCAGTAAAGCAAAGGTTTGTGTGCAGCAGAAAAGAGAACATCAAATTTTTCAATACATTTTCTTTACTCTCATGGACATTTAAAACCAAGAAAGAACAAAGAATGAGGAAAAATATGCACCATAGAAAGTAAACCTGCATGGACAGGGGAAGGGGTAAATTGACTTTATGGAGGCTCAATCGTCTCTAGCTCTGTGAGTATATTATTTGTTTCCTTTTTCACTGAGTATAATAGCCATACTGTTGCCTGAGTCTTAGTCTGAAGCAAATTGTTCCAGTCTCTGGATATTCCAGGAAATTCAAATAAAAATAGAGTAAATTCCCTATCTCCTATAGATCTTAACTCCAGACAGAAAGGAAAAGGGCTTGTAAAAATTATCCACACTTCTAAAGGAAACACTTTTGGAGAAAGAAATTTCTGTCGAAGATCCAGAAGAAAGCTATTGGAGACACACTCAAAAGTGAAAATTATACCTAAATTTTATATGGCCCTCCTTTATTAGCTTTATTAGGTCAAGCAACAAGGGGTTTGGTACCAATAAGTGAAAAAAATACCGATAGGAGGGGAAGGACATGCATTTCAAGAAGCAGCAAAAGTTGGTAGGAATTTTAACTAGTACTAATCACTTGTCAATACTGATTAGAGCTCTATGGTTTTAGAACACTAAAAACAATGTAGTCTATTGATGGCATTACAAATCACAAATATGTCTGGGTGCGTGTGTGTGTTGAATTGTGATGTGACAAATAAACACATACGCTTTTCTGTTGTGTGAAAATAATCAAACTAATGGAGAATGTTAATTAATTCTGGAATAACTCTTCTACCAACTTTAACTATTTCTCAAGGGTATCCTGGCTGTGCTTCTAGGTGTATGCACGTGCTTATTGCCCAGAGTCACAATTCAACATATCTACACAGGGAAGAAAAAGTAGAAATGACAAAAGGTAAATTCCTGGTGCCATCAACAACCCATACTGTTGTCAGAAGCTTTCCTTTCTTTGGGGAGTGATTTACTGATTCTCCTCAGTGGATTTTCTGTTGCAAAGTCTTAGATTTTCCTCTTTAAAATCATAGGATCATAGAATGGCTTGGGTTGGAAGTGAAGATCAGTGTAGTTCCAACCCCTCTGTCTTGGGCAGTGGCATGCTCCACTAGACTAAGCTGCTCAAAGCCCATCCAACCTGGCCTTAAAAACTTCCAGGGACAGGGCATCCACAGCTTCTCTGGGCAACTTGCTCCAGTATCTCACCACCCTCACAGTAAGGAAATTCTTCCTCATATCTGATCTAAACCTCCTCTCTTTCAGTTTGAAGCCATTTGTCAAATGTAAAGGCATTTGTCCTTGTAAAGGATTCCTCTCCATATTCCTTGTAGGCTCCTTTCAACTACTGGAAAGCCACAATTAGGTCACCTCTAAGCCTTCTATTTCCAGACTGAAAAATCTAGTTCTCTCAGCCTTTTCTCATGTGAGAGGTGGCCAATCCCTCTGATCATCTTGGTGACCTCCCTTTTTTATCCCACAACGCTAAATATAAGAAAATTTTCAGTAACATTTCAATGTTTTAAGTATGTAAATGAGCACCTGTTAATACTGTAAACAACCTTAGGCAAAAAGTTGACAAAATGCCATTGATTCTGATGATAGTCAGACAACTGACTCGCTTTTCAGAGAATCTACTTATCTAGATAATTGTGAACGTGAAAAACTTTGGAAATCTGATTTAATCAGTCATAAATGCATAACAGAAGAAAGAAAAACAGATATTGCCAAATGTAGTATTTGTGAAAGTAGGAGACAGAACAAAAACATGTTATTTAGAAAAAGCCCTGTCTGACTCATGTGGTCTGAGTAGAGAATGGTTCTCAGTGCTGATTGTAAATTCTGTCACACATATGAAACCTGATTGGAGCTCAAATTATAATTACTCTCTGCTGCTTCTACTATATAAGCAAGCTGCAGGTATCCCTTTGTGTCTAGGGCTGCCAATTAAATCCTTGCATGCCTGCAGTCCCAGGCTGTTATCACCTTCTACTGAAGACAACAAATCTCATCATATGAAAGTGGCAGTCCACAGCTCTAACAAGAACACTTATTAGTGATGCTTTTGTAAATCATGAAGCAGATTTTGAAGGCTTATATCTTCCAAAGAAAGAACTTTATTGAATCTCACAGTCAGTGGTGTAGAGCTGATTTATCTGCATAAACTGGCAAAATGGAACCGTGAAGCTGAAAGAGAAGATTTAAAGTCTTGTTTTTCACTTACCAGCTAAGCACTGAACTTACCTGTAAAGTGCTTTGCGGCAGGAACTAACAAGTTGGAGATGCACAAATCCCTAGTGTGGATTGCTGATGGCAACTGGCTTACTTCCCAGTTTGCATTAAATTACCTTGTAAGTGTCAAAGTATGTCTGCTTTGAGTTTAATTTGGGGTGGAGAAGATTTGATAAAGCAGTACTGAATATTTAATATTGATGATATCTTTAGGAGGTAATTGGTGGTTTACCAGCAAATTGCTAGACCATTTTGGGTTATTAAGTCCCGTCAAAGACATTGCTATTCAGCTTATTCACTGA
>VZSR01001283.1:44874123-44885644 GCA_013398615.1 Brachypodius melanocephalos | reverse complement strand
TTTTTTCTCTGAGGTAGAGAAATTTCTCTGAGATAGGAGAATTAGCATAAATACTAACCATGCAACTGTTAGAAAAATCCTGTGCTTATGAATAAAGAAAAGAAATATGAGATTTTTGAGGGATGATGGTCACTACCAAGGTTATATTATAAACTGGAGAAAAAAGAAACTAGATCTGTTTCCATGGAAATAAAGAATACTCTTAGTCTATTTGAGTTCATTGCCCATCATACAAAATGTATGCATAACTCAACTGATCCTGAGAAGTGATTTTACAGACTTTCTGCCTCTGGAGTGAGACCTGCACGCTTATCATTTGATCTTGTCCAACAAATCCAAGTGAGATTAGATGCTGTGGCTAGTAATATACAATGACTGAAAATCCTTTGGTAAGCAAACTTCTATTTATCAATAAAAAAGTCAAATAGTGGTGTTATGTGTAGCAGTATGAATGATATTTTTGTATTTATATAGGAAATATTTTCTTTAATCTATAACAGCAAAAATTCTCTCTAGATGGCACTAAGGATATTTCTTGTGAATCTTTTTCCGAGTAGATGATGCCTCAAAAAGGAGTAAGCTTTGCTGGTGCTTTAAAATGCTTCATCTGCTCCTCACATCTAATTTTTATTATTCTTACTGACCAGACTTCCCAAAATATTTTCTGTACTTACTTCACATTTTTAATCATCTTTTTGAAAACTGAGTTTTATATTGGATTTTGTAAGTTTGGAGCTTTCTGTGGAGCTTCAAAGCAAATGATTTTTTTTTTTTTTGTAATTAATGAGGCCTTTTGTGGTTTCACTTACATCATAATTAAATAATGCAGAATTTTGAAACAAGGTGTTCAGATCCCATATTCCCATGATTTTCCTTCATAGGAACAGGTTGCACAGTCTGACCCTCTTGCATTTTTTATACTCTCTTAGTTATACTCATTGTCTTTGCAGTTCTTGTTCCCCATTGAGTTGATAAGAACTTTTCCATGTTGCTTTTTTTTTGATTGCGCGTTCGCTATTGCATTTTATTAAGCACTTGGCTGAAGTATAGGGGAAAACACAACGGGAAAGGAAGAGCCTTTTATTATTTGAATGTCTTAAAAATCATGGAGTGAGTAAACAGTGCTTGTGCTGGCAGTGAGTCAGTTATTTTGTAGATGCTTGATAAAAAATCTTGAGATAGCACAAAGATGGAATACTGCATATCTTGATGCATGTTGAAGAAAGGTCACTGAGGAATTACACAACTGGAATAATAAATGAAGCTTAAATCTTTCAGAGAAGAGTGAGGCTCTTTTTGCCTGTTATATATTCCTATTTCATTTTAAAAGAGATTTTATTGCATTTATGATCTCAACGAAAGTCAGGGTGGGTCTTTATAAATGCAGTGAGTGATCTTTTCAAGAATCCTACAAATATTAGCAAAAATACTATACTCATATCTCATGTTAGTGGCCAGAAATACAAAAATATCATGCCCACCTATCATTTGGTAAAGTAGAATTCTTGCTTAGTCAAAAATTGCTTTTGAAATATGCCATCAACCACTGGGATGGTTCTACAAAATGACACTACTACGTGTGCATGCATTAAAAATGTGCACTCTTTAAAAATGTGTTCAACAGAACTAATTTGTTCTTCTAATAGAGCTTCAGCATTCTGAAGTTCAAACAAAGATGCAAAATCCATTGTTGGTACAATCCACCTGCAGGAAAAAAATCCTGAATGTCATACAAGCATGTGAAATTTTAAGAGTTTTGTATCTGTCTCCGTTTCATGCTTGGACCTGTAAAAGGCAAGTATATGTTAGATTATACCTTGCCACCTGCAAGGTCTTTTTAGCTTTTCACTGATGACTTTCAGAATTGTATTCATGCACTATAGCTGACACTCAAAAATTGATTTGGTTTGCATACATATCTTATTTAATTAATATTGTGGCATCTGAATGACCCAGTAATTTAAAATTAATAAAGACAGCTTTTCAAAAGTCACTTTTGATTGAGAAAGCAGAAAACTACTGCAACCAAGGATCTCCATGGAAATTTTGCAGTAAAACTTTCCTTAATTGGGTCAAAGAAGTTTGCAATGATTCTAATATCTTTTGAAAGTATTCATTGTAATACAGTTATTGCAAATGTATTAGCAGTTAGTGTTACATTTTATTCTTTAGTTGAATGCATTTGAGAAAGACTCTGACTGATGAATGCATTCTCAGCACGTCATTACAGCAAGGCAGCTGTCCAAGTCTTTGTATTTCTCCTTTTAGATTTGTTTTCACAGTCAAGAACAAATGTGTATGCACTCTGATAGAATTTCAGAACTAACTCAGATTTTACTGAGCTGAAAAAAAAATGTAATTGTTTGAAGAGGGTGATACCAACATTCAGAGAGCATTCTCAAGGAAATTTGTTTCATCCAATGTCTTTTTTATTCCTTGGAGTGTGACATTCAGAACATTCTTCCTTATCCATAATTTTTCATGAAACTGCTCTAAAACCAGTTTCATTTAAAAAATTCACTCCATTTTCTGCCTTCTATTTCAGGGGATGCAAGGGCAGGAAGAATCTGATTATTAGCAGTTTCAGAAACATCCTTAGAGTTTACTGCTCTACAGATCACAATGATTGGGACTCACATTTCTAATCCTATTGATCTGCAGTTTCATTAACTTTCAACATCTCAGAAGCTTGCAAACTGTATGTAAGATGTTCTTGCTTAGTGAAATAAATAGAAGTATTTTGTTTTCATCAGCTTAAGACTGCTTCAAAAATATTTTGCTTATAATGAAAATAAAAAAGGAATTCTACAAAGAGCACAGACCATGCAAAAGTAAAATTAATTAGGAATTATACTGTTATATGTGTGGGGTTTACACTAAACATTTATATTGGAAAGAAAAAAACATATACAAAATTTTAAAAGGAGTTGCCTGAGTGTATCCCATTCCCTTTTCCTCTATCCCACTGTCAGAACCCCCTGAGGTGAAGGATTTAGTCTGCATGAACTTTATGATAGTATTTTAGTTTTCTGCTTCAGTCAAAGTTTTTGTTCTTCATTTAACGCACCCTACTACTCTTCAATATGTCGTGTTACAGTGAAGTACCACTTATAATTTTTAAATTATTATATTCCATCATTAAATTTCAAACTTCCTAAACATGCTTCTTTAACATAGTGGAATCGCTTTGTATTTATTATCTCTGGTGAAAAAGTGTTATCCTTATCTCTGTTGATAGTAAGTGTTTATCTGAATTTCTGAAAACTTTTTTTCTCACCTGAATTAAAAATTGAAAGACAAATGTGGATTTCCCTCTTAAGGTCTTAAAAATCTACCCCGGTGGAAATAAAGCTAGAGATTTGGAGAGGGTTCAATATATGGCAGCATGGCTGTATGTGACCCTTGGCAAGCTATTTAATATCTGCTGTTCAATTCAGCTACCTACAAAATTACATTAAAAGTACTAATTTGAGGGTGACTAATTAAAAAACTGACTGTGGACAATACAACTGGCTCTATTCCCAGTACTAATGTATCATTGAATATTCAAGTCCTAATTGTTTATTACTAAAAAATAATTATTTAAAGTTAATTTGAAGCCCCAGTTAATACATATTTACTGAAAAATGGTTTATATTCTTTTATCAATTTTGAAATTTGAGTTTTTATAAAAGTAATACTGCATAAAAAAGGAGGAGTTTTCTGAAAAAGCATACTGTTTGAAATGTCAGGGGTTTTTGTTAGATTTAGAATGATATTTACTGTTACTTGTCCCGTTTTAGAAGGCTTATGTTCTTTCCAAACAGCATGGATTGCAAATGATATATATGTATATACACATATGTATACAAACATGTGTGTGTGTATATATATATATATATGTACATATACATACACATGTGTGTATATATATATATATATGAGTATGTGTGTGGTATAAAAAGAATCATAATTTGATTTCCAGATGACTTAGTTACAAAAAATGACCCAGCTGTGTGAAGGACAATACAATGTGACTTACAGACAAAACTAAAACACAATGAACTTGTGATTACTGCTATAAGCTCAGTTTGTAAAATGAAAAGAAGTCACTTATTTACTGAAAAAACTCAGAATTAATTAATATAATGAGTAAGTTCAAGAATTTTATCATCTCCTTTTTGAATAATTTTCTGATTTTTTCCTCCAAGGAAAGTGGTTGTTGCATACATGTCTTCTGATAAATTACTTAGGGTTCCATTTAAATAAATTACAATCTGAGAGACTTATCACTAGACTTCTTTAAAGGGTATTTGTGAGTCAGTTTAGATTTATGACACGATGCAAATCAAATTTTCAGTTATTGTTATTGATACTAGTGTTATTAAAAATTAATCATCTTATGCACAAGGGATAAAGATGACAAATCTGGGAATGTGCTTTGAAGATGCACTGAAATTAATATCCTTGAAAGAGTAATATGACTGAATCTTCTTGCTTATTAGTATGTTTTGACAAGCAGTACAGAGATTATAGAGGGAGATTTGTATTAATAAAATATCTAATAATATAAAAAGGATGCTGTGTTCAAGAGTGAAATAATTTTAGGTAAACATAAAATAGAATGACTTCTTGTTTTACTAATAGACAACTTTGTTTTAAACTGAGAGAAAGTTAACTTTTTAATATAAGAAAAAGAAAATAATAGAAAACAGATTTTTTATAATTTCCTGAGAGTTTCCTCTTTCTCTTAAACAGCAGTTGTATACAGAGAGATTAATAGAAATCTACTTCAGTATTTCATTTGCATTATTTCACAACATATAAAGGCAGATAAACTTTAAGAAAAACAAAACATGCATTTTTTCTAAGGGTTTTTTTGTCATGGACATATATACATGCATATCTCAAGATCTTGTTTGCAAATTGATTGATGGTGGTAGTAACAGCCATGAAAGACCTCAAATGTGCTGTATTGTGTATTTCAGTAATGAAAGAGATTTAACCTCAGCAATTGCCAAGGACTGCACCTTTATTTTACTGTAAGGCTTCATGATGTACTGATGCTGCCAAATTTCATAGAATCATAGCCAAATTATGAGAGATACATGATGAAGTAATATTTGAGGGAAGAAAATAAGCATGTCATACTTAAAATATCACTTTGAATTATATGAAAACTGACGATCTTAAAATTCTCACTGTTGCAGCATAATAAAAATTTCATTAAATTGCTTAAAGCTTACTGAACAATACTTAGCTCTTAGTGGTCAGAACACTGTCTAGATCGTAAAATAAGATAAATGCTGTGGAAATAAATTATAGCATTTTTATTTATTATCTTACCAGGTCAGTATGAGCAAATTCTGTGTTTCAGGGACGGTATGATTGAGGGGATACACACCACTGTCTACTGTCCTCTAACTTCATGTTAATGCCAGGATAATACTTTTTAAGGAGTGATTAGAGGGCCAGTTTGTTTTTATTATTTTATTGCATACTATGTATTTGCATTTCTTTTAAATAAAATTGTTACCTCATGTGAGACTTAAAATCTGAAGGATAAAAATTATTTCAATTCTTAATCAGTATATGTTCCAATCTGTCTTGAAAGCTGATGGAAAACTGACTCAAAATACTTTGTGATATGTGAAGGAAGTTGAGCTCTGCAGATGCTAGTACAGAATGTTTGTGCACATCTGAAATATAGGTGACAAAGAATAGTGTGGTTACATCACTTTTGGGGATGGATAAGATAATCAAGGCTGTCAATGGTAAGTTGTTTATAATTTCCAGTGAAATCAGAAGTGGTGTACAAAGTACCTGGTTATGGTGCCATACCCTTACTCATTTGGCAGCTGTCTATTACATGATTTGAATAATGATCAGTTAGATGAGTCCTTTCTCAGACTCATTTTTCATGCAATTCAGACATCTTTTTCTTAATTAGATATAGTTCTGGATAGTATGTGCTTATATATCTTCATCTTTAAATTTCTTCCCCTTCATTATCTGCATTAATCTGTTTCTAGAAGCACATTAAATTTTCAGTAAATGGAAATGCCTTTTTGAGAATGTGTCTTTACCTCTTATTCTGCCTCTATACGTTATCATGCTTTTTTCACCTGGGGCTGGTTATGAGGCCCTGAATTCCTTAGTCAGTTCCTTAGTCAGAATCCTTTCTACTGTTCTTCTCCTTACTTGCTTTCCCTCCCCATGATTTTCGACCCTGTCCTCCTCCCCTGTTTCCCAGCACACTCCTCTAGTATCGCTCAATCAGTGTAAGGAGATGAATTACTTCCTTGGCAAGAAGAGAGCATGAAGCCTGAGCTCAGTGCACCCTAATTTGTCTTGTGTCAGAATGTGAAGCAGGCTCTATCTCCCAGGCTGCCAGGCAAGGGTGAGGGATGGTAGCTCTGATAGGTTTATCATGTTTTCTCATCTCTAAGAAAGCTAAATGAAAACATAAAGTTCTCAGGGACTGGTTGGGTATGTGCTGATAGCATATTACTTCTGGCACTAAAACTTAGGTCCACAGTGTAGTGTCAGCATCTCTTTGTTTTAAAAGGAACAGAAACTTTGTACTTATAATCACAAATACAGGAATTTCCAGGCATGTGTCATATGTCAATATAAATTAAATTTAAAATGTAAAATATATTACTGAACTATTCCCTTCTGTTTGGATGACGGCAAAATAACTTCCCTTTCAGGTACGCATACCAAAGCACACACTGCCTCACTGGAATTTTAAATTACATTTTGCTGTATGGGTCAGAAGAACTAATGCTAGTGATGACCCAAAATTAAAAGTTCACACATTTGTCATTATAGTCAGAGAAGAGTGCATAAGAACTAGATGAGAAAGAATAACTAGTCAGTGCAAACAGAGTCTTGTCACCAGACTTCCTAAATTAACTTGTCTCATCTATCTTGTTTGGGGATTTTTTCCCCTGTTTTCCTTCAACATGCACTTTCCATGTAATTTTAGTCCATGTCATCCTCTCTATGTCTTTATGTAGAAACACTTTTCAATCCAGGATGATTTTTTTGCTTCTAAAAATGTGTTATAGCTCCACTTAGGAAAGATCCCTGAAAGATTTAACTGCAGTTGACCACTTTGGCTCTTGCAGGTTTTTTACTAACTTCACTATAGTGAAAAATCATGTGGGAAGTGTATTGCAAAATGCAGGTATTGCTTAGAACCTAAATGGAGTAATTTCTCCCTGTGTCTATTTTAGTTTGTACTTCCAAACAAATGGACCAAGACCTATGAGTCATGATGGCTAATTGCACTATTTAATGACTGAATTACACCTAGGATAGGGGCTATTTCCCCACTAAATTCTATAGAGTTCTGAAGACCTCAGAAATAATTTCAGTACTGCACAGCAGGTACCACAGAAATTCTTTAACATTAAGGCCAATACAGCCTCAACAAACAGAAAAGGAAGAGAGATAGAGATTTTTGCACATAGGAGGAATGTTTTCTGTGCAGAAAGCAGTCTTTTGTTGAGGGGTAATCTTAATAAATCTGGATTTCCTGTTTCCAACTCTTTTGTTTTCCTTAATTTAGTCTGTCCCAGGAATACACAGTGATCTGGCAGAAGGAAATGCAGATGCCAACAAAAGGTCAAGTATAAGGATGACACTCCCTAGAGGTGAGGATTAAAAATCATTAGGTTGATATTTCAGATTGACAAGGATGCCATAGAAAGAGGAACTAAATGGGCTGTGCTGCACTTATATCTTAGTTTGCAATGTTGCTGTTGTTAAACTTTATTTTCCTCTGCATGTTGTAGGAGTACGCACTCCCTAAAATATATATTCTATACATTAATAAAATTGTCGGAAAATTACAATTAAAATTAAGGAGATGTTCCTTCTGTAAGTCATCTGTAAATGAATTGCCAAAATTTTCACAGAATCAATCTTCTGAGTTCAATATCTGAATGACAGCTGACAGTTATTCTCTTTCTGACTGTGTACCTCTAGGTATCCATTTTCAAACTTTAATTTTTACTTAGAGGAGCATTAGAGAGTGTGGCTCTCCAGTTCCTTCCTTGGCCACAGTAGCTTTTATCAGATCTGAGAGAATTTGGGTTCTTGAAGCTTTCTCTTTGGAGGTAAGACTAGTGGCTACAAATTACATCATGTGGGGATTTTTTCAGTAAAATAAAAGATTTTGGAGAAAAAGGAAGGCCTTAGCAAAGCAACACATAACATGACTATTTCTTTACTTTGTTGGCCTTAAATCATATTCTCACAGAGATGTGGCCTTCTCTTAGGTTGAAGGAAATTGTTTCTGTTTTCAGAGATTTATCACATGTCATCCTTCCAGTTGTTCATCTGTGTTCATGGGCTTTTCATATTCTGTGCAAAATATATCTTATAGCTCAATTGGACAGAAGGCAAACTCATCTAAGTTAATAATTTTGGTATTGTTCTTGATATCACTCAATTACTTGGTCAGAAGAGGCCTTTGTCAGTTAATTCTTTTCTGTCTTCTACAGACAGCTTTTTTTTGTATTAAAGTACACAGTCTATGCAATCTTTAACAGTCAGAAAAATATAACCAGTTTTATAAATTGCTGAAAAGCTACTCTAAATTCATCATCCTCATGTAATAGGATTGAGACATGTGAGTGTATGTCCATTGAAATCCCTCAGCCTGCCTGCTTGGAGTCTTTGGTTGTGCACACAATAAACAACCATGCTTACATGGCCTTCATATTCGTGTCTCCAGAAGATGAGCAATAGCTACATAACAGGAAACACACATGGAATAAAAAGAGCAGTGATCTGTGGTCAAAATAAAGAACTTTCTTGGCAAGGTGAATTTGCTATCATTTAATCTTATTGGAAAGGTTTTATGTAATTAACTGATTTCATTTTGAGAAAGCAGCTAATTAGGTGTTCCATTGAGATGCAAATGAATCATCCATCGATTTCTTGCTCCATCAGCATGGAGTAAAACTAGTCTGTAGCCCTAGTAAACTGAATCAGAGAAAGTTCTTCTGGCCCTGAAGAAAATGGGTGATGGAATAAAAGTTGGGATATTAGTGAAGATGAGATGGTTCCTTCTCACATTATTAAATCGTGCAGAGAAGATGAATGAGTCCTCAACTTTTTAACAAAATAAGGGAGAAAAACTCCAGTGTAATATTCAATAAATCAAGTAAGAAATTCAGGGCCCTGCAGCTGTTTTAGTGCTCATCTTCTGATATGCTTTTTGAGCTTGTATTTTACTCTTTTCTCTGTTCCTAATTTTCTTTTTGAACTTAATTTTCTTTCCTGTGTGCTCTGTTGAGAGCATTAGCTCATTTTTTAACTTTTCCACTTCATTTCCTTGAAAAAAGATAATATCGAGATACAAACCAGGAAAAGACCAGACATCAGGATTTCCCAAAATTGTTGCCAACATTGTCTTTTATCCAGAATTTGGGAGTACAGTGCTCTAAAATACTAAATTAATCATTGCTTTTTACTGAGTGTGTTCTGCAGTTTCTTGGTTTAAGGTTGATATAACATTTTCACAACTGCAGTCCTAAAATATTTGTTTTTCTTCTCTATCCTACACCTCTCAGGAATGTTGCAAAAAGGAGCTACAAAGATTTAGACTCCTCCCTTAAGTCTGAATATGATGAGGATTGCCCAAGAAATTTAAAATATATTCGATTAATAAAAGGAATTATTTCTAAGTATGCTACCAGCTTAGCTTGGATTTGATTAATTTAAATAACCCTTTGCATTATGTTTTATTGATTTCATGTTCATATTTCTTGACAAAACATCCTGGTGTTCTGACAGTAGACTGTTTCAATACAGTAAAATCGTTCTTTCAAGAAAAAGAAATATATTATTTAAAACTCCAGGAACGGATCAGATTCCCTGGGCTGTGACCATATGTGAAAGAGGCACTCCCTATGGGTAGCTAACAATAACACAAACCAAGCCTCAGGCTCTTATCATTCTGTTCCAGAGTATTTGCTTCATTTGAAATCATTGAGGATATATTGTCAGTAAAGGTGCTTGTCATATCTCTCTGGGCTTAAAGAAAGGTTAGCCATGCAAAAGGGTGTTTTTAGTCACAGTTATGAAAAGGCTTTCTTTTTTCCTTTTTTTTTTTTTTTTTTTTTGGTGAAGAGGTTAATGTATTTCTATCTTCTGGTTAGACCTCAGCTGAGACCTTGGTCTAATGTTTCTTTAGCTCATGAATATTAGCCTTTTTTTTAATAGATCCAAGACATATGGAAAATCATCTCAGCTACATGTCTCTTGTGGGAACAAGTCTAAATGTCAAGCAGTATCACTAAAAGCCTTTAAAATTGGATCATGTTTTGCAAAGAAACATGTTTTTGAGCACAGCAATGGTTCTTTCCCAGAAGTGCCTGCAGCCTGCATTGCTAAAATGAATGCAGATTTCTCAGCCTGTGCTAGATCTGTTTAGCTACCAGGAACCTGTGAATTGTTTCTTGGATCTCAGCTCTATTCCCACAAAAAGCCATGTCTTTTGGCACCACAGTTTGCACTTGTGTCAGCTGCACAATTTGACACACGCAATTCTTGAATCACTGTTTGCCAGGCAGCAAAACCAGAAATATATGGAGACACCTCAGACAATTGATGTTTCATCTCACGTAACAGAGAGTCTTGAAAATTAAACATATGGGAATGCAGCAAAATATTTTCATGCTGTGAAGAGAATGTTGGTTCTGGTTGTCACTGTCCTGCCTTTTGTAAACTTCCACAAATTCTGGGAAAGATCATACAGAAACCCCGTATGATCCTTCCAGCAAGTAACAGGAAAAAAGGGTTGCTCCTTTCATCATTGTGTGTGCCCACTTTCTTTTTCACCCATCACTTGCCCTCACTCATTGTAGTTTCAGGATCTTTCTTTTCATCATCCATCCTCTTCTCTGGAAGTAATAAAGTGGCAGAAGTACAACTCCAATCTCTGACCTGTAAGTGCCCTTCTGAGCCCCACTCTTGGGCTGCATCAGTATAATCTGCATGGCAGATGGGCAGAGATATTCTCAACAAGTTTAGGTTTAACTTCTCTGTAGTCCCAGTTTCACTAGAATTTTGCTCAGTATGTTACTAGGTATCCATTTATTAAAGCAAAGCAGTAGATTGTTAAATCAGACAGGACATGGATGGCAGCAGCAGCAGCAGAAACTTTCTAAACCACCACCGACCTGGGATAGTTCTGATGAATTATGCAGAACAAACAATCTGGTAAGGGTACTGCTCCGCATGACCATTACTCTGTTTTCTCTGTAAGTGAGATTCTTATTTCTAATGACTTGTTTTTTTGGTGATAATTTTGATCTGCTTTAAATTGTATTAAGTAGTTGAACATGAAGGGGAATTTCTCAAAAACTTTAGGAGTGACACAGGAGATATAAAGAAAGAAGAAAGCTCTTAGGTTATGTTACTCTCTCATAATTGCAATACCTCTTTGGTTTTCTTTCCTCTTGGTTTTTCTGGATCAGATGGATCTCAGGCTATGGCTGTCCTGTCAAATTAGACCAATCAAATG
>VZSR01001283.1:44856555-44874023 GCA_013398615.1 Brachypodius melanocephalos | reverse complement strand
GTTCTTATTCCCTGAGTGCACTTTCTACTTTCTTCTAACCTACATGGTTACAAGTGGGTTTTCAGTAGTCATGACAACTTTCCACCTTTGTTTATGAATGCATTTTGGTGTTTTTATTACAGTTCTTAACAGGACATTGACTGTTTTGCTCAGTTTTTGGAGTACTGTTGGTAAAAAACAAGAAACATTCCAACTGGCCTCAGGTGTCTCACAGAGGGGATAATGTCACACTGATTTTAAAAAGAAAAAGTATACCACCACAGCTAAAATACAGGGGCTAAACTTGCATGTTTTGTAATGGTATCAAGCCACTAACTTTTCCTTACTGATTCAATGGCTGAAGAAAGTCATACTTAAAAATCTAGTGATTTCAAGAGCAAGTACTCTGTGACACCAGAGCAAACAGAAAAATGATCTTAACAGCTCTGATTTGGTTGTTTTGTTAGTTTGATTGTCTGTTATTATGCTTTTAGAGGGTTAAACTCCAAAGCATCTTTGACATATTCAACTGTGTGGAGTATTTGCACTAAACCTCAAATCAGGTTTACCTAGCTTGTTTTCACTAAAACCTTTCATGAAAAGAACAGCGCTAGGTCTGTTTGATTTCTGTTCTGGGTTTCCATAATACAGATCCTCTCCATTGAAGAGGGATGGTTACTATATAGTTTTTCCATTATTTTGCTGGGTAGGATGAGCTGCAACTCAATACCTATGAATTTCACTGAGACAGTAGTCTTCTTTAGGGAAATCTTGTTTGTGGACATATGAAAACAGCTACAGTCCAGGGTTAATTAACTCACTGAATTTTGTGTATGAACATCCTTCCCCTTACAAACCTGGATAGGCCTAAAATGTAATGCAGGTAAGAGAGGGTGTTAACCTAACTTACATGATGATATTCATGGTGTCAGAATTGGAACAATAGATTTTTTAGGAATTGAAAACAAGAAGGAACCAAGTGGAAATTGTACCTACACTTTGCAAAATCTTCAAAGAGGAAAATCTTTTTCTTAATGCATTTACTAGCTTTTTCATGACACCAGATGCAGTCCTGCATAAGCTTTTGTGAGTTGCACTGTCTTAGTTTCATTTTAGTCTATCACCTTTATTGCCATGTGTATCATCTTCTCCAACATCACAAGGTGCTAAATGATATCGCTCATACCTGGGAGTGACAATATACATCCAGGGATCGAAATGCTCAAAACATTTAGCACAACATATGCTTCCTGTGGAAATTTTCTATGCAAAAATATCCAATTTAGCTCTGAACAGAGCAGAAAAGAAAAATCCACAGCTGGTAGTCGTCATCTCTGCTAATCCCAAGCGGCAGGCTAAACAAACAGGAAAAGAAGCCCTTCTGTTCACTATTCTCTCACTCTCCCCTGCCCCTCCATTCAGTGTAAGAATTGTAATAAATACATGACAAGATACAGGAATAGAATGTCAGTACCATCTCTTACTTATTCAAGACACCTTATTATATCCAAGAACAACAAAATAGTCTCCACTCTATAGGCACTGGAAGGATTATACATTAGGTGGCCTAGCTGAAGGCTTTACAGACCGAATGAACACACATTTTTCATTTGCCAACTATGCAGTAAAATCTTCATCATGCCACTTTGTGGTGGGCTTTCTGACTTTCCCAGTCGTGTTGTTTATACTTTTTTTATTTCTGAATTTTCTAGGGACAAGGTGATCGCTAATAGTATGTGCAAGTGTTAATTTGGGTTCTCCAAATCTGGGTCCTCCTTAAACTATTTTTATTCGTCTCTGAATTTGCTGTTAACAAACACTATTTTTTGTTATTTCTAACAGGAATAGTATTTATTATTTAACAGGATTCTTCCTACCTCTGCTGTGTTCTGATGTACATAGCAGCTGGTGTAATATGTATTATGACTGGGTGCCTCAAATGCTGTCAGCATTGCTCACAAGGCAGTGAGTACTAATGCATCTGTCTTGTGCAGGTAGCAGGAGAGGCGTGGTAGAAACACATGGTCATTGCTGTGGTGGGAGGAGATTGCTAGTGTAGTCACAACAGAACTCTGTACTGAGAACTTTCATGTTTGCTAAAAAAAAAAAAAAGAAAATTGACAAGCTGAACAAATAAGACCGTGAATTTTGCTTTCAGTACTGTCACATTCTAGGTAGTGAAGTTGTTAAAAATCTAATGATGAAGAGTTTCAGAAGACTCTTAAAAGACTGATGAAATAATAAAGAGTTGCAGTTCATCTCAGAGAAGAGAAGGCTCTGGGGAGACCTTATAGCAACCTTCCAGTACCTAAAGAGAGCCTACAAGAAAGCTGGAGAGGAACTTTTTACAATCTCATATAGAGATAAGACAAGAGGAAATGGATTTAAGTTGAAGAAGGGTAAATTTAGATTAGATATTAGGAAGAAATTCTTTACTATGAGGAGTGTGTTGAGACACTGGAAAAGGTTGCCCAGAGACATTGTGGATATGCCATCCTAGAAAGTGTTCAAGACCAGGCTGGATGGGATTTTAAGCAACCTCGTCTAGTGGAAGGTGTCCCTGCCCATGTCAGGGTTTGGAACTACATTGTCTCTAAGGTGCCTTCCCATCCAAATTACTTTGTGATGAAACACAGATAAAATTTGATGCAGAGGAAAGTTGAATGATGCACAAAAATCAGTCTGAAAATATATTTACAAATGAATTCATGGGCTCTAAGCTGACTTGCCACTTAGGATTTAGTTCTTGATGTTACAGTAAAAAATGTCAAATCAGAATTCTGTAGTGGTTGAAAAGGTATTTGACATGATTATTCAGGAAAGGCACACACAACAAATTAGAGAACATCATTACATAAATTTGTAGAATATCTATATCTTCAAAACAGAAGATGACACAATCAGAGTCATGAGACAATTTCTGCACAAGGAGAAAAAAAATGGACTAAAGCTGGAAAATGTGACTGATATGATAGATATCTTTAAAATCAGAAGTGTCAGGGTAAAAATGAATTGGTTGCATTTTGTTTCAGTACAAAAAGTAGGAGACGTCACATGACATTAGCAGATTTTTGCCTCAAAACTCAGAAAAGGAGGTGTTCATTCATATATTCTGTAGTCAAGCTATGGCACTCCATGCCACAGAATGCTGGAGATGATAAAATGTGATCAAACAAGCAATTGTATTTTTTTTTATTCCCACTGAGAGCTATTAAAAAATAGACAGCACTTCTGACTTAGGAATTCTCTAGTCAGCAACTTTCTGAAGGTCAAGAGGGTTTTATGGAGAGGTGTCACTGCACAGCTAAACACCGTCAAAGAAATGGGTTTGGCATGGGAAGACCAGTATGGAGTTTCTTGCCTATGTAAAAATTTCAGTGGACAAAAGCCTTATACTTCTGTTCTGTGGGGTTACTGGAAATGATGTGAAAGTGGTGTGTTCACAATCAGGAATGATCTAGTATGTCCTTCTCAGAGACAATCTATTAGTTTAAACCATCGTATGCGCTAAGTGTCTTCATTTTTCACTCTAAAATATTAGCAAAGAAAGAATGCATATTTTCAGTGGTTTAAAATTATTTGAGTTTGATATGATTTTAAATGTGCTTACAGTCCTCTTCTGTAATACTTCAGTGGACAATTATTTCCTTCTTCTAGAGAGAGAAGCTGTCATGGTTCCTTTCTAGTACATCGAAAATGCTGGATTAAAGTGTTTCATATGACTGAGAAAAAGGTCTGACAAGAGAAAAATAAATATTTCCCCATGGTTTATTTTTTGTAGGAATAGCTAATATTTCCACTATTGTCAACAGATTTAAGGATGCCAAGTATTTCATAACCTGAATTGCATGTGACAGACTCTACCTAAAACATATGAATGAAAGAGAAAGGCCCTGGTCATACCATCTGGCACATGGCATTTACACGAGTGAGAAAGTTCCAAATAAATAGGAAATGAGGCCAAACTCCAAGTGCTAAAAACATAATTTTGTCTAAATAAGCAGCATATCAAATGCTGTGAGTTTTGTATACTTATGGAAATACAGAAGGAGGAGAGAGGATGCACCATTCTGAGAGAGCAGCTGTTGTGAAAGTCGTGCTATATAAAGATGAGGACTGTTGTCCTGGTGTTCCTCCAGGACTGTTTTTCCAGACAAAACCAAATGAAGACGCGTATATGTAACCACTATCCAGGTATCACAGTTTTTGTTCTCTACTTCATCAACATGTGGTCCTGTAGAACCTCAGTTCTGTCTCCCAAGGTGGCCTTGCATGTTCAGTGTGATGTGACAGTGTGCCTGTGTACTGCTCTGGAGTCTGTCAGCTTTTTGAGCTTTTTTGTTCATCTGTGAAGAGTATGGCCTCCAGGCATAAAATAACTAGTTTGGACTGACTGTGGGTGCCCCAGAATTTCTGTAGTGTTTTTACTAGTATCTTATTGCCTATCCGCCTCCATACTTCTTCTAAGTGAATGGTCTTCATCAGGATTTGAGGATTACAGGCAAGAGTTTGAGAGTTAAGTATTAATTTGACATCTATGTAGTCACTTTTTTTTACCCATACAGCCTGCTGTATCATGATTTCCAGGGCATATATATACATTGTCTGAAAAAAAACAAGCTCTTTTCTTTTTATCTTTCTGTCTCACATTCAGCTTCACACCTCTTACTTTAGGAAAAATATACTACAGGGAAACCATTAAAAAAAGCAAGAAACCTCTTTTTGCAATACGTGGCAAAGCATTAGCCATCAGCTCCATGGCGTCTGGATTGATACACATATTTTTTGCCCAGTTTTGTGCTACAGGATGCTGCATCTTCAGTTTTAGCAAAGCAGCAGATGAGATACCCAGCAAGTAGTCAGACTGGAGAACTAGCCTGGCGTGGTCTAAGCACTTACTTGTTTATGTAAGGGAAAAAGGCAGATGTGGGGGCTTGCTGCTAAAAGCACCTGACTTTTATGTTGTTGTAGTTTGGCTGCTACTGTTAGAGGAGCTGACTTATTTATAGCAGTAATTGCGGTGTAGATTAGCTGTGTGCCTCTGGATATGCTTTGGTGACTCCAGAGGAAGGCCATCTCTTTGAACCTCCTCACTGTAGTTTTGATGGTTTCCCGCACAAACAAGCACTTTAAAATGTCCTTGGAGGATTTCTGGGGAAGGATGTCTGTCATACCTATTTACCTGACGTACCTGCCTTGCACTCAGACAAGCTTAGCACAAGAAGGAGAGGCACAATCATTCTTTTGGAACATCCTAACACACAGCAAATGTCAATTTAATTCTTCACAGTGTCCATGTTTTTAAAGTCCTGCATCTGTCACAGTACTGGAGACAGCTATTAGCTTTGGATACCAGATGCAAAATATTCATCTGTAAAAAACCCTCTCTTACTACTGCTGTGCTCTGATTGATGTCTCCCTCTGCTCCCAGAATCATAAAAAAGCAAGCCCCATACATATTCTCATGTCAGCTTTCCATTTTTTTCCTGCATAGGAAAGCCAGTGAATGCAAGCTGAACAGAAACACTTTGATGTGTGCACTTGTCTGCTCTTAAAAGTGTTTCTCAATGCATATTTTGAAAGCAAAATAAGGTAGTTGGATTCCCAACTTTAAAATAAGTCTCAGTGAGTAGAAAACATGTGCACATGTATACTTCTAAATGGAAGAAAGCCTGGTAATGAAGAATGAGGAGATTTTTATCTGGTGTATTTAGTAATTGTTTTCCTCATATTGCAAAATTATACCTTACATTTTATTTTGGAGAAATCATACATTTCTCCTTTATATTTCACATATAAAAATGGGGCACAAAAATACAATTTAGACATGTGAAACAGTTTCCTCACAGAAACTGAATTGTTTGTGGATGTGTAAGTATGTGCAGTTACCTCCAAAATAATTGGGTCACAGCTTATGTAGTTCCTTAGATCACCCTGTGCAGGCTGTTATTGACAGGTGGATTATCCAAAATAATGACCTGAACAAATTAGCAAATTATCTCCATTAAAGCCTTTTGGAGATGTGATATGCATTCCCAAAGTCTGGACAACAGATTTCTCTCCCAAAAAGCACACTTGATGAAGGAAATTAATAATGTTTTGTTTTGTTTTGTTTTGTTTTTTTTGTTTGGTTGGGTTTTTTTGGGTTTTTTTTGTTTTCCCAAACAGAAAAAAAATACAGTAGCATGCACTTCAAACAATTAATTTATAACAGATAAAAATATGGCTAAATTCTATGTAATAAAGTGTTTAGATGTTACCACACAAGTACTCAGGTGTAGCTAGCTATTTTTTTTTTAATATTTGATATGGCAACAAACCACTTAGTGAATAGTTTTGAAACAAAATGAACCCTTCCATCAAGGGTAACTAAAGCAAGCAGATATATAACTAAGCACATGAGTTCCTAGATATCCCAATTCCTTTTTCCATGGGAATTTCTAATTACTCTGTTTTGCTCTGGCCAGTCTTCTGGCTGTTAAGACTTGTTTATGTGCTAACCTAGCCCATCATACTGTCCACTGACATATGAAGGAGCATAACATTAAGGATCATTGCAAAATTTTTTTTCAATTGCCTGTTTAAATCACTTTCCACTGCAAAGTTTAGTCAGCTGTGTGTTTTTACCCCAGCTGTGATACCATGTGTCTGGATATAAGGACTCATTAGTCAAATCTCTCTGTGTGGGATCTGTGTTTCTTGGCAATGGATTTTTTTTCTCATCTCTGATTCAGAAAGCTGTTTGAAAATGAATGTCTGAAAGGGGCTTAGCCATTTGTGTTGCAAAACTTTTTATATTTCTGGATTGATGCCATGTCAGAAGCATTTTAAAAATCCGTGTAACCTGTAAGATAACCAGAGCTAAGAGGACATTGTTCTTTTCTGCTTTTCTTGGCAAAGGTATCCACTTCCTTTCTTTTCACTTCTCTTTTCCTTTTCCTTAAAATTCCCTCTTTGCTTACCAGAAGTGGTCTTTATTCTGTCCTTTTATGTGAATTCTGAAATTCTAGGCAAAGAACAAGACTTTGTTCTTCTTTTAACCTTCTGACAGGTTAAAAGCACTTTATATAAAATACATCAGGATCACTTGTATTTATTTTGGATTTAGATAAGGTTAACATACCTGTATTTCTCATGCAGCACTAAGGTTTGTTGGAATTTAATATTTTGTTTTGAATAGACAAAATTCAAGTGGTCTTTCACTTGTTTATTAGCCTTGTGGCACATTCCTATAAGTAACTGTTAAGACATTTAGAGTTCAAGGACAAACTAGGTTATTTTGTATTGAAATGTAAATCAGCATCCCTAAACCTGTAAGCGTTATGAAATTAATTTGTAAAAACTGACATCTCTCCAGAGGCATTAGCTGGAAAAGATGTCGTCACAGCAATTATACTTTTTTAAAATAAATTTTTAAATTCATGAGTAACCAAATTATGAATATGGTAAAATTCAGGGACTATTTACACAATGACAGTAAAACTAAGTTTTATAGAAGGATATACTGAGGGAGTATATACTGAAGAAGTATATACTGATGGATAAGGAAACCATAGGATACACAAGGTCATAGAAAGGTGTGTGTCACAAATTCATTTTATGCTAAAAGCTGTAGCTCTGTGAAAGGCTCACTCAGTGGGAATTCTAGAGAGGCTTTTAGCTTTAAAATTACTGACTTCTTCTACTTTTGTTTTTGCTTAAATTCAACGATCAGTGTATCTTTATTTTTGTTTGTTTCCCTTTATGCTAATAGCAAGATAACAGGAAAAAGAAACAAATTAAACTGTATTCAAAGCAGTTTTAACTATCTAGTAATGTACAGAAATGCAATTGAAAATCCTGTTGTGTGTAAGACTAAAAATAAAAGAATATTATTTCTTTTTATTGATAAAATCCATAAAAGGATTGTATTACTGATTGAATAAGTCTCCAATCCCTAAGCAGTCAGTGGGGGTTCAATTAATGTGTAAAAATAATAATACAAACAAAAGTATTCTAAAGCCAAGAGCTCAATAAGGATAATAAAGTTATGTGCATGCATTTCAGTAGAGAAGTATTTCAGCATTTTTCTAAGATAGTGCAGAGCAAAATCTATATCTGAAGGTAATCTGAAATCTTCCTTTCCTAGGTAATTTTTCTTAAAGTAGTTCTGAAGCCTACAGGAAGTCTTTCTAATCTTCACTTAAAGGTAAACTTGTGATCTGCCAAATGCTCACTTAAAGGAAAGTTCTGTGCTCAGACTGGAGCTAAAATTGTGCCCAACCTCTGTTTGTGTAACTCTGTCTTCTAGATCATCTTGAATTAATCAGAAATTAAAATTTGTATATCAAATTTTATTAGGTGGAGGTCTTTCAGTCATACTATTCTTAATATGAATTCAGGTTATTTATCTTTAATATGCAAGGAAATTTAAGAATAGTGCTCGATGATTTTATTTATAAACACTCCTTTTGAGTGGGGTATAAGGACAATCTTCTTACTTAGTGGGCTACTAAGTCAGCTTACTTTTGCAAAATTTAGTGTTCGTTCAGATATTTTCAGTTCAGATAAACACCATTATGAGGGATAAACAGCCTAAATATCTCATGATTCATTTGTCTGTAAACTGAAAAGCCATTGATTATGGCTTTTTAAAATAATCATTACCATTAAAATTATTGATGGTAAGATTCTGAAAGTTTGAATAAATTCTTGACAATCCCCAACCTTATCTGGATTCATTAAACTAATTTAAATCAGGTGAAAATCTAACCTAGAAAAGGGCTTTGTGCATGATTTCTCAGAGTTCCCAAAATGCTCTTTTGTTTGCTTCAAACCAATACCAGAGGGTTTATATGATTCTGAAGTAAAACCATTAAATTTATTTTGTTAGCACAATATTGATCTTGATCTTACCTTAAAGGTTTTAGACTCCTATCAGATCTTGCGCTGGGCATGGACTGAGTTCATAATGAAATCCAAACCACAAAGTAGACCTTGTGGTTTTGATTTTTGCTGCAGACATTACCAGGGTGCTAGCTGGAGTCCCTGCAAACACAGCAGATTGTTTCTTTTTTTGTTGTTAGCCTCATGATAAATTGTAGTGCCAAGACCAAGTAGCATAGTAAAAAATTGTCACAGTTTTAAACTGTTTGCTGATGGTTGGTATCAATTAGCTGGTACACTAGAAAAATATTCCCTGATAAGATAATGACAATGGATTAAAAAATAACAGGATTTGGAAGATTTTGTCACTTTTTCCTGCTGGTTATTAGTATCTAGTTCTATATTTGCTTTAGTTTGATCAAGTGACAACAGTTTCCAAAGGAATCAATCAGAGTCTTTGGTCCAGTATTACAAATTCCTCCCTTTTTGCAGCAGATGGAAACAATGTCAAATGCACAGAATACATTGTGCACCCAACTAATTGGAGAGTTATGATTTCAGTTAGGTACCTTGGCCTGTAAACATAACTATTCCAAAAGGGCAGAGGGAATTTCTGTGTGAGAATATAATCTAAATGTGTCTTTCAGACTGAAACCCAAGGTGTGGTCACTTCAGTTCATGTTTAGCACACGTGGGAAAACAAAAGAGACAGAAAGACCATATTGAAGTTTTGAAGAGATATTTGAAGGGATTTTGATCTCTCTCTAGGAGAAGAAGTCTCCCCCTAAGGAATTAGGAGTAATTCAATATCCTACTTTGGTGATAGGATATTTTTTTCAAACTTCTTGTAATGCTATAATGCAAATGGTAACAATGAGTGTTAATTATTTATTTCTCAATCAAAGTTTGATTTCAAATACAGAAAACGAGTTTGCTTCATATCTAACATATACACTAGTTCCAGTAGCAATAAATTCATAGTGTGTATGGATGTGATTAAGAATTCAATAAACATAAATCGAAAAATGTACAAATAGAATATATCTCTGCATATATAAATAGATTAATGTGGTCTGGCAGAAATGAAAATAAGGTGATAAGTGGTTTGAGTATGTTTTCCAGTTTTTCAAAATTATTCTTGATGCAGCCATCTTGTCAATAATTTTAAAGTTTGGCTTCCAGTGGTATATTTCTTCAGCAAAGACAAGGAAGAGGGTTAAATTTGCCTGTCCTTCTGTCATTATTGCTGTCACAAAAGTAATCAGGAATTTGGACTTAGGAGTTTTAGGAAAGGAACTTATTCTGAGGCCTCACTCCCAGAAGGTGTACCTAGTAGCTGTTAGCTACTCAAATTGGAGATTGAAAAAGCACTAAGGGCTTATTCATGACAAATGACAGTAAAAGAATCAAGCAACTGACACCTGCATGTTTCCCAAAAAGAGCAAAGCTAAAAGCTGATCATTCATTATTGAAAAATATTAAATAGGGATATGTAAGCTTTATAATGAGACATTTCAGTAAGTAGTGTTCCTCAAAGACTGAAGTAATAGCATACTAATGTTTACTTTTAGAATTTTTGAGTAATTTGCAATAGTAGTAATTTGTAAGTAAGTAACAGTAATTTGCAATTTCTAGTATTCAGTATTTCTTTCACTGCCAAATGTTGGATTCCAGGTTTTACTTCGCTGTTTGTCACTGCTGATTGATCTATTTCATCACTAGACTATGCTACTTTAGATCATCTGAATCTGCACCTTCTCAGGCATTCCAAATTCATAACTTGCATTATAAAGTTTGATTTGTGCATAAAATCACAGAATAATTTCATTGGAAGTGGCCTTTTGAGGTCACATGGTCCAATCCTCCCTGCTTACATCGGTGCTAAGTTTGACTTAAATCAGTTGTGGGATTACTAGTTTATTTTTACAGTATTATAGGTCTAAAGTCAGTGGAAGTCTTGGTTTCAAAGACACAAAATGCTATTATTGCATTTTTCATTGCTTATGTTTTGTGGCTTTTTTTCTGCACTGATGCTGCAGAATGAATACTGTAATAACAGTGAAATGCAAATTGTGATCCCTGAATGTCTGACTAAGACATTCTCCTAAGAGCATTCCAAAATCAAGCTGCACTATATTTCCAAAAAGATATTGTTGATATTAAACTGTTTCTTAGGTCCTTAGAGTCAGTAAAACCTTTGCCTAATAAAACCCTTGAAGTTTTGGCTTTTGTGCAAGTCTTTGTTGGTGAGATAATTAAAAGACTTCACTGAAAACTGCCTACTCAGAGTAACATCTCTGGATTTTGCATTTAGTTTACTTGAATGTGAAATAATTCTATTAAGTGAGTTGCTTGGTTTGGTCATTGCAACAGCAATTCCTTCCTCTGTCTCTAAAACAAGGAACATTTCCCTGCAGATTTTCAATTTTCATAGTAATAGAAGTTGTGAAGAAAACACTGTAGATTCAATTAAATAATATTCAGAAAAATTTCCCTGTTGTATTCAAGAATAATGACAGGGAAGCATATGTTTATAGAAGATAAGGTGGTGGCTCAGACTGTTTTACAAGCAGTCAGTGGAAGCAATGGGTCCAGCCTCTTGTTCAGCCCCATGCCGCTGGATATTTTTTATTCTCCTTTCCCTTCCACTGCTTCCTCCTGCTACCAAGGTCACAATTGCCAGTAGTAATGTTTCCTGTGATTTGTCCTCCTTTACAACTTTGTCTAAATGCATTTAGAAGAAGTGCCTACTTTTCAAGGTCACAGAAGCGCAGTGAGTCTTCTGTTTAGTAGGAGTTTTGGGTGGCACAGTGTTACTAAGCTATTTCACATAGTCTGAAAACGTTTTTCATTCTCAGACAGCCCCAGCAGATACCTGCATTAGTAAACTGCATTCCAAAATCAAAGGTTTGAGAAGAAGTACATTTAAGGTAACTATTAAACCTTCATGCTTCTTGCAGTCATGAATTAGTCACTGAGGATGATGGACTCAGTTTATCTTTTAGCTGTTCTTACTTGATAGAGGCTTTCATAAGCTGTTATAATAGAACAAAATCCATGCTAGTCAGGATTTGAGATGTCCGAGCCAGAAAGAGGCCTCAACATTCAAGTACCTTTTAATGTATGATTCAAAATCAACATAAATATTTTATTTAAAAACTATGCCAGGACTGAAAAAAAAGCCATGCTACTTTTGGTGTCACTGAAGTAGGATAAACATCAAAGCCTATCTACTTTGCTCACTGGAAGCAAACTTGAACACATATTGCATAAAATACAATATGCATACCTCGTATAAAATATGAAATTGATAAAATATGAAAAGTGAAAAATGAATTTTTCCCAAAATTATTATGATAATTAAACTATGTGTTTGTTCTCTGAAATAATTTGCTATGAATTAACAGCAAAATCTAAATGGTTCTGTGTCATTAAATAAACAGACTCAAAGCCATTTCCAGGAAGATCCAAGGGTCTTCATTTAATGCATTAAGGGTGACTGTAGAAAAGGGATTTAAGAGAAAATAGCAGTAATGTAGTTAAAATTTTCATGACAGGTAATTTCCATTTGCAATAACCTTGCTTTTTAAGACTAAGTCCAGTTGTTGAAGCTTCCAGATGGATATTCCTGACCATGACAGTTTTGCTACCTTGAAACCACTAACCTTCAGCTATTGTTGGGTCTCTCGTAGTTTCACTTCAAAATAGAAGTTATGATGTTCACACTGATGGACACACATCACATGGCAAAGGGCACACATTATTGCATTCTATTATTCTGTCTGCATTTTAGTGGAGGCTAAAGCTTTCTTTACCTCTGCTACTACAGTGGTTGTATCACAAGCACCTACAGCACTGAGAGAAATTACAGAAATCTGGTTCCTTGCTGTATTTTAAAGACCCAAGTCTCTTGTTTCCAGTGCAGAAAAAGAACTGAACCCTAAAATGAGCTCTTGATTTTTGTCTTCACTCTATACATGAATATTAGACAACCAAGAGACTTTTTAAAATGCAAGTTTGAATGAGATTAAAAAGAAATTATGGCTGTTGTGGTGTGCTTTTAAAGAAACTTAAATGCTTGCATAACAGAATATATATATATAGCTAAAAGTAATTTTATCCATATTTAAGTTTTATTTAGCTGTGGCTTTCTTTTTATTCCCTCTCATTCTTAGCATGGACCTTAACTGAAAATACTGCTAAAATATAGCATTGCAATTTTGGCCATAATCTGTTTTGTCTACTGTAAGGTTGTCTGATTAAAAAATTCTAAAAATATTTTAAATTTAAAACTCAAAACAACATTATTTTAAAGAACTTCTTTTGGACTGTACATTGAAAACTGGATAAATATTTTCTTTGGGGGTATTTTTATAGTAAGTGAATGAGAGGGTACCCTCTTTTATGATCATAGGGAATAAATTAATATTGGTGAGATAAGAAGCTTTCATGTATTCTGATGCATCTCTGGCCTGGAGATACCTCAGGAGACTTAGACAGCAGCTGGGCTAGCAGAACTTAGATTTCATACTAGAATCTGTCAGATAACAAACAAAAATATGGAAGTGTGGATATGCATCAACCAGAAGGGTTGTGTTGAATCAAGGAGGAGCTGAGAGATCCAGCAATACACGATTGCTGCAGTGAAGGGACATTTTGAGAAGCTAAGAGAAGAAATGTTGACAGAACCAGATAGCCTTCACCTGAGAGTTCTAAAGGCAGTCAAATATGAAAAATAAGTTACTATTAACTGATTACTTAGCTCTCTTGTCAACCCAGATTCTAGAAGTATGGAAGCTGAGAAAAGTGACAACACTTATTAAAGGAGTAGTTAACAGTAAGACTCTGAGAATAAATCTGATTTCTGAAGCAACTAAATAATAATCTGATCAAGTATAGAAGTAATTTATGCAAGAAAATAAAGCATCTATGTGGTTCTAGTAGAGGGCTCACAGCTGTTCATAGCAGTCAGTAAGCATATGGATAAACTGCAGGCCAGCTGATACATCTGAATTTCAAAAAAGGCTTCAGACCAAGTTCATTATCATGGATTCTTCAAGGAACTGAGCTGATAAGGCATACTACCATTATATAAATTATGTCCCCCCACCTTTTGAATGTTGTGTCCATTTTGATATGATCAACTCGTCTCAGAAAGATGTGTTGGAAGTAGAAAAGGCTTATGAATAAGATGATAAAGCAAATCAAGGCTTCTGTGTGAGAAGGGATTGAGAACAGAAAGGGCTCCTCATCTTGCTCTTGGATGAGGAAGGATGTGACCTGGTTTTGCAGTCATAAATGGCATGGAAAATGTGCATAGGAAATGACTATTCAGTGTTTCTCACAAGCCAAGCGTTAATAGCGTGTTTAAATTGAACATGAGTATATTCGAATGCAAAACTCTGCTGCAGATGAGACCAGTGTAACTGGCTCCAGAGAACAATTATGTCACTTCACAGAAGAAAAGTCCATCATTACTATTAAATACGATTAAGATGGGCAAACTGGTTCAGGATGGTCACTTTATTGCACACCACTGGAATTCAGAGAACTATACCAAAGGATGCATCACCTTGTCTTTGCTGTGTTCATATATTTTTCCTAGGAATCTACCCTGGTCTTAGAGACCATATGTGTATTTTTTATTTGTACAAGAATATGAAAATTGGGAAAAAAACATTGATATTAGACAAAAGGGGAAGTAACAAACAGAAAGGAAAAATATCAATGAACCATGGGAAATAGATGCTTGATAAAGCAACAAAGATACATATGGGTAGAAAGTGAGATTGTGGCAGGAAATGGAGTGAAAACCGGGAGAGGAGAATTTGCAAAATGGGGAAAAGATGAAATATACACAAAGGAGAGTGGGGGCTTCTAAGAATGGTGAATGAATATTTGATAATGGAAATGGGAGAAAACCCTGCATATCTGAATAGTGGAGATTCATAATCATGGGGAGAATGTTTCATTACTTTTTCTTTTTAATAATGTGTAGTGTCTTTGCAGGTGACCTGGATATGGTAGCACATTATTATGCATGCCTTAATAAGAGACTATGACACTTTGGTGATTGCTTTCTCGTGTGCTCAGGGGCCTAATCTCCAGTCAGGGCTACTCATTTATATGCAGGGGACTATACTTGTAGCATGATGTCAATCGAACAGCTGTGTTTCTGGACAACTAGAGACACTTCTAAAGTTCAGATTCTGCCAAATTTAATAAAACAGTGTCAAATATATTCAGATGAAAGCTGCTTACTATTAATCTTTCTGTTTCTAGATTTAACGTGAGACTCAGGACAGAGAAGCTCATCTGAAAACAAAAATACCACCTATCTCTTTTCATAGGGTAAATCCTTAACAAATTACCTGTAATCAAACCTTGCATTTTAAATTTGAGAAGGACCTTCATTCTAAAATTCTAATTAACTTTAATTTTTGCATCATTTGCTATTCACATTACCAAAGTGCATAAGGGAATAGTCCTTATTGCCATGGAAAGTTCTTCACAATTTGGTGTCAACTGCTATCAGAAGGCAACATAAGCTTTCTAACTTAGGGGAGAAAGAAGCAAGTTCTCATGTGGTAAACTGATATTCCTCTACTAAAGCTAATGGACTAGGCCAGTTAACAGTAACCAAAAGGTGCAATGTCAGTATACTTTTCCTTTTTTACAGATAAGTCGTGTGCCTTGATGGCATACTCCTTATGCAAATATGTAAACGTGATTAATTACTATGAATTATTTTAAAAAGAGCTTGAAAGACAAACTTTCAACAGAACATGTAAAGCAGACAAGAGGTATGAAAATTGTTTCCAAGAACACAGAGTTCCATAAATTAGGGCAATAATGTGCAAATAATTAGACACCAAATATGCTACAGATGCATTTCCAACTCATGGTGCAAACGCCCTTAAAGGCAACTATGCACACACCTTGCCAGTAAAATTTGCCAGTGCTTATGCAGAAAATTCCAGAACATAAAGTTGACAAATTATGGAAAAAGTAAGTTGAGTGAAAAAACTTTTGATAGGGTAAAAGTTTTGCTTTAGTCTTAGCAATGCCCATGTTTGCTAACAGATATCCCATGTATGAGAAGTTTCAAGACTTGCCTGCCTAGGGAAACAAGCCCAGATTCAATTTTCAATAGGTGGTTTCTTCAAACTCCAGTCAGCAGACATCTCATAATGATGTTTGCTAACACAATCCTGTGAAATATATTAAAATAAAACAATCCAGGTAAAGCAGTACATATTATTCTTCCTGAGAGTACTATTATAATTTTTATCGGAGTAATTATTTTAATTAACTGTTCATGTTGTGACTTTTTTCCCTCCCAATGGTCTAATCATTAGAAAATATTTTAAATGGCATTTTTAAATATACAGTGTTAAAATTTAATACTAGTGTCAAGTCGAAAGCCTGAATGCTTCACAACATTTTCAGTATAATTTTACTGTAGTAGCAAAGTGTAGACTTTCACAAAGTGTAGACTCTTGAGGGAAGGAACTCAATAAAAAAGAGCAATCTAGAAATGTGGCTAACAGATTGGTTGTATGTGTTGACATTCCTGACACACTCAAGTTAATGGGCAAAAGTACACAGTTTCCTGCAGGAGAAGACAGCAGAGTCAGTGCCAGTGTCAAATTCCCAGTGTTAATTAGGAAAAAAAATCGGCAGTTATTTGGAAATAAAAGTAATCAAACTTAATTATGGAAATCTATTTAAAATTAGACTTTTTGCATGTTTTACCAAGTTTTGCTTTATCAAAGAACTGCTAGTAGAATGGAAGAGAATAAAATGGAAATAACTGGTTGTTTTTTGCAATCTAGCATCATCAGAAAAAAATTTAGGCATCTTTTCCTAAGTTTTATAAGTTGACAAGACACAGCTCCAAAGCTACAATATTGAAATTCACCTTGAAAAGCTCCCCCATGTTCTGCTGATTTTGCTAAAAATATTAAAGTGCACAGAACCTTACATTTTAGCCTTTTTGATCTGCATACTGTGATTCTGTATGGAAGGAAAAATTTAAACCATTAAAAGACGTATTTATTATTAAATATTCACTGCACTTTCAAATGCTGTGTCTGAGACATGACCTAGAAACATAAGGCTGAAAATTTAGTGTCTTCTGTTTCCCTCAATCTGTGAAGTAGATATTTAAACCAATGGATTTTGGACCATTTTTCCTCCATATACCCTCCCATCACCAGCACCCTAAGCCTGACTTTTGACCACAGGGAAAATCAAAGAAAAGCCTCTGAATATTTGTGACCACAGGAAAATAACTGAAAAGTCAATGTGGCAGCACCAATAGTCTAATCCTGCAGGAGCCACTGTTATATTTGAAATTTCCCATGCATTCAGGTAGAAGGATCCTACTCACAGAGGAATACCTTGAGCCTCTCCAGGTATATCTGCCATTCCAGTTAGCTGAGCATGCTAAATGAGCAGGTCAAGGGGAGTCACTCAAGAATTTAAAACCTCTGGGAGAACTGGCCTTCCTTGTATCAGGTTCAGTCTTGCTGTGGCAATTCAGTGCTTCACAAAAGGGTGAAAATACATGAAAAAATATTGATACATCAAGAATTTAAAAAAAAAAAAAAAAAAAAAAAAAA
>VZSR01001283.1:44782924-44856455 GCA_013398615.1 Brachypodius melanocephalos | reverse complement strand
ATTTGATTGAATACTTTCAAGGTAAACATTGCCCATAGCTTTTCTGCCTTGCAAATATTAGTGAAGGCAGTACGGTTGGAAAAAAACAGGTATAATCTCTGCTCATTTTTCTCTAAAAGCTGATGCTTGTATTCCATAAATACAATTCTGATTTCACTGTTGTATGAGAAGGCAATATTTTAGTAAATTTGATAGTTGGTTTTGAGGTTTTGCTGTAGTTACCTAAGTTTGTCAGAACACATGGTTAAAATTACACTAAATTGGGGTAATTGATTAAGGTAGATTTGTAGTTTTCAAATAATTCTATTGTTTTCCAGGGGTTTTCTTCTCTTGAGTAGTAGCTATACTATTATTGCCCTTTCTGCTATCTGGGGAAAATCTACCTCTCACTCTCCAGCCAAGTGTTCCTCATTTTGTGTGTATCAGAATATTTGCTAATCTTTCATTTGTGAGTTAAGTGACTTTTTGCTTGCCTGAAAAGAACATGAGTTAAGAATGCCGTGATGTAATGAAAAAACAGGTTCTGCCTATAAATCATCAGTGGTAACTTTGATAGCTCTGGTCAGCTTGCAAATGAGCAGGTTGTACCTCTCCATCTATATTGTTACGTTTATTGTTCTCATAATTAAATTTGATTTTTTATTTGGGATCATTGCTATCCAGTATTTTGCCTGTAATGCCTTTCTTGATAGACTTCAAAGTCTATCAAAATTGTATAAGTAGCTGCTTTTTATCATTACCAATCAGACCATTCAGGGCAATCTAGTTGACATGACTTATAAAAATGCATCCTGACAAAGATCCCTTCTCTTTCCTGAAGATTGACACTGCCATAATTTTGTACATGTTTTCAGCATTTTCCAGTTATAAACACCTGTCTTTACTCTAAAATGGATATTTGAAAGATCTCTGACAATACTTGAACTTTTTAGGGCAGTTTCCCTTTGCTATATATCTGCATGTGCATATGTTTGGTAAGCAAGCTTTCAGTTTTTACAAAGCTGTCAGTACCTGTGAATCACATAAGCCTTCAATGTCTTCATGGTTTAGGTAGAAGCACTTAAGTGCATTCTAAGGTAAGCCTAACTTTCCAAAAGACATTAATTTCTCTTTCAATATGAGGTAAGTTCACTCTTTTAGAAGAGTTCAGATATCTGTTCTCGGGATAACAGAAGGCAAAGTCATTTAAACATTATAATCTGATCATTCTAAACTGGAGTCCAGGTCAAATTTCTGAGTTTCTGTTCTTATAAGAGCTATCAATTACTGCCTTTCTCTGCCCTTGTTGTCTTAAAGATGGGCCTCTGGCAACATTTCTTCACTGTGTTAGGATGCCCTTGGATTTCAGTTTTAAACATTAAGGATTGGTAAATCAGGTTTCTTTCTGCAGATGCATTTTGCTCAGGTGTACTGCACAGTCAAACTTAGAGAATTACCATCTTCCAACAATTGCTGTACATACGGTTGATTGATTCTAGCAATATCCTGGTTTCTCTCTTTCACTTTGTCCCTCCTTTTTACTCCTGTCATGCACATATGTGAAGTCAAATGGAGTACATATATTTCCATGGGTATCTCCCAGATAACACCTGAACTTAATCTGGTTCTTTTCTTTTGTGAATATTACAGTGCACATCAAAGTCTACCAAAATATTCTTGCTTAAAGAATGTGCCCCACACATTCTTTTGCAAAAATCAAGCTTTGTGAGCATTGACTTCTGCAGATTGCCAGCATGGAAATGAAATATACCACATGTGGACATACAGAAATGAGACCTGACTGTGACTAGTATTGTACAGAGGCACGTTTATTTCTGGTGGTAAGAAAATGGAGAGTGAAATGCAAACAATGTGTTTCTCTCTGTGGCAGCATTATATGGTTGTTGTCATTTCACACCTGATCTCTGACTACAGTAAGAGAAAGCTTCTTATTATTTCTTAGGAATCCAGGAAATGGTCCTTCCCTCAAGAGTTTTTCACTTGCATTTCAAATTCTCCTTACAAAATATTTAAGTAAAAAGGCACAATAGAAGCAAGAAAAAAATTAGAATTCAGGGTATAGGATCTGACAGAGCCTAGAAATCATATGCACAGTCACTTGCCACCTGTCTGGGTAATTTGTCTAAGTATTGTTTGAGTCATTATGTTCAAGGCTAGTTTTCAACCACTCATGCTACAAGGACTTCACTATTTAGCACCTTCTCAACACAAACAACATTTGCTGATAATAAAGTTATATAGGATGCAGCAACTGGTCTCCTCTGCTCTGCTGCCTTGCTATTTAAAGGCATATTAACAAGGTAATGCTACCAACAAGATAAGATAAATAATTTGAGAGAATAAGTCTTTTATATTGAACTTCTGTATACATGTACTGCCATGCTTTCTTGAATAAGGAATTGTAGACTTAAACTACAAATGTAAAACCACTTTTTTTTAAAAAAAAGTTATGTCTATAGTTTTAGGCACATGTAACCCTGTAAGAAGTCAGTAGTGTAGTTCAGATTATGTGAGCATCTTTATTAGTTCACCAAGAGGAGCTAAGTGACATTTTTATTTTCCTTTGAGCTCATTTGATTGCATATACCTGCTATTCTGGCCACTTTAGACACAAAACTCAGTAGGCTGATCTTTCACTTTTAGCAAATTCAGACAGTCCAATCCATAATCAGAGAAAATCCTTGTGATTTTCTGTCTCTTTTCTAAACCAAGTGAATCTTTAAGTGTTATTTCACTTAATACAAAATTATGAATTAGATGGGTATGCACAGTCAGTGAACAAGTTAGCAATACTTAATATCCTTTTAAAGCTCCTAGTTCCCTCTCATCTGTATTTTGTTTTAGTATAAGAGCTTTTTGAAATGTTTTGGTACCTCTTCTCTTCCCTATACATTAATTTGCTGGTTTATCCAAATTATCCAATTCCAGCATCCCCATTTGAGTGGGATGACATTTATGGTCTTGGTCTTCCCCTTATCTCCTCCGCAAAAATTCCTTATGGTCCAAAAGAAAACAAAAGCACCCTGGTCTAACACAGCCCAATTCTCCTGTAACTCCTGTGCTGTATCTTTTAGCAGAGCTCATCTAGAGTCGAATCCCTCATCTTTTTCAGAGCTTCCCCAAAATGCCTGTATTTCATTGACAGGAGCAAAAAATATCATCCACAATCCTTGCATCTCCTGCTTCAGTTTCCACAAAGATCTGCCAAAGCAATACTGTGAAGTGTCACTCTAATAGCCAGCAAAGGATATAATATGAAGGAAGTGAACAATAGGGCAATTTACATTATAATCGATTTTCCTGTTCTTTCCCGTAAACAGTAAAGAGTGTTTGTACGTAAATAGCTGGAACATACAGCTCTAGGCTTTTTGAATAGTTTAACAGATCTGTTTCAATAATTTGTATTGTTTAAAAGAAGCTATCAATAGCTATAGGGAAAAAGAGAATACCCAAAAGAGTTCAAATGCAAAAAGGAAACCGCACGAGGCAGAAGCAGGGATTGGCTACCCAAGAAGAGTCATTGCCCATAGTTCAGAGCTGAAACTGGGAAAGCCAAAGCTCCAAGGGTTGTTGAAGCTCCAAAGGTTTAGAGAAGAAGGATCCAGTCTTTTCTTGGAGGAACATGATAAGAAAATAAAAGGTGACAGACACTGATTAAATACAAGGACACATTTCTCAGTTGTGAGAGTGATCTAATATATGTAGAGTTTGTCCACAGAAGTTCTGAAATCTCCATGCTGACAGTGAACTGCACTAGACACATCCCTAAGCAGGCTGCCCTAACTTGGCATTCTCTGAAGGGCAATTTGGATCATCTAAAATGAAAATATTTTGTGATTTTATAATTCTATTTTTCATAAATGTCTGTAATTTTGGTCCTTATTTTCATGTTCTCTGAGGTCTGACTGAAGAAGCCAGAGTCCATACCAATGGAAGGTAGCTGCTTGCTACCTGCTAAAGACTTTAATTGAACTCCCAGTGGAAATAAATATTTTCAATTTCATACATAATATGAGTATTTTGAACACTTAAGAGTATAAATATTACGTAAAGAAAAAAAACACAAAAAATATCTCAACATTTTAAAAAATTTAAAAGTTAAGATTTCCTTTATACCTGAGCAGCTGTAATATTCTTTGCATAGCTTTCCTTGACACACTGAATTGCTTCAGTCGTTTTGGTAGGAGTCATTCAGCATTACAGGAGGAGGAAATCCATCGTGCATGCAGTATATAAATAACATGGTTTTTCCTGAGTACTTTACAGTGCATATTTCCAAGAAAAGAAAAAAAACCTCCTCTCTTTCAAGAAAATAACATAATTCCTTTGCACGTCAGTCAATCAATATCATGCATCCTGAAGCACTTTCAAGAGAAGATTTAATAAGGCTAGGGCAATTTATCACAGTTAAGTCCTGTAACTTGCTATTCAAAAAGACTCTCATTGACTTTGTGTTGAGTCACTGCTCCATGAGGCTTTGCTGCTATGCCTGCTGTGCTTTTGAACATTCAGCCGTGGTGTTTAAGAAATCTCCTTTGCGTCATTGGATTTGATATTTCTCCAGGGAAGAAAAAAGAAAGATTATTTTGTGGTTTAAGCTTGAATTTTTGTTCAATTTCTCTGAAAACAAATTGCCTGATGGGTTTTTTTAATCATTATTAAAAAGACAGGAGATTAAAGTTAAATTAATTTTTGTATTGTACTTTCCACAAATTCTGTGCTGTATACATTCCTTGTTTTGAGTGAGCAGACTTGTAATAGAGTAAAGGTTGGATGAGCTGAGAAAGAAGAAATGCACCATAACTCAACAGCTGGAAATTTTTCATTAATTTCCTAATTGTACAAGATTAAAGATCAGTTTCTAAATTTGTGAGTTTTTTGAGACATATCAGTTTTGGAAAAAGTAGTTAAAGAAAATGTGATGGAGTGTTACTCCTTTCCAACATTCAAGTCTTAGGAGTAAGAGAGAAATACACTCTGGTTTCTTTCTGGTTGGTGAAATGTTTCCACTCCTAAGAGCTTTAAAAACTGATGGAGATAACATAAAATGAATTTTGGTCTTATTATTTTTGCCCAGAGTTCATTCTGATTAATTTTATTAATTTCTTTCTAATATTAATGTAAGTTGAATATGCTCTGCTATGTGAGTGGTTTCCACTTACAATACTTTTAAGAGTTGATAACTTTTCACTGGAAATAGTTACAAATTATGTTCTACAGATAAATTAGTTCAGATTCAGAAAGGAAGCAATGTGTGCATTTACAGTGTAGGGATTATCTGATGTTTTTCTTTAAATGTGGAAAGACAATTCGCTGGCAATCTATTTCTACATTTGTGTTTCTAAACAGGAATAAGAAAGCTAAATATTTTTTTAAATCATGAACACCTGAAAAAGAAACAAAGAGAAGCAAAAAAACAAAATAAATAAAAAACCCCACAAAAGCACCCCCACAAAAAAGACACAAGACCCGCCCCAAAAAAGCCCCAAACAAAAAACACAGATGTAGACTTCTATCCTACCACTGAGTTAAGCAATTTATTGAGTTAAACCAGCCAGTCTGCCCAAATGTGTATGTAATTTCAACAGTTTATAAATATCCCATAATGCAAGCAAATAGCATAGCTAGTTATTAAAAAGAGCAAGGACTACTGATCACTACTAATTGCTGTGTTTTTGTTTTAAGTGTCAGAATGATCACACAATTTTCTCTCTTTACCTTGCCTTTCTTTCCTATTATATTCATCTAGTACAAATTCAACTGATAAGAAAAGTACCATTTTACACTTTTGATTCATATGTCTTTACAGATATTATAAGTCTTTAAAGTTATTACGAACTGAAAATGTAGAAGAACAAAAGAAAATTTTAATCAGTTCTGTAGTTTCTAATGCTAAGATTTAAAATTTAATTGCTATATCTTTTGTACAAGAGGCTAATAAGCATAAGGACAGCCTTTACATTCAATTTTGTGATATTTTATAGGAATTTCATTAAGTACCACATAACGTACTTAATTACTGAGATAATATAACTTTGTGTAAGTATGCGTACAAAAATATGATTAATCAAGGAAAATCTAAGCTTTTCCAAAAAAAAAAAAAAAGTGAAAATTATTATGGTGACTCTTAAAACAATCTTTTTTCCAGTTTTCCCTTTTAAAATCAACAGTGTTGTTCTTCAAATACATCTGGCATATTTTTTGGGTATCCTTAGTTTTGACCCACAGAGACCATCTATATATATGATATATGAAATAGACTAGTATGAAAGTACATGAATAGAATATAAATAAATTTATATGCTTTACTGTAGTTTTGGAAGTCTGAAAAATTAAATTTAAGGTGTTTTAAACCTGTAAGATATTGCAAACAGAAGTGGCAGAATGAACATTTAAGATGCACTGAATATCTGAATTTAGTTCAAATTGGATCACTTTTCCTGTATTAAATATAAATCAGAATTTATTAGCAACCAAGCTCCAAATGAGTCTTTGGAATCAAAAAATTTTTGTCTTTCTGGATTTTCAGAAAATATTTCTTTTCCATTTCAGTATTATTTTCTTGGTAAATCTCTGGAGAGGCTGGTACTGTCTGTAGTTATAGTTGACACAGGGCCATAGGAGCTAAGTGATAAAATTGGGAATACTGGAGAGTATTCAGTTGTCACCCTTGGTTTTCCATGTTTTTACTTTGCCTTCTATTTTTTGGTTTTGCCTTCTGATGTTTACAGAACTTGGAGTCAGATTCTAACACTTTCTCTTGTAAACAGAGAATGTTTTCATATTTTCTCCTCCAGGAGGAGTTCCTTGAGTGATGGTGATATTCACCAACAAGATTGAAGAGGTGGCGACACCTTTGACCAATCTCTTATCCTTTTGTACAGTTGTATATAAGTTGGAATAAAAATAATAAAAAAAGAGAGCATTCCTGCTGAAAAATTTTTTCGAAGGCAAATTAAAAACATGGAAAACCAAGGGTGACATTCAGTGAATGGCATAAAACTAGAAATAGTGGCTAAGGTACCTAAACCAAATCTCAATTCCAAACTGGTGCAGTTTACCCCAAAGTGACATGCTGTGGTCATACAAACTATAGCTCACAAGGATTTGGCTTGGCTGGGTATCTACTCATCATTAAATCCTTTCATTTTGACATCTTTGCTAACTGTACTGAAATAATAATTGTTGATTAAAATATAAATCTCTTAGGTGGAAGTAAATCATGTTAATCTGTTAGCTGAATTGGTTCCATGCCTTCTATATCACTACTTTCATTCGAAGCAAATTCACGTTAATGATATTGTAGCTACAACTTTGCAGTGCATAAAAATACCAAATAAGTTCATGCAGCAGCAACAAATAAGTTACACAATTAATGCCAACAGTGCAATATCCACACTCTGCAGCTCTTAAAAACAGTAAATAGGGATAGAGTATTTTATGCTGCTTCCATCTGCCTAAGAGTAATTATCTGCAGCAATATCTAGATTTTTTTTTTCTTCATCAGGTATTTTTGGTATAAGTGAAGTAGCAGTAACTTTGAAAATCTAGTCTGCATTTATTTTCTTTGTTATAAAATAGAAAGCCCATGATAGATGTATTGTAAGTAATATAATGTACAAATTTTCTACAATTTAATCATTATGTGGCTTTCTGTATTTTCTATCATATCCTATAAAATAAGACAGAAATTGCAGTAAAGTGTTAGATTGACTTAAATTAGCCAAGACTTGTAATGGTGATCATTTTTACTACTTCTCTGCAAGTCAGTAAGTGATAATTGAAACTTGCTGCCATTACTCTTATGTTATTTGAAGAATTATCTAAAAAGGAATATCAGAACACCTTCTGAGTTTACTCCAAAACAGTCCTTTTGCTGCTTTCATATTTTACATTTTCAGCCATGCATGCACAACATTTTTATTCATGGAAACTGGCATATAAAGGTAATAAAACCTTCATCTTTAAACAACGGAAGACATTTCTGTTGGTTTTAATTTGTCAAATGATATAAAAAATGTTTTATTAATTTATTCAAATGTTACTCTGCCAGGAAACAGAATTGGCTTTGTACTAAGTGCATAAAACTGTGCTTGAATGCCTCATAGTAAGTAATTTTTTTCAAACAATGTGGGCTGTTTTTCATTTGTTTCCCATTTAATGGTGTTATTTATATCAACTTTATTAGAATCTCAGTGCCCTCATTTATTTTCTTCGCTGCCATTTTCTAAGTAATATATGTCAAATTTTCTCTTTTATTTTAAGTTAGTTCTTAGTCTTTTTATTCTACTTTTTCTGAGAACTTTTTATTTCTGTCCTTAGTGGCTGACTACTCTCAAATTCCATTGAAGTAGGCAGGAATTACAAGTATTTAACAAATGGAAAAATCAAGTGTTATGGAGAAAAAGAAAAAAAACAAAGAAAAAAAAAAGAAAAAAAAAAGAGAGAAGTAGAAGAGTGAGTCAAAAAAAAAGCTGTGCATTGAGTAGATAATACCTGATCTATTTCTGTTGTGATTTGAACAAATATGAGTTTTAGCACCTATGTGTATTTTTGACACTATTTTACCTGATTCTTTATCTTTATGCCCCCATTTTTAGACGCTACCATAACATGATAGTAATATTTTGTCCTTTTTTTCTTCAGTAGAGAAGAATATTTTAACTCTTAAATATCTGGGCAAAAGTTTACTTTCATCCAACCCACAGAAAACCAGAGACAACCATAAACAGGGAGAAGTCATTAAATCTCACACAATCATGAAATTCCTGGCAGAGATAGTCTCATCTTCTCCATGTCTAAGATAAAATCATTAAAACCAGTCTCATCCAATAATTTTATTTGTTCTCCTCCACCACTGAGTGGTGGTTCATCTTAAATATTTTGGTGACTGTTGATATATGCTTGGGTTTGTAAGGTCTATGGCTCAGAGAGAAGCAAAGTCCACAGCAGCAATTTTCAAATAGACTATTACCATACCTGGTTTGCAACAGGTCTTTTTCCATTAAATATTTTTATCTGAGAACACTAATATGAAGTTTCTATTAGCACATGGGGTTTTTTTAGCCTGAAGTCCAGTTTCTATGTGATCTCAGAACAGATCTGTGCTTGGGTACAATCTTCCAGCTAATCTCCTTATTTGGGAAGGATGAAGTCTATGTATTTTGCAGGAAACAATTTTGAAAATAGGAGAGGTATTAAACTTGTAGTGAACTGAGGTTAAGAAAAAATTAGTTCCTTTGGCATGGGAAAATAAAGGGAAAGGAAAGAGATATCAAAATTAAAGGTGAGATGCACCTCAGTGCCCATGGCAGTTCATTGCAAACTGAACTAGTACCATTACATTGCAACCTGGGTTACAACCCTGCCATTTCCCAACAGTAATTGGAAGCCCCAAACCTGTTTGTATACTTTGAATTCTGTGGCCAGACATTTTAAAAAGTGTTTCAAAACAGTTCTTAAGAAGTCCACCGCTGTTCACACTAAGGTCCACAGCAATCTGAGACGAGCTTAGAATCAACAACACTGGTGAAAGAGACAATTATATTGTAGTCTTACCCTTCCCATGTTACTGTCAGCAATTTTCCTGTTTGCTACCAAAGACAATATGCCTGGCTTTTTTTAATGCTTTTGTCAGTGCTTTCAAAATTGTGTTCCTCTGCTTTTTTTTCTCTGGACTGTCATCCTAGGCATTTAATATCTTGTAAAATAGTATTCGTTCAACTTGTGTTGTGGCTTGAAGATAGTCTGTTCACAGCTGGTTGCTCAGCTGTTATCATCTGAGTATCTTTTGAACTTTTTCTTATCTTCCTGTTTCTTTCTTCAATGACTACTTATAAACAACACCAGTATAATTGTGTTCAGATAACCTATTATGCTCTACATGACCTATATCTATGGCTTGGTCACATATCCCAAGATTTTGTCTGACACTCAATAAAGGAAATCTGTAGTGCTGTATTGGTATTCTTCATACCTCAAGTAGAGAGATCTTAGAAGCTTGTTTTTAAAAAATGTCTATCAAGAACTTGCAGGTGAATTTGTGTCAATACACCAAAGGAAATATATCTGGGAGACAAGGAATGATAGTGTAGAGAGAGACTGCAAAATCTCAGTGCTTCTCCAGAAACAACTCCAATTAATAAGCAGAAAACTGGTGATAAAATATTCTTAGAGAAGAAAATATGGCTGAAGAACAGATTTCCAAGGGAGACAAAAAATCAGGATTCACACCATTGGTAGAGAGTGCTGCTCAGTCTTGCGAGATCGAGTTAAACCTTTTCATCATGCTACAAATGACATGTACAGAAAAGATTCTGGGAAGTGCACTAGAGACTTCATTAATGATAACTTGTTTTTACCAAGGGGCTCATGTGTGCCCCAGGAGTGCTAGAAGCACATTATCTTCTAGTTCTAAACTCTAGCTTTAGTAAAGTCTGTTTTTCTCTGTGTATAGAGACACATTTGGGTTTCTTAGGTTAGTAATTTAGATTTTTTTGGGATAGAATGCACTGCCTTACTATCAACCTCTGTATTTCCATAAACTAAACAATGAGGGCAAAGATTAATTTATTAGAAAATTACTTATTCAAGAAGTTGGTGACTGTCTAACACAAAGAGACAAATTGTAGTTCCTGTTCTTGTTTGTCTTCCTACATTCCACCAAGCTGAAAGATGCTAAAGTCATGTTTATTTTCATCTTTATTTTCATAACTATATGATTCTATGATTATCAGATTAGTTCTTACAGTTCCTAGATGTGGGAGGCAAATGTCATTGCAAACTCCATCCTTAGTATTCGTATTTCCCAATACAGAAAGGCAACTACAATTTTTAAAAAATCTTTACAGAAATGCAGATATGAAAAAAAAATCGTGCTGTTCATCTCCTCTGCAATTTTTTTTTTTGTTTATTTCAGGATCTTGGAGCAGGAATCTTTTAATTTTCCATAGTTACTGCCTGTCTTCCACTTGACACTTAGGGCTCCATTCTGGTGTGACTGAAATAAGGATAAAATACTACAGTGAATCTGGATAGGGAGGTGGATCAAGCTTTTCTTTCAGTGTCTTTTCCTATTTATTAACATGTGAAACATCAGGTGTATCTTGAATATATGTATTATTAGGCACTGAATTTGAGTTTTGTTCTGTGGGTTCAGAACAATAGCTTATATACATCTGTTTGATATCTATAGGAAATTTGACTACTTGACCCTTCAGTGAGACTGTGCTGCTATTTATACTGACAGATAAAGAGCTTTATTTCCTTTTTCTCATTCTACGTAGCAGGAGTTCTGGGCATATACTTGAAAACCCTACCAAAAAACCCCAAACTTGAAATCACTCAGTTTTTTATTGGCTTTCTTCCAGCTACCCATGCAACGAGTTGAAGAAAATATGGATTACTGGTTAGATATCAAAGATACTAGTTGCTATTTTTTTAATTAAGTATATTTATTTTATTAAAGTAAAATATCAAGAATAATCTATATGCCATTGTTGGCCCATCATTAACTTACAAATAATATAAAATGAAAAAAAAAAAAAAAACATAATGCCATAAATAAAGCTACCTTCCTGCTACAATAGAATTTGCATTACATTTCAAAGAAAATTCAAGTGTTTAACATAAGGGTACAAAATAATCTCTGATTGTATGTCCAGAGTCTAGTATTTCATTCTTAGGTCAGATCTCGGAAATGAGTAGTGCATTTGGTGTTCTGACTACATATATATTCTTATGGTATTATAATGTGAACCTGAATGTATTCTTCCTTCAACTTCCTTTTTTAGAATGCCTTTGGTAGAACCTTACTCAGCTCATTCAAAAAGAGACATAATAGATCTTGACACTGGAAAAGGAGTATGTTTTTAATTTCATAAGTGTTTTATTGTATTTATTATAGTTTATTTAATTCATTTATTTTATTATATTAAAATTATTTTTAACAAAAAAACCCCATTAATTTAAATTCTAGCTTTTCTGATTTTTCATGACAGTTTGAACTAAAATCAGGAGCTGGATCTAGAATTTGGCTGTTCTGTGTTTAGTACATCAGAATGAAGTCCTGGAAACAACTTTTCTTGAACACTGGAAAATTCAGATTTAATTCATGTCTGACTTTTGCAGTATAATCCCTCTCATTGTGGTCTTTAAATATGAAAAATAAAATGATAATGTAAACATTCTTTATGTCAGAAATTACAGGATAATGGAGTCTACCTGACTTAGAGTTGTGTTGTAAGCATAAGCATGAACATTGCTTTGGACTCTGCAAGCTGAATTTTATGTGCATTTTGAAAATGTACACAGTTTCTTGTCAACAAGAAGATCAATGAAGTGCTGTTCAAATTGTTCATCCATTACTTAGCCTTCCTAGTGTCAGCATTACTGTCAGCATTAGTTAGAGAACTTCATTTATTTAAAATTTCATTCACTGTGGGCAGAATGAAGAAGCGCATCATGTCTCAATAATGGGAATCTGTAAGGGGAAGGCCTTTTCTTGTATATTGAATTAAAACCACAAGGTACTAGGTCATTTTGAGGCTTACATTCGAGCCAGAAGCTTTGCCCAAATGATTCTTGCTCCAGAACAGTCTTAAGTGTCCAGGTCTCACCAAAATTAATGGACAGTAGACTGCATACCTGATAATTCAAAAACAATGCGGGTAAGGTTTATCTAGCTGCTTTTCTTCTTTTTTGTGAGAAGCATATGGTTGGAAAAAAACATTCTTCTGTTCCCTGTGGAGTGGGAATTGTTTTTTGAAATTACCTCTGAACATAAGTATCTGTTAGAGTATAGCATGACTGAAATGCTTTGACACTCAGTCATTCCCACAGACATATTATGAAATGTGCTGTACTAGGGCATAAAACTCCTGCCTCTTCCAGTTTCTTACATGAATAGAAACAGCAAAAGGAGCAGCAAGACAGGCAAACAAAGACATTTTCATGGGAAAATTATAGTCTTGATCCATTGATAGGTATAGAAACATTCAGAATCCTAAATTGATTAACACACAGTGTGAACCACTCTCTTGCATAATGGAGAAAAGCTTGATTTATGCAGTTAGAGGAGGAGCAGCTGCCACTTCCAGCCACTCCATCCCACAACTCCCTCCTGCTCCAGCCAGTAAATCCAAGGACATGGGGTCTCCACCGAGGCTGAGGGACCCAGCTGCTGCTTTTCTGTGTGCAGATTCAACCAGCAGCAAACCAGAATGTGTCAGAGAGCAATAATAGCTGTGCACTAATATAGTGCATGCTTCAGATGCAGTGAAGCTGAGAATCACATATGGAAATTCCTCTCTGGTTAGTTCTGGAATGGTCTCAAATTGTTGAATTGAATAATACATTTTTAACATAGATATTTGCTTCCTACTTTTTCTGATGTGAACAGTGAATTGCAGCTTTTGGGTTTAATCTTATTTTTTAGTTAGTGTTTGTAGGATAGTGGGTAATCTTTCATTATATTCAGATATATCTGTATAATTTCCTTGGCTTTGAAGGGTTTACATGAACCTTACTGTTTACCTTGGTGCTGATAAACTTGAATTTAATATTTAAACCAAAGGAATTGTGGGAGTGCTCTGAACCCAAAGGTGATATGCAGGCTTCCTGCCCAGTTCTGGTACTGCGCTAAAGATCTAAATGAAAATATAATTTGTGTTATTTTGGGGATTCCTGCTTTAGAGGAGTTCTAGGGTTCAGCAACAGTTTGAAAATGGAAAGTCATGCTGAAAAAGCAAGCTGTTTAAATATAACTGGGAAAATTGACTATCAAGAACATGCAAATATTGTGCTTGCATCCACCAAACAACACAGAACGAACTTGCACTTCTGCCTGTCTCTACTGTTGGCTGTAAAGCCTCACATAAATCAATTTAATCAGTCAGTAGATAGAACAAATTAAAAAAAAGTAGGAGGCAGGTTTCTGAAAGCCCTGTCCTATTTTCATCAAAGAAGTCATTAGCCAATGCCATGCTGGAAGACAATATAGATCATGTCCTTACAGCTTGATTTTTCTGTGTCTCCAAAATAACAATTCCTATAGTCCATAGTTAGCACTTTTGGTTGATTGGGTGGCTGGTTGGTTGGTTGGGTGGCTGGTTGGTTGGTTGATTTTTTGGGGGGTGGCATTTGATCTGATGAGGTTATTATGCACTAGTTTGGCATTTGGGGGATTCCCAAGGAACTTTTCCTTCTCCATTGAATGCGTGTTAGTGTGACATGTATGTGACACACATGTGTCTCATAGCATTTATGGCTCCCTGTAATAGTGTCATAATTTTAATCCAGAGGTGATACAACCTCAAGGCAAGCCCAGCTTCCTGAGATACCTGTTAGAACTAACTTTTAGCATTGTCCCAGCTTAATTACTGTAGCATTCCTGATTACTACTGTGCCAACACCAGTGAACTCTGAAGTGAATGCATACTGAAGTGAGTCAGGGAAACTTAGAAGCTATCAAAAGTAAATTTAGCCAATCACTTTAGAAAATTTTAAAAAGTATTAATGATGATATGAAATCTCTGGCAAAGCATTTTAGTTAAAATGTATCTTAATTAGATTTTGGCAAAGACTAATGTATAACCAGTAGTGGGTTTTTTTAGTAATAAGTGATGTATTAGGCATCATCTGACCTCAGGCACCTGTTGGTTGTTTCTCTGCTTGTTAGCCTCTTTTTCAGCCAATTCAACTATTTATGTGACATGTAAAAAACTGTATTCAGGAAAAAAAAATTATGTTCATCACTTTTTTCAGCCACTGTTCAAATAATGTCAGTTTGATAATCTTTTATTGTCCTGTCTCCACAAATGCTATTGAAGAGGCCATAAGGCACTGGAGATTGGCAAGGTGGATTGAAAAGTGGGAGAAGGAATGGGAGCTATAAAATCTGTCTTAGCCACCACAGCAAATGTGTTATTTTAAATGTGATATTTTACCCTGGTCAGACAAGTATTGGCATGGCTGGCCATCTACCAAGCTGAAATCTGGAACACCATTATGAATTTTTCAGGATTTTTACCTTCTTTTCTATTCAATAAACTGTCATTCTCCCCTCTCTCTTCCTTCTTGCTCCCATCGTAAATGGATTCTGTCTTTTTCAGGGACTACATTATTAAGGTTTATAAGTAGTGAATGAGTCTCTCCACTGTCTTATCAAGGACATTTTTCTCAAGTAAATTGACACATTCACTTCTGAAGGGCGTGCAGTTAAACAATTGCATACAAACATGCTCTGTCTCCCAGCCTTTTAGCTTGAGCAAGATACTAAGTCATTCTCATCTCTTGTAAACCACTTTCAAACACACAAGAAAATGAATGTATTCAGAGCAAAACTGAAAATACTACAGAATGTCCTCAGATTCCTCAGAAGTGATCCAGGAAATTAGATTTTAGGACTATTTATAAGTTTATAGAAAGATTCCAGCACAGGTATTCTTTGCCCATGAAAAAAAAAAGACAAAGTAACTAAGATTGGTTCTAGAGAAGGCTGAACTGGAAATTTCCCTGAAGGCTACATTTTCAGTCAGAAAAATCAGACAAATTAGAATGTGAGTTCTAAAATACAGCAAGGAGATAAATCCGTTTCCTACTCCAAGAATATTTTTATGAGAAAGAAGGAATGAGAAGCAGCGGCAGAGAGGACTCGAGGAGAAGGTAGCAGAAATCTTCTATCCTTTAGACAAAAAAAATAATGAACCATCAGCTGTACTGTATAAATTCTTTCAGGTAGTTGACAATTACTTAAATCAATAACATTGCAATGTAAATTAATAACTTTATAATATTTCCTTACCACATTGCCTTTTTTCTGCCCTCATCCAGGAAACCTGTCTTTCTTTTCCTTTGAAAAGGTCCTAGCTTAAGTCATAGCAGATGAGGTTAATAATGCTCTTTACTTTGCTTCTCTGCAGGGTTTCCAGTCCAGATGAATGACTCGGATCACTCGCTGTTTGAGCATTCTTTCCAAGGGTGCATGCAGAGTATTCATGTGGATGATCAGCTGGTGGATTTGCATGCAGTGGAGCAAGGCGAGCTGGGAAGCTTTGCCAACGTCACCATTGACATGTGTGCCATTATTGACAGGTAAGTTGTGGAGAGATCACCCATGCATGCATCTGGTACTGACACATCCTTCATGTTCTGAAAATATACAGTGATCCAGAAAAGGTGGTCCTAACACTGCCAGTGATCATGTCAAGGCAGTCCTACCTCTTTTGCAGTGGGAACCATGCTTAGGTGATGGAGGTGATGGCTTTAAATTGCAGACTGTGTAGGGTGCAGTGGAAAGCAACTCTCAAATCTCTCCACTCATCAGCAGAGGAGGAGGTGGAAAGTTCTTCTAAGTGAGGCTCAGCCTATACATCAATAATACGGCTGCCTTGAATAGAGGAAACACCTCATCCATTTTGTGTGTTTGGTGAAACAAAGAAAATACCAGGAAAAACAGAAAGAACAAGTAGCCCAACTCCTGAATGCAGGCAGCTTGGCTTATCATGAAGATTACCTTACATTAAAGCCATTGCAAGCCTGCTGGAAAACTGAAAATGGCTTTTTTCAAAAAGTGGCTCTGAAAGGAGCAAGCAGTACTAGATCAGAGAACCCTGGAAAAAGTCGGGTAATAACCAACTACTGGAGTTCATGTCACTCTCTAAAAGCACGACCAACTTCAAAGCTATGTCAGGTTACTGAGGGCCAGTTGAGTTTTGTTTATCTCCAAGGACAGATATTCTGCTGGCTCAGTGCTTTTGGATATCATCAGCAAATGTCTGCATAGTTGTGGTAAAGAAATACTTTTAATTTTGTACTTTCTTTTAAGAGACTCAGAGATAGGTGCTAGTGTGAAAAAACCCAAAATATAGCATACTGCTTTGGTCTCACAAAATTCCTTCTCTTCCTGAAACATAGACATCCATTTACACTAAATGAGTCATGGTAGGTTGACCATAGCCAGCAACCAAACACCCACCCTACCTTTAGCTCTCTTCCCTGTCCTGAGACATGGGGAGAAAAGCAGAAGAGAAGCAAAAAGACTGGTGGATTTAGAAGACAATTTAATAAGAAAGGAAAAATCTGCACATGTAAGCAAAGCAAAGAGAAATTTGTTCACCGCTTTGCATCAGCAAGCAAATGTCCGGCTGCTCCCTGGAAAGCAGAGCCTCATCTCAGCACATGTAGTTGTTGTTTTGGAGGAGAAACTCCATAACACTAAACATGCTTCTTTCCTCTTCCATTCTGTTTTATTGCTGGGCATGCTGTTGTACAGTATGGGATTTCCCATGTGAAGCTGCTTCCAAATCCCTGCTTCCAAAGCCTGTTTGGCTCAGCTACCCCAGCTATGTCCTTCTCTAACCTCTTACACAGCTCCTCTTCCTGATCTTTAAGGGGAAGGGCGTGGAGAGCAGCCCTGATATGCTTCTGCCCAAGCGCTGTCCAGCAGCAGCCAGGAATGATCTCGTATCAGGATGGGTTTAGCCACAGCTGGGAAACACAACACTCATGGGCTGCTGGGAAGAAGGTTAATTTAGTGACTCCATCCCAGGCAGAGCCAGTGTACCACTGTAGTAATCTCAGTGTTCAAGGACATGCTTTGCTGTGTACCAGTGAGCTGCTCTCAGGCCATTTGATATTGATTCTGTTGAAGATTGAAGTCATAATGAAAAGTGCATGTGACAAGCTGGTGTCATGGGGATGGTTTGTTCTATCTCCTCATGCACATCTGAAATTAAAAAGAATTTCTGTGGTCAGTATTTGTCAGTTTGAATGACTTGGGTTTATTTTGAATATTTGGTTTTGGAAATGTAAACTGACTTGAAAGAAAGGACATGAACATACAACTAATTAAGTCTCTGCTTTCCCTCCAATGGATAAATTTAAGCTTATACAACAATTTGTATTAATCTGAATGATTGAACCCATTTATGCCAGTTTCTATTAGAATAAGGTCCATTATTATGGCAAAGTTAATCAGAATTAAGGTTTTAAATATATTATTACAAGTAACTTACAATGTAAGTTAATTAGTATCAAAAGCTTTATGGCACATTTATGAAATACAAGACTTAAGGCTTCCTATACATTGAGCAGCATATTTTGGAAGTTAGCTTCTCATAGAAGTTACTATTTAGAAGCTATTTCTTTTTAAAATACATAAGATATGTCCAAATATTTTATATAATGCCACGTGCCACATAAAGATTATATATAGTGGCTTTTTATAATATGAAAATATTATTATGCTTTCTATATTTTTGTGTATTATATATTAGGTTTATTATATGTATATATGATTATCTGTATTCATAACAGAGTTTGGCATAAATACCAGTGTATTATCTATGCTTACGTATGTATGCATTTATCTTTTCTTTATATAAGAGAATATATTCTCAGTCTGTTTCCCTCTTCTACCACCTTGGGTGCTGATATCATCCTCATAAAAGCTAAAACTGTATGTCTTACATTAGTACCTTTTCAGCACAGTAAGATTCTGTTGCCTGCAGGGTAGCAATGGTGTAGTGACAGGAAATTACAATAGTATCCAAAGAAGTTTCTTAGAGTTGTCTTTGTTTTTTTCAATGATAGAGATGTAATCAAGATTGTTGTTTTCTCATGACCAAGTTTATTTTGCGTTACTTTGCACTTTAGAACAAACCTTTTGGCTGAGAGGTGACAATGCCAAGATTTAGATCTGTCTGGATTTTCATGGCTGTCTTATTGACATCTGCAAATAAGACTTTGCAAGCATTTCTGCTACAATATGCCATTATCCATAACATTTTTATGTGGCTTTCTTTTAAGGAATCCAAGTACCATGTGTGCTGTGTATCAACTCAATTTCACTTCCTTTGAAAGGGGAAGATACTTGTGGCTTGTCATAGTGGGATCCTCCTGCTTTTTTAAACTAGTTTGGATCTGAATCATAAAGGCTTCAGTCATCATCATCAACATGAAAATTGCTTTCATAGCCACACTTCAGTCAAGACCCCCACTGGGCAAAAAGATAAGATGTCATATTGAATTATTCCTACTGCAGTCTTCAGCCATTTGGTTCAGGGAACAAAAAGTGAAGTTGTAAATGGTGGCATTTTTCATCATTAGCTAGAGCAGTTAGCAAGGAGAGGAGAGTTTTCTCAGAAAGAACATAACAAAAGTTACTGAGGGTTTGTTGAGTTTTAGGTTGCACCTGCCTGAGGTTAAGTGATTCCAAAGTCCCAGGTTCTGCTGAGCTAAATTCAGGCCTGACATGGAAAAGGTTTCTGCATTTTATTTCCAGCAGTTTTGAAAAACATGAGAACACTGATGTTAGAGTATTACACTAGTACTTGGGAGATACAAATGTTGAGATACAAGTGTTGTCTTTTTATTTTGTCTTTCTCTCCTCACATGAGCATTTTTTTATTGCAAAGATTGCAAGCTGAGATCTAATTACAGGGGAACACCAAAGCTAAAGAACATTCTCTTTTTACCAGTAGTTAAATAGTATAAATGCATATAATTTCATGCAGGTATGTATAATTATAGGCGGTTAAAATGCTACTGAGACAAAAAAAAATCATCCCTTTTTTATCTCTTAATTACCTGTAATTGCATTAGCAATGGTAGTTGCATTGTCACAGTGATCCACATGCTGCATTACTTATGGCAGCACAGGTCCCTTTTCACCTCCTTTACTTAACATTTACAACCTAACCCATTGTTACCGTCCAGATGGTACTGCTGTACTTTCAGATTTAAGCACAGGACACTGAACAGGAATTATTACTCACAACTAATTTATCCCGGCAGTCTCAAAGAAATCCAAACGTTTCCTGACTTTATTACAGCTAAAATTATTGATTTTAATCTCAAAATCACAATGAGGGAATGCTAAAATGATTTCAAAATGCAGTGTCAAATCTGCCATTGGAGATTACACGGCATAGAAGCCAATTTTAATGATTTTTGTGTTCCATGTGAAAAAATGGGGGGGAGGGCAATGAAAAATTTTCATGTGGGTGTTTCTGGTATTTTATGAATGTGTAAACAGTGTGATTCTCTCTGTAGCACAGTGAGATGAATTAGATGCCAGTATTTGAGAATAATTTCACATTAAAGATTAATTTAAGTAATCAGATACGTGCAGCAGAACATTTCCAAATGATTATTACTTACCTGCTGTGGGGATACACTCTGTATGACAGAGTGCTAGCATTCAGCTTTAATCCCATCCAGCCACATTCTGTCAACTGATCTTTGATTGCCAATCAAAGTTTGAAAAAATTCATCCAAATAACAGAACACAGCAAGCTAATTGGTACATAAATATGGCCACAATGTAACTGGCAGCAAGACACAGTTTCTTTGGAGTTAAAAATCGTCCTGCCAAATAGTATTAAAGTTCTTTGTTTCTGGATCTTTACACAGCCTTTAGGATTCTGCCCTTCCTTGCTGCTCTTCCCCTCCCTCTGCCAATTCAGTGGTTAGACAGACAGACAGACAGACATCATCCAACAGTGCTCTGCATGAGGAACTCATGATATAACAATGTCCTGACTGGAAGCAAAACTCTCTTTGCAGCTGAGTTTTTTCCAACTCAAATTCACAAAAAGGAATGTATGGACAGGACATGACTTCAGCCTGCAGATATTCCTGGCCATATGGCTGGAAGGTGCTTCCCACACGTGCCTTCTCCCTCTCCTCTTCTTCTCCCCACACCTCTTTGTAACCATACCAACTTTTTATGTAGAAATTAGGGTGAAAACTGCCTTTCAATTAGAGAGATTCAAGTGTTTACATAATTATCCATCTCATTCCCAGAAAGGTGGCTTTGTAGGCAGAGGTTATACCTCAGATGACAAGGCTTTTAATATTGTGGCACTTGTCCATTATGTACCAGAGTACACAGTGACAACTGCCATATTGCTAACACAGACCAGTAGACAGCTAGGAAGTGACAAATTCTACAAAGCTAACCACAAAATAGGTATAGTTGAATTAGCTTTCTATTTGAAGTATATCTTAGTTTTTTGCAACATTTTTTGTTATGAAAAGATCTCCATTCTCAAAAGAGGAGATGGGGGAAACATTATAAAAATCAGGGAAAAGAAAGCATGAGGAATATTAAAAATTGAATAAACATGTGATAACAAACCTTGTCCCTTGCACGCAGCTGAAAATATTTGAATAACTTGCAAAATTGAACAGAGTCGGTGCAGTACTTTGTTATAATCAAGAAACTAGCTCAACTTTCCAGCTGTCATTAGCCAGAACAGGACTCTCCAAGACAATAACAGAGAGACAGAACAAGATGTTGATTAGATATGGAAGCATTAAAAAAAAGAAAAAAAAAAAAAGAAGAAGAAAAAAGCACTGTTAAATACCTTAACAGTAATCAATAACTCTTTTAAAAGTTGGAATAGTTTGAGACGCAGATGGTTTGAATGCTGTTTTATTGCCTTTGCCATGTGGGGCTTTTTCATTTTATCCCATATTACACAGGTTACAATAGTCAATAATATTCTTATGAGACTCTTTCACATAACTGTGTGAGTTGTAGCTGGATGCCCAAACATTTTGAAATCTCAGAATATACTCAGTTGTTCTTTGTCTTCTATTTAGTCCCTCTCTGCACAGAAAGGAAAAAAAAATCTTTCATTTTAACTCTAAAGATTACTAATATCTTTGTTTACTATTATTATTTAAAAAGGTAGTCTACTGAAATAGTCATTTTCTTGAGAAAGTGGATTATGTGTTCATGGAAAGTACTTGTTCATGCTACAACAGGAGCTAAGTCAGCAAACATTTATGTATACTGCAGAGGAGGAGGAGCATGCAGCGCAGATTTCCGCATAACTTGACAGATAATAAAGGTAGGCTCTGAGCTGCAGGATTGTTTTTCTGCACAGCCTGAAAGAAAGGTAACAGCACAGGGTTTGTTCTTGGGAGCCAAGTAGCAGAGAATGCATCCCTGTCACCCAGCAGCTGTCCCCAGTGCATAGTCACCAAGGGCAAGGACAGCACCTTGGGCCTCCTGGCACGAGGACTGCCTTGGGGCCAGCCTCACAAAGGTCCTCCTCTGAAGGATGCTGTTCACCCTTCGAGGGTGCAGGAGGAGGCTGTTGCAAGTGGAATTGTGAATGGAGAACCCCGTCACCCTTGTGGCACAGTGCCACCACCATCCTGCAACACCGCAGTGACAGTGCCCTGGAACGAGATAAAAGGAGCATCCTCCCATCTCCCGCTGCCATAGTTGGCCTGAAACCAGCCTGAATACATCAGGGAAAAATCCTTCAAGAGCTGGTAGAATCATTTGAAGGTGAGGGAGGAAAATTGGAGGCTGGACAGGTTTTCTGGAGGTGCTCCACCACAAAACCAGCTCCCAGCGGGGTCCCCTTCAAAGCTCATCTGAGGGATTGAAATCTCTTTCCATCTCCATAGCCATGGCAACACAAAGGGAATGCCTTAAGGAGCATTCCAGAACTCCCTGTCCTCATACTCTGTGCGGAGCCAGGGGCAGCCATCATAAGAAAAGAGGTGCAGAGGTGTTGCAAGGCCTCCAAGTGCTTGGAGCATGCTCTGGTGCCCTGCCAGGTGCAGGAAGGATTCTTGCTTCCAGAGTGGATCAGGCCAAGGACGTTTGCTTATTGTGGGAAACGCTCCAACGTGGCCCCAGGTGAGGCAGAACAGAAGTCAGGCTTCTCCTGGGATGTATGCTCAGTGTGTGGGAGGCAGGTCTTGTATTGTTCAGGGAATAGCTGATTGCCACCTTTGGGATCAGGAAGGAATTTTGCACTGGGGAAGACTGACGCTGGCCTCTGGCAGGTTTTTGCCTTCTTCTGCAGTATCGAGCATGTGATGTTAAGACTTTCTCTGGGCACTCCTGGCCAGGTTGCTGCCTTCTGCTCATGCCCCATGAAAGTGGGCAGCCTCTTGTCCCTTGCAGCACCTTTTGCCTTCCTCTGCAGTACTGAGCACGGCCCTTGTCCTCCTTTGCCTCATTTTGACTAGGTGCCTGTGATGCCTTGGGAAGGCTGACCTGAAACAGAGACTGGACAGAGCTAGAGAATAAAGCAGGGATTTATTGAAAGGCCTTCAGGATACACCTTGGGCAGGACAAGAGCCTGACTAGAGCTACACCCAAGGTGGACTTAAAAGTGTCACAAAATGGACAACCAGTCACAAGATCTTACACTTTTATAAGTTTTGGTCCATTTGCATATTGGGGTTTAATTGTCCAATTACAGCTTTGGGTTGTGAAGTCCCATCCTTCTTGTTTTCCTTCTTCAGTCCACTGTTGTTTATGCTTTTGGGCCTTAAACTTGTACTCGTTTCCCTTGGCCTTCAGCAGGAAAAAGGGATTTGTTTTGTCTACCTTCTCTGAAGAGAGCTTACTAGCACTTAGTATGAGGCTCAGAACTACAATCCTAGGCAGCACAGACTCTGGAAAACATGAAAGCTAAAACTTAAGGCATCGCCTGCTGTCCTCATGCCTCCCATCTGGTGGGAGGAAGATTTCTAGGTTTCCAGGGTGAGCCCATGGGTTGCTTCTTGTCCTCGGTGACACTGAGCATCGCCCTTGTCAGGGCTCCTCTCATGCCCTGGATCTTTCTGGCTCTCTGTCTTCTACTCCCTTCACCACCTTTGTGCCCTTCTGGAGATGCATTCAGGTACTTTAGCATCCTTTTCTAAAATATGAGGCCACAGTTACAGGGGTTCCTACCATTGAGGCACACCTGCTAATGTTTCTAATCTGGTAAGCTTAGCAGAGAAAGTATTTGAAGAAAAGTTGATAACAGAGGCAAACTTTTTAAACATTATTAAATAACGTTACAAGTTGTTTTGGCAGAACCTTTGCTTTTTTTTTTTTTTGGTGTTTGCTACAACATGACTAATATAGGAACAGCTTAATCAAATGGAGTAATCTATAATTTATAAAAGTCGTGAGCAAAATCTTTGTGTGGAAATTAATTTCTTCTTTTTTCTTACGTGCATTAGTTTGCTCAGGGGACCTGATTGAATGTGCAGCTTGTATTACATTCATACGTAATTATTATTTTATTCTCATTTTGTTGTGGGGATGATGAGAGCACTGAGCAAACATCCACAAAGCTCTCTCTTGGACATGAAACTTATACTCTCACAAGAGTAGATGCTAAATATTTACCTGATACCATAATAAAAGTGTTGAAACTAGCTCCCTCATTACTCAGCTGAGTTTTGAAGTCAAACTGCTTTGATAACTCCCTCAAGTTATTCATCACTTATTGCTCCTCATCAGTTCATAGCTGAAAAAGTTAATATATATATCACAGAATGCTTATTTTTATGTGATTAAGATATTGTCTCCTGGATGAACAGTGCTGCTATTCTTAATGAAACTGACTCTGTACATTCATTCTCAAAAATAAAAGAAACCAGATTGTTGTCTCAGTTTTAAAGTTTACGAAAAAATTCACCAATGCACAGAAGTTTCAGGAACTGTCTGTATTTTTACTAATCTTTAAATAAGACTAAAATTGCATGATTCTCTCATTTGCGTTTGTTAACTAACTATGGATCCCTCAGATATGAATATCAGTACTTCTACTATTTTTTTCCTAGTAAAAGAAAATGGATAATCATAATCCAAACAAGTGGACTGTCTGTCTACTACTGACTGGAATAGATTTGATTTTATCCTCTAATTAGTGGGCATGCTGTAATAAGTAATAATGGCATACGCTCTAAATTGTTTCCAGATACTAGAAAAAAATTCTTGTAGGCATTTTCTTTCTGTACAGTACAATTATAATTATGACCAGCTTTATGACTCTGAATTTGTAATCCAGTATCAGGCTATGAGTAAATTTAACCCATTCATTAGAAGTATGTACATCTGGAGGACAGCCAGTCCTGTTGGATGGCCAGAATTTCCACTGGATATGTTACAAAGAAGTTAAGCCACAGAACAACCATTTCATAATCAGGCAATATCCTTCAGTAGTAACAATTTTGGACAAATATCTGTCTTACTAAAATGTTGGGTCCATCTCTTGTTCATATAGGCGAGGAATAAAATCTCCAGAATAAGTAGTTTATCTTGCATAAATCACTGCTGCAAATAAATATAGCTATTTGTGGATAGAGCCTGACTTTTAGCAGAAATTGCATTACTGTACAGTTCCTGCTGGATTTACATTCTTTCTTTTTTCTTCAGAAATCATTATAATTTTAAAATGAGCATATTGAACTCATGCAGATTATTCATACTGGTGAGAGCCTAAAGAAATAGAATTATAGGTCTAATAGATTAGAAGTGGTCTTGTACAAGTTATAAGTTACTTTTTAAAACACGAAAAGAAAAAGATTACTATGCCATCATTGGAAATCATTAGTAACAGTAATAATGTGTAGATATTTGCATTAGGCTTAATACTGTCTCTGAATCTCTCCAGCTTCCTTTTCTCAAAAAGAAATGCTTATTTCAGTGCTTCTGCTGGTAGCAAGTATTTGCTAGTGATTAGACTCTTTTCAAAAAAGACTGTCTATCCATCAAGGAAGGTGTTGTTTCCTATTCAATATCATATTTTTCCCAGATACTGATTTCACCAATCTTTTGCAGAACAATACAGTGCCACCTAGAATTAAATAAATGTGATAAAATCCATTTCTGCTACTAACATATTGGACAGAACAGGTTCACCTTACTTGTTTTATGCTTTTCTCTAACAAGGAATACTAAACTCCTGAGCATCCCAGTATTTCTGTTGTGTTTCTCACGACCTCTTCCTTTAATGAAAATGCATCTAGAAAGAGGTTAAGGCATAGATTCTTTACAGTATTTACATGTGCTAATGCTTCCTAAGCTTTGTGGCTCTCTCTGCCTGTGGGACTGGCATGGAGTCACGAGGGAGGGACTTGAACTCTGTGTAGCCTGAATAAGCAGACATAAGAGCAGACAAAATCCTGATCGAAGTATGGAGATGAATGTAGGCAGAATTTTACAGCCTAGAAATATCTCAAATGAGAACATACATGTATGTCATAATGACAGGAGAGCTTGACACAGTCTTTGTATTGTACTTCAGCACATGATAGGATTAGTTGGAGGATGCAGAAGGGTTTGACAGCAAAGAGAGTGAAGTGAGGTTCAGTTTTTCCCTTGATTGTTATGAAAACTTTAGGTGGTGAAGCAGCCAGATGGTGTTTGTCTGCATAGGTTTCTCTACAGGCACACAAGTAGTTTTGGGGCCACATGGTGGTTGACCAGGATGACATATAAACATTGAGGCTGACCATGAGTTTGAACTCTGCCTCTCCAGTTCCACATCAAACCTACCTAGCAGTTAAATTGATCTTCCTTCCTGCATCATGTTGAATAGATTTAAAGCTAATGCACAAAAAGTTTGTGATGCATTTTAGTATTTGTGAGTCTGCAGATTTCTGTTGTGCATCAAATTAAAAGCAGGTGGCAATTCTTGATGAGAAATTGAGTTAAAACCTAACCAAATTTCTTCTAAGAAATTGGAAAGAACAAAAATCCTTGGAGGAATATGTCAGATGCTGCTTGCGTAATCCTTGATATCTTCCTGGAAGGATAGTTTAAATTAACTAATATAAGCTTTCAGTAAACAGGTCTTCATTCATTCTCTGTAAATGTCACCAGTGGATTAGATTATATTAGCTGTTTTTAAAAAGGAGCATGCAGAAAGGAAATGAATATTGAATAGAGATCTAGATTAGGAGAGGTATGAAGAGAACTCGGTTTCACCAGAAGGAAAATACTTAATCAGTGCAGTAAATGTGTTCTGTTTTTCCTTGTATAATATAAAAAACACATTCAAAATAACGTAAGGTGGAGCCTTACCTGAGTGATCCCAAATCTAAAGTTGTTTTTACAAGACCTGTTAATTTAGAGGAATCGTTGGTGGAGCAATACTTCCTTTATAACTGTAGAATAAATATGTTTTATATTTACCATTTCTAAGACTTTTTAGCAATGAAATATATCACTATGATTTTTTGCTGTTGCATCAGAGCTCTAAAGCTGTTAGTTAAGATAATATCCTGAAGCACCAGTAAAATTTGCCATTATGTTATTATGAGAGACTAAGAAATTCAGATGTTTTAAGACAAAGTTACATTTAATAATTTATGTCATGAGAGATATAAACAAGAGACTTATTTATTAGAAGATTCTCAGTGAAGCCAAAGCCAATTTGATTGCTTAGCGCCTCTGCAATTCCTCCCATGTGTGTTTCTGTGTTCAGGTGAGTGTCCTCCATCTTCGGTGGGTCCCACTTTGGTGATCAATATTCAGACCAGCAGTGGAAAAACAGCATAACATGGAAGGCTTCTCATGTCCTCCTTCCATCTCAGGTGACTGTGGTAGGAGAAACAGGTTTGATTCTCTCTCAGAGGACATATCCAGAGAGAAATGTCTGCCTGGTCAGGTTCCATTAATTGATTGTCCTTTGTTAGTTGCCTAATTATTGCTTAGGAGAATGTAGATGCCCTGCAGAAATGTCTTTCAGGCCAGTTTCTGCTCACAGCCTGTAAGCTGGATTTAACATTGTTAAGTGTAGGTACTAATTGCACACCAATTTGGCGAATTTTCACATGTTTATTCAAAAAAATGTGTAAATTAGCCAAAGCAGAACCCAAAGAAACCTATGCAGCTGGTTTGTTATTTGGTTTAAGGGAAGTGAGGGAGATAAACTATCTTAGTCTACTTTCTGATTTCTAGAAAAAGCATACAAATGATGCCTATGCATTTTACATTGGCAGATATTTTGGTGGGTGTTTTAGTGGAATACTCATTAAATTTATAATTTTTTCTTATTAGAAAAAATGCTGATGAATAAGAAACTCAGTGTTTCAATGCAAATTAGGTACAATACTTTTCCACTGGGGGAGTTGGAGAAGAGATTTTAATCTCATAGTATAAATAAGTGCTTAGATGTGAAAAACATCTAAAAACAACTAAGCATGTGTTTGTAATTGTACCTAGGATTCAAAAGCCTTTACAGCTGCCTGCAAGGACCCTTGGATCAAGAATTTAAACTGAACTGACACGATATAACAAATAAAAGCAGAAAAATTCTCTAGAGTATTATAGATTTCAGACCTATGGAAATATTTTTGTGCCTTGGAAAAACATCAGATTCTTATTTCTTGACAAGATAACTGTTGATTTTTATTTCTTGAAAAGATGACTGTTGCTAGTACATTTGTTGCATTTATCTGTTGCCATGCATTCTGCCAATAACATCTCTATTTTTTTGTCATTGTGGTATGTTTCTTTGTTAAGACAGACTTGATACAGAGCAGTTAATTTGACCTCAACTTTCTATTTTGACAAAAACACAGTTACTTGATCAGCCAATTTTTTTTTAATCTAGTCAGAAGCTTTCATTGTTCCTTCTTACAATTTTTCATGTCACAACATTGCAATCGTTGTGATTAATCTGTATGACCCTGTATGGATTTCATATAATCAGTGCTAGCTTTTGTAGATCATTGTTCAGAGATTGATTCAAACAAGTTTGTAGAAGGATTTGTTTGGTTTATTTATATCTGTTCATCCTTACTTTCTCACAGATTTACATGGTCATTTCTAAGGCAACATTGTGAAATGCGATTCAGAAATATTGACTCAACTGTGATTGATAGATTAACTACTGCTTGCCATACTCTAATTGCAGAGGAAATTGCTTTCAGAGTTTTTGAGAAGAACTGGTGCATAATGTGTAATATAGTATAGTTTAGCTTTCAAAGTTTAAGTCATTAAATAGCCTCTGCATTAGATGTATTATATGGAAAGTCTAAAGGGAGGATTTATGCCATATTGAAATAACATGCAAAATTTTCTTTACTTTATTCATTTCAGACAGTTAATGAACAAGCAAACAAGGGAAACTAGTCATAAATAAATATAGAACAATTCACCTGTATATGAGTCAAATAACAATGTTATCTCACTTTCAGTGCTCATTTCACTCAGCCTTGCAGTTTTTAAGGGCTTCCAATTTTTTCACTTAAGATGTTTTCTTCTTGTATGAGGATGTTACTGACCAATCCTCCCGGATTTCTATTAAAGGCTGGATTCCTTCCAGATCAAATTCTTAAAATTAAAGAGACTGAAAAGTTTTCTAGACATTTTAAAGCTGATGGTACTAGTCAATTTGAACACAAGAACAAGGACAGTCTTTGGTACACCTTACCTGTTAACTTCCTATTCTGCAAAAGAAACCTGGAGATTCACTGTCAGTTTTAGTGAAGGTAGTAGTTATTTTTGCCTGTCTTTTCACTTTTCCAGTAAAAAGAATACCAGCCTACAGAGAATTCTAGGGGAAAGGAGAAATCCGACTCCCATAATGTTTCTTTTCACTTCAACATGAAAGGAAATATGTGCTGTCTTTCTCTTGTATATCAAGGGGTTGATCTGCCTTTTCAATAGCACGATTTCTGCAGTTTTACAGTACTGTACACCTTTGTTCTGTCTGACTGTTGCTCTGTGGTTGCTCAATAAGCTCCAGCCAGAAACTAACTTGGCGCTATTACACAAACCGACCTTCTCAAAATCATCAACTCAAAAAACAAAATCACTCTTTTCTCAGATTCAACACTGTCCGTTGTAAAATTTACTGATGTTTCTTTCTCCTTTATCCTCTCTAAAGGTCTAGTTACCTTTTAAAATTATATTTTGTACTAATACTATGATAAGATCTCTCCTGCCTGGTATGGTGCCCATTGTATTAAATTTACTCATCCAAAGCATTGCTCAAGGGGCCAGTAGATGTATCATCTGTTCTTTTATTAATATCTGATTCTTTGATTCAGGACCTCCACAAACAGTAACAAGTTCTCCAGCATAGTGGCTTTCCTCTGGTGGTTTCTTATTTTCACTCAAGATCAATCATAGCATCAAAGGGTAACTACTCCAGTGTTTAGTCAAATAACCCTCCTGACATTTATTTTGCATGTTTAGTATTGACAGCACTTACTTGGGCATGTCATGCCAATTTTTCATACTTTTACATTGGTGGTTGTCAGCATGTTTCAACTTTCTAATGTTTCACTGGCCATATGAGCATTAGTCAGAACATTGCAAAAAATAAAGGATGACTTTAACTCTGGAGCTGTAACTCACTTCTTCATCTGCTTACATAGTGGCGACCTTGTGTATCTTTATTTATACAATCTTACTTTAGCTCTTCTGAAAACCTTCATTTTATTGTTGTTGCCTCCTAGAAATGCCTTTATATGTCTTACTGACTCTATCTCCCTTTCAAATTTTGTAGAATGTATTCTTCTCCATCTCTCATAACTTGATGCTTTTTTCTCTCTGCTATTGTTTGTTATTTGACTGTGTAACTATTATTTATCTCTGTGGTACATTTCATAATGCAGTTTGTATGAAATGTGCTCTGCAAAGCATAGTTGCACAGTATCATTTCATAAAAGTACACAGTGGTTTCAGTAGTTTTCTTTGAACAGTATAATTATGTTTAGAAAGAAGTAAAGTTCCTGATTTAAGTGTATAATGCTAGTATTTGATGTTAGAAATACATTTGAGCACACAGTATTTTGTTCTTGAAAAATATGCTTTCTCCTTTTTTAATGCCACCAGTCACTTTCATGTATTATTTAAACCTAACAGACGTATACCTATGGGCTCATTTGTTTCATCCTACCAAAGTACAAGCAGTCAAGGAAAATACAGTTGCTAATCACTGTAATGTGAAATACTTCTTTAAAAGTCTGTGCCTCTGTTGAAAAAGGTAATTTATCGTCCTAGAATATGAGAGAAAGAGAGAGAGAGAGAGAGAGAGAAAGAAAGGAAAAAAGAAAGGAAGGAAAGAAAGAGAAGATGCTTAAAAAGCAGAATTGGAACCCGTAAACATTGCTTTACAAAAGGTTTGAGGGGCTAGAACAGTGCTTTATCTTGTCTTGACAGAGCTGCTATTTTTATTACAAAGTTTACTGGTTTTGCTGTAAAAAGTGACAGCGGGTTGTAGCTACAGAAATCTTAGGTCAGGATGAAGAGTAAATTGACTTAAAAATAGGAAACTAGATTTTTGAACTGGACAGACATATAAGCCACATAGCTGTTTAAATGGTTTAAGCACAAGCTAAATCCTTGGGGCAGAGGGCAAAGAGTTGTATGCAATAAAAAAAAATTTTAAAAAGGCTTTCTGCATCAGTGAATCCTATATGATCAATAACTATGTTCTTTAAAGTGAGGAAAAGAGACCTAGATACCAAAGCCAAATATTGCTCCCGGACCTCTACAATGCTCCTAGGCTTTTATAGTAGAACAAGTTGCTTTAGATTTGGTGCATGTCTAGAATAGCCTATTCTGTAAGTCCATGTTGTTTCTACTACACTTTTAATTAGGTAGAGCATATGAACAAATTGTGAGTGCTATATTAAAGAAGAAAGTACTTAGAGCTCCAGCTGATATTTGATGATAGGAAATCTGTCTTTTATTTTTTTGAAAGGAATCTTTAGATTAGCTTCTCCCTCCTTTGAGAGTAACTGATTGGTGGCAGGGGCTACAAAGTTTTCTCTGTGTTGTTGAATGTACTTCTAAATGCTATTTGGTTATATGATCAGTGGTCATAGAGTATTCTTTAAGCATTTTTAGCTCCTGTGGGAATGAATTCTAAATATTTTAATTTTATGGTAATTATAGACAAATAATAGGCTTGAGTCCAAAAAGTTTTAGAAGGAGACCCCTTTACCCAGAGAGGAAATGTAAAGGCCAAATACTCTATGAAATGAATTTCTTATATCATATCAGGGTTTTGCCTTCAAAATTACTGGTGGGAATTAAAATAAAGGAATAGTGATGTGTCAGAACTTCTACATAATACATACTTTTCATGATTCTTGCCATGGCATTCTGGAAATACTGGATAATAACACATGTTAATAGAAGTACAGAAAAAACTCTGTCTAGGCTATGCATCTATATTTTTTATGGTCTCAGATACTCTATTGTATTATAAAACAGGAACTCAAATATAAATCTCAACTTGCACTGGCTAATGTCAATTTTCAAAGTTTACTTCTACCTCGGTGTTCAGAAGACAGAAAAAAAACATTTTGGCACATACTCATGAGATAGTCCAGTCATCATCTGGGTCATTATTTTCCTCATGTTCTGATTATTCAGGCCTTTTGCTCTAATTCCTTTGAACTATAGTGGTGTAATTGATAAAGTAGCATAAAATGCTCCCTGCTAAAATGTACTGATGATACCACGCAGTGGAAATAAATTATGACAAAAGTCTGTCCTAGGGATATGCACATGTATCTTCATGAGATCTTTGAATAAAGCAAGAAAACTTGTAATAAGGTGAAAAATAACCTACCTATCATTTGTAGTTTTTAGAGCATAGCATTTTGGCTTTTAGGGCAATTATCCTTTCTTGCAGGTTTTGAGAACTGTGAATGGCTAATTATCAGAGCAAGCACTGTGTTCTCCAGCAGTGCATTAGAATACTCATGCTATAGTGCCTTCTGTCTGTGTTTCTAAGTTTTCAACTTGTACTTTAAAAATCCTGAGTGGGGATACTATTAATTGAAGACTTTGTTTTCACTAAATTTTCCAAGACATCTCTCATTAGAATTATAGGCAAATTAAATCACTCTGTGAGAATCAAAGAAAATATTGCCATGGATTAAGGTCAGAACAACCCAGTAAAACCACTTAGCTGAAGCATCTTGCATTACAGAAAATAAACAATTTTACTACCTCAATACTTCATAAGTGATACCTTCTCCTATTTAGCTTTTCTTTTCTTGTTTTTCTTTTTTTTTTAAGAACAATTTGCCTCTAATTATTTCAAGATATATTAAGCTTCAAAATCTTCAGATCATTGCTCACTAGAGGTTAGTTTTCTTCTGAATAAAAAATATGTATCTTGTTTCAGTCCTGAATGAAGTTTAGCTTCAACTCAGAGCTTTAAGTTCTCAATACCAGTTTTCTACCTAAAGCAAAAAATGAAGTCCTCAAAAATTTCTTCACTGTGCACACAAGAAGATTCTGTGAATAAACAGATGAATTTACTAAACTCATATAATTCTTTCTAACCTTTTGGAATCCATCAATGTTATTTTTTTCTAAAAGTAACCTTGTAGCCCAGACACATGATTTTTGCCATTCCTAGTGACAGGAACCATGATAGATGCTTTGTGTTGGCCTGAGAATGCAGGGTCCCAGGGCACATCTGTGTTTGCCTTGGCCTGACCTATTTGTTGCCAGTGGCCCAGTGTGGATTGGTGCCTGCTCTGAACGAATTTCCTCTGGGGGAATTCCACAGATGAAGCCCCCAAGTAACAAACAGTAGCCCTTTGTGTGACCTGCAGTTATGGATGGCTGTTGTGCAACTTTCAACCTTCAAGTTGGGAATAAAGAAAAAGGACTGTGGTTGGAAATGTATAAAAGGGGCTACAAAATTAACTTTATTATTATTAGGGTTCTTTCTCTATTAATTAGACAATTTGAATTATTATTCTCTTAGGATTTTCTGGACTGACATGGAATTTTTACATCCACTTGCCATATATGGTGTTTTTTGCTCATGGCAAGATTTTGAGTGTAGTAAACAGAACTAGGAGCAGGACCATAAGGTCTCACTAATCCTGTATGATTAGACACATGGTTTTCTTTTTACTGTCTTCTGTAATGTACATTAGACTCACATTTCTTTTCATACATGAAGCATCAGTTTTCAAGTCCAGACTTCTGCATTGCTGGATTCCACAGTACTGCCTTTTTATCTAAAGATTTTATTCCAAGAACTTGCATTCAGATGCATGAGAACGTAAATTGACAATCTTCTCAGTTAATTTTTTTGTGCTCTCGGATACAATTTACTTCACCCTAAAAAGTTTGGAAGATCACTACATTAGTTGCTACTTTACATCACTGAAGCTATTACTCAATAGAATATATTTTGTTATTGTTTTAGCATGAGTGATTCTGCTTCTGTGTAAGTAGTGAAGAATAATGGTAATTCAATAATTCACATTTTTCTGTATTATAGTTTAGTTTTACCCTTCTGGTCTGGTGTCAGATGTTCAATACCTCTAAGATTTCATTTACCACAGTACATCTTCCTAAGTTTGTAAAGAATTGCTTGTTTGTTTGTTCATAATTGATTTCCTTCATTTTAGTGCAGGGAATAAGTAACACAGCCTGTGCTCTCTCCCAATAGTTATGCAAGCTTTCTGATATTTCCCAGCACCATTTTTCTGTATTCCTTGGGAGTGTCCTCTGATGCAAGACGCAGACTCTCCTTTGCCTTTATGCCTTGGGAGGGCTGACCTGAAACAGAGACTGGACAGAGCTAGTGACTAAAGTATATATTTATTAAAAGGCCTCTAGGATACAGTTTGGGCAGGACAAGAGCCTGACCAGGGCTATACCCAAGGTGGACAAAGGATGGTCACAAAATGGCTCCTTAGTCACAAGGTCTTACACTTTTATAAGTTTTGGTCCATTTGCATATTGGGGTTTAATGGTTCAATTGCAGCCTCAGGTTGTGAGGTCTCATCCTTCTTGTTCCTCCCTTCAATCCGCCACTTTTTATGCTTTTGGGCCTGAAACTTGTACTCATTGTCCTCGGTCTTCACCAGGAAAAGGGTTTGTTTTGTCCGCCTGCTCTGTGAAGAGAGCTTACAAGTACTTAATATGAGGCTCAGAACTATACCCCTAGGCAACATAGAATCTGAAAAACATGAAAGCTAAAACTTAAGGCATCAGCCTCTTACCCTAAATAATCTTGTAAATACTTGTTTGACACTTAGATGTGTTCATAATTTTCTTCTCAGTTTAGAATCAGGACTTTTTAAGCCACAGTGTATATTCAGCCACAGTGGTATTATGTTACCAGTTGGTACTGTAAAGTCTTTGCCATAAGCTCATGAAATTGTGCTATAATCACTCATACTTAAGAAAAATCATCAGTTTCAACCCAGGAACCCATTTATCTTTCAACCTGCTGTCTTATGTAGGACTGCCTTAAGCAATGTGTTTCTCCTAGCAAGTTCTTATGTAGAATTCACACGAACATTAAGGCTGTTTTACCAATGGCAGCTTTAGACCTCCAGCATATGTCTTACAGGTTGAAATACCACAAAATGACAGATTTTTTTTTTTTCTACATATATATTATAGGTTTTGCAGCTTTCTGTGGTGCTACTTTTTTCCAAAGCCTCAAGCAGTAGCTAAGCAAGATGCCTGTGGGTAGATAATGACAATTTAAATATCCACAGAATTCTGCTGAAACAGAAAGCAGAGAAAATGTACAATGGGATCTGTCCATATGAGTTAAATCAATGGATGATCATTGCACTCTACATAACCTCAGAGCAGTGAAAATTATTAAATATGTAGGTTACTGCATGTGTAATTTTTGAATGAAGTGATAATATGCTTCCTTACTCATAGTCCTAGGAAAAAAAGGCAAATAATGTGAAAACAATAGTACCTTCCAATTTAATCTGTACCGGTATTCAACTGCATGCAAGAATTTGGTGTTATCAGCGATGAGCTATATTACATTATTCACATGTAAACCAGTATGCTGGAAGCTTAGCAAGAAGCAAATTGCAGTTACAGAAAAAAATTATATGCAACAAACAGAGAACAGGGGAATAACTGAGAATTAATAGGTTGTTTTGTCTCAACAAAAAGGTAAAGTCAAGGAAGCTGAGATATGCTCAGTGAAATTCTGTCCTTGTTAACTTTACTGAACTCAGCAATGTTAGCCATCCTCAGCATGTTGCCAATTTTCTCTCTTAGGTGTAATATTTTTTTTTCTTTTTTCTTTTTTTTTGTTCTATGAGAACTACATTCTGGTATTTGAAGGCAAAATCGGATCTAAAGTAGCATGTGTTATGCACAGGCAATTGTGATAAAATTCTTAAAATTTTCTTAGTAAATGTATCCATTTGAAGCAGAGTACATCCTTTAGACGTTAGGGGATACAAAGCTTTAGTTATTAGCCCACTTGCCTATGAGATTTGTTTTCCCCTCTGCTTGGGAACCTTTGTTAGCTTGCAGTGATCCTCAATAGTGTAGTTTCCGATGTGGAAACATTTAGCAAGATGTGATGATTGTCTTACTGTGTTTTCAATACACAAGTGATGGGAAGAGTGTACGTAACCACCACGGATAGATAATACACACCGTACCACTGTAGTGGACTCACAGTCCAGAGGAAGACTGGATCACTTTTCCTCTCAACCAGCTCTTTCTTTGCCCTCAGATCTCCTCTTTTCTACAGATATCATAACTAAGTTGCTTCCCAGCAAGATGCTGGAGTGGAGAACAGGACACAGAGAAACCCAGTCTGATTCAGCAGGGAAGCAGTGGAGCCTCCTGAAGGAGGCCTTTCTGCTGGCTACAGCCCGGGGCACTCCAAGACCATGTCAGCACTTTTTGTATCTCCTAATTAAAGCACCCAGATATGATTTCATGACTCCTTTCCCAAGCTCCATTCACTCCTGGATTTAATCTCTGCAAGCCGAGCTGGTGGAACTGGGCAAGTTTTGCTTGATAGATGAAGGTATTTATGGATCTTTTTCTGTATAGGTAACACTCTCCATCACCACTTTGTAGTTGTCTCTGCAATGTGGAGTCCCACAGGGGAAGATGATAATCTCCATGTCCATGTTGGAACTCTCAGTTGGAAAACAGAGGCTTAGGAATGTGGAAAACATTCCTGAAATCTAGCAGACTTTTTTTCCCAAAAGGTTTAGCTGTTTTAGCTGTTTTCCCCAAAAGGTTTATTGATCATGTGTTTCCATGAATGTCACAAAATATTTAAACAACATTGCCATCATTTATAGAAGTTGTCTTTCCAGTATTTCTTCATGTGAATTACTACTTTTCCAGAGTAAGGAATAAAGCCACAGTAACAATATAATAATGTTCTGTTCAGACTGTTAACTTAAGAAAACACTTCCTTTAGGCAAATGAATTTTTCTGTTACTAGAATGGAGCATATCCAGATTCTGGTTTGTTGATTACTGTAGAAAGGTGTTCCTTCTGTTACATATTTCCATATTCAACCAAATTACTTTTGTTGATTTTGAGATTCCCTAAGATCTCATCATAGTTTTCATATGGTCTCTGTATAATTACTCCCCTCTTCCATTAATTCATATGAACTGTAGCACGTCATGGTCTTTGCACAAGAGCAAATTGTCTTATTGGATCCTAAATTTTATGAAACATGATTGAAAACTCACATCCAATCATTAGATAAGTGATGGTTTTTCAATTTAACCTACAACATTAATGTATTTGTAACTTATAAATAACATGGTGTAGATATAGATAATATATATGTGGGTTAACATGTTCATCATGTTCTCACTTGTACTTGTAAATGGTACTAGCATAAAGATACTCCTGTGTGTTCCATCACTTTTGTTGCCCAAGGAATTTGGGGAGTACTGTGATGTAAATGGCATCAGATGTCAGGGACTACAAATTGCTAGGGACTTATATTGATTTGATAGCATAATGTGAGGCAAGCAGGATGACTGTAATTCATGAAAGATGAGTCAGTTTGTATTTTTACAGTAGACTTCAGTCTGTTGTTTTTACTTTTTTTTTTTTTTTTTTTTCATCTGATTTCTGCTTACTTGAGAATCTGGAAAAAAAATCTATTGATACCCATAGCCATACCTGAAAAGCTGGTTGGCAGAACTAAGTTACTGAATTTTGATATTATGAAAAGCTTTAAAATCTTCCCCAAGAGAATGACACTTAGTAAAACTAACATCAATAACAGTAAAAGCAAGAATTAAAGCTCAAAAATCAAAATGGTTACTACTTTGTTATATAAATAAAAGATAAACTACCCCACTTGAAGTTCAAAACAAGGTTGAATAAAAATAATTAATTTCTGGTAGTACTTAACAGTTGGCAAATGTCAAGAAAAAAAATAAAATCCAATCTTGACTTCATCTGACAGAACATTATATGGATTCTGTAGAAAAATTACAAAAGTCTTGTGGTGATAAGTACTTTACCCTTTGTGGTGTGTTGCTTGAGTGGTTTATCATCCGTGCCCATCACTTGCAGTTTCTATCAGCTTCATTTGTATTCATGGGAAAAGCTTGGGCAGGGGGTGGTAGACACTTTTTTCCTTTCCTTTTTTGATTTCTTTTCTTTTCTTTTAATCACCTGTTCACAGAGCAATTCTTCTTGTTCCTATCTGACACAGTAAAGAAAATACAGCCAAAGGCAAGGGCATCAACCACCCTTTTGAAGGTCTTGGGTAAACTATTATTTATATGACTTCAGGGAGTCTGCTTCATATTTTAAACGGCAGAATAACCAAGCTGAGAAACATGCTTATGAAAATACATCATCCATTAACTTTATCTGCTTTCCTGACATGGGGCTGAAAAGGTTTACTGAAACCTGAGGAAGTGCTCCAGCAGAGCAGAGCTCTGTGATCTTAAGTTTTTTGGCCTATATCATTTCTATATCATTTCACTTTGGATGTGTTTCCTCTTTGAAAAAAAAAAAAAAAAAAAAAAAAGAGCCATAAAAGATTAAGATAACTATCACAAATTATGTTATTTAGAATAGTCTTCAAGAGTCAAGGTAGCCTTTTCAAAAATTCTTACAAGGTTGTCTAAGCTTTTATGTGTACACAGTAAGATTTCTTACTAATGGAATAGTATCTACAATGGCTTTTTGCATCATAAAAGTGTTTGTTGTCAGAAGCACTTAGATAAGAGGTGTTTTCCAATCTAAATGATTCTGTCTTTCCTGAATATAGTTGTCAAAAGTATCCTTTGTACAAAAATTTATTGTGAACAAAGCACCGCTTTCTCTAATTTTTGTTTCAAATGGAATTGCAGCCTGGTTTTTCTGGTAGTAATTGTGAAAATTGTAATATTCACAATTACTACCGCCATTCCTATTGAGAGACTACTACCACCATTCCTGGCTCTAGTGCCTTAGAAGTTAAACAGTGAGTGCACTGGTGATTACAAATGAATGCAGCATTTGCTAAAAGGAACCTGCAAAAGAATGGGTGGTTAACAACGTTCTGAGGCCATTTGTTAGTCAAATCAAGCAGAAATAGCAACTCATTCGGTAATGTAGCCAGCTCATCTAATTAAATGTCTCTCAGCCCAACATCTGTCTTTATAATGATCTTGGTGCTTTTAGGCAATAACTGCACCAGGCTTTTATGTCTCAATTAGTGCTGATAACCTGTGGATGACTTTTGTAATGTTGGCAATAAAATATCCAGATTTCATCATCTTCATATTTACTGAAATAAAGGTATGTAATTCTCTAGCCATTCTTCCTCTATGATTTAAAAATTACATGTGTCAAATCTGTACTGTACAATCTCTCCTGTTATATTCAACCCAATCTGTGTTCGTAGGTGAGAAATATAGGATGTATATTCTCTATTTCACTCAAATTATTAAAGTGGTAAAATTTACCTGATCTTGTGATGTACACAACTTCCCATCTTTTATTTCTAAATCCGATTTAAATGGTAGCTATTCTTCTTGTGATTTGCCCTCAGGCTAATATATATTGTCCATACAAAAGACCTTTGATCACATTTAAAAGTTTTAAAATGTTAAAACTTTTAAATGCAGAAGTCATTTTTATCCCTGCTAATACTAGGCAGATTGGTAGTCACTATTTATTTTCAGTGACTGAAATTTCTGAGACTGCTTTAGATGAGAGGAGAAAATACAAATTTCTTATAAACAGTTAACCTCTTTCATCATTTGTCAGACTGGTGGTTTATAGTAATAGAGTGTATTTTCATTTCTCAAGTCATTCATTATAACATTTTTTCCCAAAAGTTACCTGCAATTCCCTCTCCACACTTCCATTCTCATTTCTTTCCAGTCTGGTCCAGTGAGATGTGTTTTCACGCCAAATCTGATAAGTTCTTTTAGATAACCAGATCAGCCAGCTAGTTTCCATAGACTTTAACAGTTTCTGTAGAACAATATAACTAAGAAAGCAATTCAGAAATTGCTGCTTTAAAGTGCCCTTGTCTTAGATTCTTCCTTGAAGATGGGGCTGTTGAAGATTGTGTAAGAGGCAACAAATGCTACAGGCTGAAGGATGTTACATATTGTATTGACACTGTTTTCTTCAAGGCCTTTAGTTCTTTATCAGATATGAAGAGGTAGGACTTTATCCTCAACCTCTTTGATATGGTAGCTATCTCCAGCATAATGAACTCTTCTCGGTTGTTTTTCTTCCCTTCAGCCTTGTAGGTCCTGTGAGTAAACTGTCTCCTCTGTAGCAACACCTCCACAGAGCTCTGTGCAGCTCCTGCTCGTTCTTGTTTTACATTCTTGGGGTAAGAAGAATGTCTAGGATCTTGTTAGATGTTCTTCGTTCATGAGACAATTCAAATTGGTGTGAAGAGAGGTGAAGCTGAAGTGCATATAATACATAGTTTACGGTTTCCAAAGGGAAACCCTCACTGTACTTTTTTGAAAAATGTGCCAAACACCAAATTGAGGTGTAGAACATATAAAGAATAAAGCAATTTTCACATGTTAAAACTAAGATGGCTGTTCTGTTAAGAACAGGAGATTCAGAAAACATTTTGGCACCATAAAACTCAAGGGAATAAATGTAAATATTTAATGAATCATACGTCTATACATCTTTCAAACTCTAGTTCTATGGCTTTCTTTGAAAAGGGCAGATGTTAATAGTAATAAGCAGACAAAGTTCATAATTAAGTCTGTGTGTGAGAATGCTTTTCTGTTTTGAATCTGAACGCCAACATGAATGTAAATGCACAGTAAAAGATTTGCTGAGGCAACCATCATCTCAATAACAGATCTGCTTCTAACAGTTTAAGATGTAATTAAAACAAAATACATCCCTTGGGCAGGAGTAAAAAATAAACAGCAACCTGACTTTGCTGTCCTTGAATTGAACTAGAAATTAGTTATATGTTTGAGCCATGCAAAATGCCATATATTGTGACCTAAATTTTGTTACACTGAATTCTGGCAATTTTCTGAAAGGAATGTGTTTCAGAGGCTACACCAACCAGCAGTACAGGAGATTGTAATAATAGACTACAAGTGATAAAAGTAAACACATCAGCCACTATCATAGTGTGCACTTTCTAAATGAAGTGAAAAGTTCTACTGAAACCAGTGTTATAATGAGAGTGGAGCAGAAATGTGTGCAGTGAATACAAGAAAGTCTAATTCCTGGGTAAATGGAGTTCAACCCTTAAAAATAGCAGGTTGGGGTTTTTTTCCTATGCTTGAAATGCATCTGAAAGCTTACATAGCACAGTGTATTGGTGGAGCAAGCAAAGCCATGTACAAACAAACATCAGGATCGAGTGCAGCCTCTCACCTCTCACTGGCCTTAGTGGTTTGATTGCCTGGGCTGAGGGTCAGTTTTTGGTGCAGCTGTCTGTCCTTGTACCAGAGAGGTGTGTGGAGAGCATTGTAAGAAAGAGTTATGGGAAGCAATAGCTTCTCCACTTCTTTGCTTTCAGGCTTCTCCTCTCATCTTTGAGCTACGCTGCAGCTTGGCCAGTGTCTGGCAATGTACCTCATTGATTCATGCCCTGACCCACTGATTTCACCTTCTGGCTTGATCTGCTACCTGCCTTATTGCCAGATTGGCTGATGGTGCAGAGCAGCAGATGGCCATGGCTTATCTTGCCTGGTGTTGTGGGACTTATCTACGAGTTTCATGCCCTGCTTGCCTTGATTACTCTAGCTTCCCAGGAACTCCTCCCTTACAGAGGAGCCCATTCTTGCTGTTCCCTGGCAATAGCTTTCTAAAAAGGGCACCATCAAAACCAGGTAGAATTGTATAAGTCCTCAAATTTCATGGCAGGCATCAGATGCCTAGGGAAAACATTCAAGAACAGGGTAAATGCAGGATAATATTTTCTTGGTCTACTTTCCAAACATCAGTATTTTAAGAAATTAAGACTAAGAGGGTGCAGTCATGTTTATCTTGCCTGTAGTATTTCTACTCTGCTTTGAACTCTCTTCTGTTTTATATTCCCCTGTCTTGCCCCAAAAACCAAAGATAGTGATCTCTACAGTGGAAAAGCACAAGGAAGGATTTCCTTTTGTTTTGGCCCTGGTACATGGTGGTGGCAATGAATTAATTTTACCTCTGTACTGCAAGAAGAACGCCTACTCATTGTGATGCCAGTTTATCACGCAATTAAAAGCTCGTATATCACTAGCCCTTAGCTGTCCTCTTCCAAGAGCATGTTAGCCTCTTACTCTTTGAGATGAGATAGGAAGAAATACATGCTGTATTCAAATGTGAGGCAACACCTATATCTGTAGTGGCAACTGTTACTTTCAAAATCTTTGATTCTTACTTCATTCTATATTGTCTGAGCATTCTTCTTGTCTTTTTTTGTCTGCTTTTGAACACTGAACTGTTACCTGAAGGAAGTTTTCCAAGACAACTTTCCAAGGGAATAACTGATTTGTTGCCCTTTATTGTGTAGTCATAGAGCTGTGTTTTTTTCAAAGCTTTTTTGCACTTGAATAACTTCTCCTACTTACAAAACAAGTTCTTCCATTCTATGCAAATTCTACTTATCATTTTCCAGCAAATCCACTTGACAGCCTGTTGAAATTAGTTCTATTGCAGAGAAACAGCAAATCGCTTGTGGGGTTTAATAATAAAGGAGTGGGCCATTCAGGCATAAATCAGAGAAATCAATTAGAGCTAGGACTCATGTTGTTTCAAACTTTGAGAGAACAGTGGCTTAGTCATTGCACTGAGAGTATGAACTTCACTGATAAGGAGATTTCCTATGTTCCCAACAGAATTCCACAGTTTTTCCTTAAACACTTTCACTGGTTTTTTTTTATATGAAGACAATTTTTTCCTCCTAAATTTCATCTCTTAGCTTTCATATGTGTGCTGTAATCTGGGGAAGTCTGAAATACAGGGAGTGTATTTGCAAGAGAAGATATAAAGGTAATTGTTTTGCATTATCCCTTATTCATTTGGTCATTAAACAGGAGGATGACAGGAAATATCACTGAGAAAAACTCTTATGCTGAAGAATCGGTCCTGTCCTCTAAAATGGAAGATATTTATTTACATTAATACTGGCCTCAAAATTTTGCTGTCAATTTTCAGGTAAGAGGCCAAGGTCCAGCTGATATATGGTGGGAAACTTCCAAGCAGAACTCTGAAGATTTGAATGAAAGAGCATAAAATGTATCTAGAGGTAGTGCCATCTGTTATCCTGGTTCCTGCAGTACCATCCAAATCCATTGGGATCTAATCATTATCCTTCCACCACCTTCTTGATGAGAGAAATGGGGCATCCACAAGAGCTATGTTGTATTGTCTTCTGGCCAACTGTCTTCCTAAAGTTGGGGCCAGGTGAAGGATTCATGTATGTGCACTTAGGGCTTGCCTGCCCAGTTTCACCCTGCAGAAAATCCCTTTCAGGCAGAGGTGGCTTTTCACCACACCTCAGTCTCTCTCAGGATCAGTTGCTTGCCTCCTCTTCCTCCAGCACTGCTAAGATGGTACCAAGGTCTGTCAGTTTGGTTTTCTTTTTTGCTTCCTTAGTCTGTCTGACCCAATCAGCCTCCAGGAGAGAAGTTATTTGAGGTTATTCCTCTGGATGGGGTCTTTTATATGGTACAGATTTAAGATACCCCTGAAAAAGCACCACCACATAATGGTTTGCTTTACAGTTAAAAAAAAAATAAGGAGGCAGTTTCATTTTCCGCACTAAGTAAGGCATTTAGCATGATCTCACTTGCTTAAGGTAATTATAGGCATGGTGCCTATTCAGCTTCTTTCTTCTTTAAAAAGGCTATAAATTAATGCAAAGATAAAAATGTACTGCAGTCACATATGATGGGCACTTAATGCAGAATCCTTTAGTACCTTTTTACATTTTTCAAGTTCTATGGCTAACTCTCCACCTGCCATTCCAATATCTTATCCTATGTCTAGCGAACGTTGCAAAGGGGTTGTGGTAACTGAAAATGCTCATAATGTGATGTGGTCTCAGGATACTCATCTACCTCTGTTCCCTATATTCTGGGTGGTGTGCTCTAGTGTAAGTCTCAATCTTTCTTCAAAGCAGAGCCAAGTGAGCTCTTTCTTTCTTTACTGAAGAGAAGAAAGGAGAGACCTGATTTTTTTATGTGTGAAGCTATTCTTATTGCTATGCACAAAAAAAAAATCTCTGCTTTACAGTTAGAGATAACTTAGTGAACTAGATTTATATACTGCTATTAAAAAGCTAACCATGTCAAGATGTGAATCTAAAAAAGGGAATGGGAGGGTAAAAGAGGAGAGAGGTGCAGGTGGCAAATAAAAGGTTATTTTGTATCTACTAATTTCTCAAAGGTGAATCTAACCTTTTAGGCTTATACAACAAGGTTGCCCCTTTTAGCTGCAGATTTTTATATTTAAAACTGAAACAAAAATCAGGTTATATGTAAATATTACATACTAGGAACTGAAAAGAAGAGAAAGCCCACCCCTTCAATTGTAGTTGGGAAGTTTTTGCACAGCCGGCATCTGGAAAACATCAGGTACCTATCCGATATGGGTTACAGATCTTATTGCAGACTCCACCTGTGATCAGAGTCTGTAAGATGAGCTGAGTGCTTGGTGTCACAGCTGTTCATCACTGTTTTGTTCCTCCAAACCCTGCTTTGCCAGTGCACCATGCCTGCTCCAGCATGCTGCCATGGTGAAATGAATGTCAGCTGACTGCTCCAAAGTGCTGTATTGCAGTGGGATGCATGTCTCACACAAGGGGAGAATTACCCACTGGTTTGTTGGTTAAATGTTGGGATAGAGGAGAGCCTGTTTAAAGTGTAGCGTTGGCACACCTTAGACAACAGTGGGAAATGGAGCCATTTTAAATGCTTGCTTTGAACACTTGCACCCAGGACACCTTCTTGGAGAGCTCCACAGCATAAGGCCACTGAAGCAGCAGCACCAGATGGCCAGCGGGCATCCTATGGCTCTTAATCCTGTTCACAGTTGTAAGATGGAAATAAAACCCATGCCTAGGCATTACATTACAGTCCTAAATTTCATTAGAACCGCATATTTGGGAGCTGATGTGAGATGCTTTGACACCATCTACACTTCATGATTTTGTTGCAAGTGTTGTGCTGTAGGAAGTTTCCAGAAGATGGCAAAAATTAAAATGTATTAGGATATAAGAGTAACAAATTATGACAGCCCAAGAAGAGGTCAGAAAGAAGCACTGACATTTCAAAGCATATGTTCACATATTTTGAATGTTTCTTGTGAGTAATAAAACTGAGATACTTATCCCTGCTGGCTGCTAATGATCTTGCTGTATTTTTTCATGAGGATAGCATAATGAAGCTATGTGTCCTAACTTCAGTAACTCTTACCTATCATTCTTATTTCCCCATGTGCATTTCAATCATCTGAAGCATTTTTTGTACTTTTAGTTCTTTATCTGTAATTTTCTTTGCAGCTAAAATTAATCATGCATCCTGATCTGTACTATGTAGTCAAAACATGTGCTTGATAGCACATGCTACATCATTTTCATTCAATTAAATCCCACTGAGAGCCTTCGTGTAAACTATGCTACCTCACGTTCCACTCTTGAGTGGATTCTCAAATACTGACTACAAATACTCAAATATTATCCTACCACACTTCTAGTCTACCAGGAATCCTAGCTCACATGAAGCCCATACCTTGCAAAAGGCTCACAAATTTTGTTGGCATGGAGGACCCTCTCCTGAATGTCTCCCAGGATTTAAAAGTCAAGAAAAGACCTTCCTTTCCAACCTATGATAAAAATAACTACAAATTTTAGTAAGTTTTAAGAATCACGTGCAGATTTATTTGTGGAAATGAACAGCAAGGGCAATAAAGTATCTAAGTAGCAAAAGGAAGACTAGGGAAAATGTTGGCCTACTGCTGATTGGGGCAGGAAAATGAGGGACAAGGAGCATGAAACAGGCTGAGATACTGAACAACTTTTTGCCTTAGTCTTGGCCAGTAAAACTGGGCTTCAGGAGCCTGAGGCCCCTCATACCAGGGACCTGGAACAAGCAAGACTTTCTCTTTGTGGAGGAAGACCAGGTTTAGGAAGCAGTCCCAAAAAGATGGGCACATGTAAGTCCACGGAGCCTGATGGGTTTGTACCCACAAATGCTGAGAGAATGGGCTGATACCTTTGCAAGGCCAGCATCAAGCACCTTTGGAAAGTTTTGGCAACTGGGAGATGTTCCAGAACACCGGAAGAGAGCAAATTCCCCTCCTGTCTTCAAGAAAAACAAGAAAAAAAGATCCATGGGAATACAGGCTTGTGAGCCTCATCTCAGTGCCTGGGAAGGAACCATTTCTAAGCACAGGAAGAACACAAGGTTTATTGGGGGCAGTCAGCACAGATTTATGAAGAAAAAATGAAGCTAAAGCCTCCTGCAATAAGGTGGTTGGCTTGGTGGACAAGGGGGTGGGGAGACTGGATATTCTTTACCTTGCATTCAATAAAGCATTTGACACTGTCTCCCACGTCATCTCCAAGAGAACATCTGAAAAAGTGCATTTGGTAAATGGATAATGAGGCTGGTTGAAACCAGTTCAAGGGCTGGGCTCGGTTGTTGTGATCAGTGGTCCAAAGTGGTTGAAGGCAAGCGTCTAGTGAGACTTGATTGATATCCCAGGAATCAATAATGAAGCCAATGCTGTGTAATGTTTTCCTAAATGACCTGGATGCTGGAACAAAGCACACCCTGAGAGACTTTGCAGATGACACATAACTAGGAAGAGTGGTGATACATGTCATATCAAAGTGTTCTACTGACAGCAGGAGGAACATGAGAAGGCTGGAGAAAGGGACTGTATTCTTATGGCTGTAGGGACTGTCATTATCTTGTAAACCACACTCAGTTTTGCACAGAAATTGGCAGCATTTTGTCCTCTTCCACTATAATTCTGGGACAACCTATTTGTATAGCCCTCCTATTTATAATATATATTGCTTAGAAATAATTTATCTTTGTAGCTGAGCAAATCGCAGTACAATTTCACTGCTCTTGCATAGACCTTTCCCTTGTTTATAACAGTGATTCCTGAGTTACAATCTCGCCAATATAAATAATGCATTAGTTCATAATTTAAATGTGACCTATCTTTGCAAGGCTGGTGACTCACTATAAAGATCTTTTGGAGTAGCTTCGAAACTTCCAGCAGATTTTGGTAGCTGATTTATCTCTTCTGATCTGTAACATGTTCTGAAGGTTTAGCTTTTTTATATATGTTTGACAGTGCTGTGAGGACCAAATCTGCTAAGAGTCCCTTAGTATGAAAGGAAGTGTCTCACCAGAGAATCAGACTAACCTGGGCTCTGCTAGAATGTCATGCTCTAAAATCAGGAGCCTAGCATTGTAGTTACAAGATAGGTTTTCTTTGGTGGAAAAGATGATTGACATAGTTCATTTCCACTTCTGTAGTCCTGGTGGTGTTGATTCTTACAGTTTGTAAAGTATCAAGATTTAAATCCCATTGTCAAAATAAACACCTAAAAGCATAGGATTAAAGCCATTGTAGGAGCAAAGGAAAAGAGCTGCACATTTTTTAAACTGTGTTTGTTATCAAATAACACCAGTAAGGTCATCCTAATTCTCTGCTGTTACTAAATAGGTATTTTTCACAGAGACCATACTGCACAAAGAGACAAGTGAAAGGAAGCTACATCCACTGCATCCTGTTGATATCAATTAAGGGCTCTAAATGAGACAGTGAATCTATGTATCCAGCAACATTTTCTGGTTTGAAGGAAAGAACTTGCATCCCTCTTTCCTCCAAACTGACAAGTGTAAAAGAAAAGAGGAAGAAGACCAGTGAAAGATGAGATAAATTTAGGGTAAATCCTGACTTTTTGGGAAGATATCTGCATCCTTATTTTTATAGCACAATGTAAATTCAGTAAATCCAGGCCGTGTACTTAAGGGATTTCAAATTACCAGCATACTGGCCTCACAAGTCCTCCTGAAGAACCAAAAGGCATTCTGTGGGCTTCATTGCATTTATTCTATACCAAACATTCACACTTCAAGTTTTAGCCATGCATCTATTTATGAAATGGAAAGACAAAGAATGATGTTTTCACATAATGGTATTATTTCCAATTGCATCTACTTTTTTGTTTATCAGACATGCATGAACTTGGTATTTGTACAGTAACTGTATACAGGTAGAATTTTGTCAAGGCCTAAATAGTACAAAATTTCAACTTAATTCATAGTTAAACGTATTCTTCAACATTTGTCTAGAAAATATCTCCTTGACTGAACCAAGTAGCACAGTAACAGTGTAGCTCTCTATTAAGACCATATGCAGTAGTACTCCTCAGTAAAAGAAATTAACATCTAGCAATCTTGAATTTTCTCCCTTTTTGGATAATTCCCATGCCATTTTTTTTAATTCTCAATAAAACATTAATTATTATGCTTTACACATCATCAAAAGCAATAGAAATTTGTTTTCCAAGTTTTCTAGACTTAGTGGCAATTTTTGTTTGACCCTGTTGTCATTAAACACTCCTATAGAATACAAGAGAGAACAATTATTCACTTTTCATATAACTTGAAAAAAGACATTGTATATTTAAAGTATTGAGGTGGAAATCACTATTCACAAATAAACAGCTAAGACTTTTAAGAGTCTTTCCATTTCTAGTGGAAAAGTCACAAAGTCATTTAAGTTATTGAAATAAGTTATTGAGAGTATCACTAATAGTATTTTGAGTATGTGACTGTATTGTTTGACAAGTTTGATGTGGCATCTGAACAAAAAGTCACACAGGCTACCACTTTCATATCTGGTTCACTTTCCATTGCTCCTTATTTTTTGTTTTGAAGTATTAGAGAAATAAATATATCAAGATATTAAATCTTAGTTTACTGTATTTCTGAGCTGAATCTTTAAATTTCTTATCCATTGGTGCTGGGCTCCATTAACCTACAACAAATTCTTTTTAACTTGGTCAAATCTCTGATTTCTAAGGTGAAGAGCCATCCACCAAAAATCAGGGTTTATGGAAGTCCAAGAATTAAGCACAGACTGTTTAGCAGATCCTAATTCATGTGATGCTATTTTAAATATAATTAATTTCATAATTTTACATGGTAAAATGTAAAGGATGGCTGCACCATGCCACTGTATGCAATTACTTTGCATAGCCTTGATTCCAGCTCCACAACTGAACACTGGAGAGAAAAAAAAAAATCTTCCAATGAAACACTGAAACATACAATTGTTATGAGGAAGAGAATAAGAAGTATATTTTTTTCAAAGTTGGAGCATTTCCTTTTGCTTTGGACTGTTTTCTGAGGTATTTTTATAGGGAAAAAAAAATTTAAAAAACCACCAAAACATGTTTTCCCCATTTTTCTTTTTAACTTTACTTTGCAGAGGAGGATGCAGGTCCCTCATATCAAAAAACAGGATCTACAGATATCTACCAGGGCACTTGTCTCTTCTGGCAGTGCTTTACAGGATGACTGTGGATTCCACATGAGGCTTCCAAAGCTATAGTGACTTCTTCCTGTTGGACTAATTTACATAAACTCTAGTTTAATTTCTCCAGATCAGATTTGTAAACACTGATTCATGGGTTTTACTTTATTTCCTGATCCAGAAATCATCAAATTTTTAGCAATTTTAGAATAAAAAGGTTTTCTAACCACAGCAGAGTGTTAGTACACAGGCTACAACCTAAACATTGTCACTGTAAGGCTTACTTGTTCCTTTACTGAAAGGACACAAGTAAATTATATATATCTGACATGAGTATCTGACATATGATACCTTGTAGATGCAAAAATTCAATGACATTATAAAATTTTGAGTTCCATAAACGTTTTTATGATATTATCCAGGATTCTTTTTCTGAGCAGAAATATTCATAGTAGTGACAGGTAGAAAGAAGACAGCTCACCATATTTATTATTTTTTAAGTACAGGTCAGCATAATCATGACTGAATCTCTGGGATACCCCTTCTCTGCATCAACCATTCTTGCATCATCTGCTAAATGCAACTCTTCCAGAAAAGGGAGAAGAGCTTCCAGGCTCTTGATGTCAGCAACATTCAGTAAGAAAAGTCTTGACCAGAGGAAGATGTTGCTTAAGCATTTCTTTCTGATCTCTCATATAACAGGGCAGTGAATTGAAATGGAGCAGTCAGAAATTTTGACATGTTTTTACATGCTAAATTAAGGGACAAGCACTAACTGAAGAAAACAAAGTTTTAGAAAAAAAAATGCACATCATATAACTGGCATTTTGAAATTGTTAAGCAATGAAAAGATATATTATTTCTGCAGCAATAGCCATGGTTGCATTCTTCTTTTGTACATATAGCACCACATCCCTTTGGATATAAATAAATAGAAGGACTTAGCAGATTTCCACGAATCAGTGAAAATACCTTGAGTTTAAAGAGAATAAGTATCAAACAGAAAGACACTTAGATCTTTTTCAGTGCCAGTATGCAAGTGCAAGTATCTTGACAGGATGAGTTGATTATATTGTTTTATGCTTCCCAAAACAGTAATTTAATTGGCACTTGAGGTTACAGTAGTTCATCTCTTTCCTGTCCTTGGAGTCCGTATTGTTTCTTTATTTTCTTGTTTTAAGCAACTCTCCAATTTCTGTTTTTCCAAGTAGTTTGAAATACTTCCCCCGATGGCGCTCACACTTGTGATTAAACACCTTTTTCACATTTTTTTTCTTCTCCCTCATTTTTGTCTTCTATATACAGTGTCTCTCAGTATATGCTTTTCCTTTTTCAGTTTAAATTCCTTTCTTAGCATTGATGCAGCCAATGATGCACAACCAGTTTAGATTGCTGCCATATCAAATCTGCTGGATTTCAGGCTAAATTCTTATTCCCAGTTCAGCTGTCAGCACAACTGTCAAAGCTGCAGAGGTTCTTTCAATAGTTTTCTTGCATACTTCCCCACTCAATGGCTCCCAACCTATTTTTCCCTCAGGAAAATATTTGGAAGTATACTTTCAATTTGAAACAGAGAGTTGGGAAGTATTATGATTTGGATTGGTACAGTCCCATCCATATAGTGTATTTTACATCACATTTAAAAATGAAAAATTCTTTTAAAATAAGAAGGCACTCTTCATTTTGAACATGTCAACTGATATGTTTCAAGAACTTCAACATGTTTTCCAACATATTTCAAGTTGAAATATTTATCAAATCTGGCCCTTTCCTCTGAAGAATCTGTTTCAAGAAGTGTCAAAGATTTAATGACAAAATGTCTGGAAAGCAAAACCAAAATATTGTGTAGGGATTTTTTCTCTTTATTTTCCTCTCCTATTTAAAGAAAAACCTCTAAGTCTATCTACCAGCCTGTCCTTACTCTCCTGGAATACTAAGTGCAGGAACTATTTCAGAACCAATACTGGCAGTATGCTAGTATTTATTTCTGTTCTGACTTATAATTTATTTGTTGAATTTCTGGGGTAAAATTTGTAACAGAAATATAAACCCTTGAGAAATCAAAGCTTATAATAAACTGAAATACTGACAGACCCTGAACTGTGGGTCCCAAATTGCAGTGCTTGAAATGCAGAAAAACAGAATCAGGGCCCTCTAAAGTACTCCAAATTATAGTCTATCAATTGTTCTATAGGGCAATCACAAGTCTATTTTGGTAGAATAATAGAATCTCATCAGTGAGCTATTTGTGACTAAAATTAGACATACCGGGGTCAGGTTATTATATTTTTTACAGTCAAGTACATGTTGTTAGAACTGTTGTATCCTCAGTTATATTTTCGTTAAAAACAATTTTGCTCTAAACAAGAATTGTTTTCTTGAAGGGAGTTCCATTTTCAGAAGGTTGAAATTGTCATCATTTTCAGAAAAAGCCTGTGTATATGTTTATGCCTATTGAATGTAGGTGTGAGAACAGAAATGCACCTGTGCGTGTGCACCCACACCTACTTATTACTTCAACAGGAAGCCTCCTGGCTCCAAAGCAGTTCATTGCACAAGTTCAAGGTAATAAATGAATTGTTTATTACTTACAGTACATATCTGTTTTCAGCAAATTGGAAATGAATTGAATAATAGGTTGTGAGTAGAGCACTGTATTAGTATATTTATCACAGAGCTGTGACCGCACTGCAGCAGAGCTGCAAATCCATTGTCACATCCCTGCTTTTCATGTCTTAAGACTACAATACCCATTATATTGCAATTTATAAAATGTTTTAGGGCTTGTATGAAAGAATAAAATACTGATGTGCACTAAGAACAGATAAGAGACAGGGGAATAAGTCACTTTACCCTATACACTTCATGTTTTATACATGATATTTTAGCTGAGCATATTGCTGCTTCTGGTAGATGGCAGAATTTTCAGAATACAGGAAAAAAGCAGATTGTGTAGATTTTAGCATATGCTCTATGTTAATTTGGAGGAGAATAGAACAGTTCAAAAAGATAACTCATTTCAGTGTTACTGTTTATTGCTACTGTTTTTCATGATGACTGCAATTATAGGGAGGAGGAAATTCCATTGTGATAACATCCTATGCAAATATAAATTAAACCCTTTTTTCTGATCCAAAAATCTTGCAAAGTAAAAAGGTGAGAAATGGGAATAGATAAGGGGGAAAGGGTTAAGAGTAAATGTGCTCATTACATTGCCTCCAACCAATGATGAAATATAATTAAGCTTTGTGACTCTATGGGTCGGCTCAGGGAGAGTGATCCACATGAAGTAAATAATCTGTGAATGTTGTCTACATCTGATTCCTTCATGATTGATCCAAGTCACATTTAAATTAATGACTCTGAGAACCTAGTCTATATGTCCTTGCCAATATTGAGCAAACTAGGATTTGGCAAGGATGTACTGCAAAGAAAGCATGCTGACCTCAGCTCTTATACTAGATTGGGATAACTAAAATTGGTTTATTTTTTCTCTACCAAGAAATAAGAAAGATTTGAGGTTTCTCTCAGAGGCAGGAGAAATTAATGTCCTTGACTTATGTGTTCTACTAGGGATTTAATAACGAAACTGGCATGTATACCAGTTGTCATTAATAAATGCCTCAGAAAAAATTCACATTTGCTTTCATCTCACATTTGCTTTATTGCATAGATTGTGTGTCTTGCTTTACTGCCAAGACTATGTTTTTGTTTTGAAAGGGAAAAACCTTCACTGCTCAGACAGAAAGTGTTTTCTACAACTCTTACAGAACAGACACCTCTGATTGCACTGTTACTAGAAAAATCCCCTGGAATCAACCATTTACAATCTGAATGGTAATGTGTCGCTGTAGGACATGAAAGATGAGAGACTCCAAACACTTCAGAAGGCAAAGATCGTAGAAAACAGAAGGCTTTATTGTCTAATTCTTACCACCTTTTATGAGATGTTCTGTTACAGACTTAGTATGATTGGCGAATAGGAACAACACCTCCCCAGTCCCATTGGTTAAACTAGAGAAACAGCAAACACGACCTGCAGAAAGTTGTTTTGAGAAAGGATGGTTGTTTGCCAAAAGTGTTTTGAGAAGAAGCTTTCTTGAAAGATTTTTCTCTTGGGAAAAGTTAGCAGCTGCTTAGCAGGCTAAGATCTCTTAGACTCAGAAATATCATGCCCACAGTAATACAAGATCCAGTTTCTGTCAAGACAGTCAGACTTGTGTTAATTTTACCATCAAATTGATATTTATAATGTAAATGGCTCCTGAGGGAATCTTCTAGATTGTCTCTATCACAGTGAAGAAAGTGGCCAGATTACTAATAGTAATGACAGCAAAGAGTAAAATAATTATAATAATTTTTAAAAGGTGGTTTACATGAATCAAATCAAAATCAAAAGTTACTTGTACCAGGCAAGTTAAAGCACCACTTGCTGTAGTGATTTTTTTTTTAGAATTACCACTATTGTTTAGTATTTTTCGACTAAGTCATTGAGGCAGTGTGCACTTTGCAAGATCATCATCACTTTGGTAGTACCAAATCATATTTTACCTTAAGTTTCCTTTAAACCACAATGCCATAGCAATTGGGAAAACTGACTTTCAATGTGTTCAACTCAAAACCTACCAGCTACAAATACAACTCCATCTCATCATGTCATAGCCAGATTAGTAAATTAGGATGCTGAGCCAAGACTGTACTTGGCTCAAGAGTAGCTGATGGCATCTGATAGCTTCACAGCCATCAAGGTGATTCATATGCTCTTCGTTTGCCAAGCAAGAGATATTTAATGGGTTGTGGGTTTTTTGCATATGATGCAGCAAAACTTTTGTCACCTATTTGAAGATCACTATGAGATCGTTGTTGTCCCTGATTAAGAGGCAGGAAGTCAAAACAAGCAATGCAAAATATAAGATCGTCTATGCAGCGCACTAAGGAGTGGACAAGTGTCACAGCCAAAGGCCATGACAGCCCACATCCAGGTTTGATTGACACAGTAAGAGGCTTTTAATACAAAATCATCAATCGCTATTATACTCATCTTTATTGCTGAGTAATTCTTTACATCATGGGAAGAAAAATAAAGATTACTAATTACCAGTTTCTTTATTCCCCAAAATATAAATCTAGGAATAATCTCATTTAAAACACAGCTCTATAAATTCTGTATTCGCATGGTGATTTAATGCATGATCAGTTTTGTTTGTTAGCAGAGGATATTGTAGTCACTCTTCTGTATTATACAGGCTGTTCACTGGTCCACATGCTCTGATAATTATGATCTTAAAAATAAGAGCAACTTTCCTCAAAAGTCTAACTTGGATTATGAAGTTGACATCATAAAATCTCAGGAGCTGTATTTAATTAAAGCTGAGAAAAGAAGAAAAAGAAAATAATTAACAGCACACCAAAGAATCTATTTTATGGTTTGTTCTCAAGCTCAGCCAGTATGTTCTACTTTACCTATTTGAAGTAGCAAAAGAGATGTGATTAGATGAATACAAAACTAATCCAGTTTTTGAACAGGGCAATACTTGGAAAGGTTTGAAAATTTCTTCAGAAACTTAGTAATTAAAACCCATGAGATTCTTCAGGAGAGTCTCAGTGCTTAATTCATATTCTCATATTCCCAAGTGGTCTGAGCTGTGCCAATGTGGCACAGCTAGGTTAGCGAATAACTGACGCACCTGCTTGTTTGTTCAAATAATAAACTCAAACACACCAGTCCAAAAATATTTGTTATACAGAGTAACTTTCATCTGTTCTAGAAAGCCTTAACCCTGTTGATGACTGGGTAAATGTCTTCACAAGGTAGTGAAAAAGGATAAAACCAAACCCCTAGGAGATTAATATTCTGTAGCTGGGCTTTTAGAAAGGTTCATTCCTCCTTTTGTTTCAACTCATTTAACTGGCTTAAGATAGATGCAAATGTTATTTACACCAGCTGAAGACCTAAGACTGAGTTTTCTGACTAAAACATTGTGCAGCAGAAGTTGTCATTTTTATCTAGCCTGATTAGTTAATTTTATGAATTTCTGGGTTTATCATCTACCTCTGTAAGATTGTCACAGCACACTCTAGTTTGCAGGTTTTGGACTATATGCAGCCTGTGGGTCATTTACATCCACTTTATCCTGATGTTCCCTCTCCCTGCCCTGTCCTCCTCCAGAGAAGACAAACACCTGAGGAAGTGCTGCCAAATGCACCATTTCCCCCTGCTTCAACTCCACACAGAGCTGCTCTCCTGTCATCATGAAACAATTGGTAGGAACTGACAGAAGGGATTCCAGGGCTGTGAAATTCCTTCTTGTTGACTGCTGCTGTAGATTCATCCTCTCCTGCTTTGCTTCAGCAAAAGGGGCAACAGTTAGAGTTGGACAAAAGTAGTTTTTCAGCCATCAAGACACCATAGAGCCTAGGTTATGCATGACGTACAGGTACAGGAAATTGTCTCCAACAAATACAGAAAAATGGCTCATCCAGCTCTTGCAATTGCTGAAGAGAAACCATCATGATTTAATTGTAAGGAACTAATGTGCAAAGTGCTCTGAAAATTAGGAACAGCAGAAAAGAAAGGAAAAATTAGACTCTACATTGTTGTGCACAAAATAAAAACTGCATAAATCCAAGAGGATCATTTAATCCAAATGAGATAACTGTGGTATTTTATCTATTAAATTCCCCATTAATCATTCCAATGCAAAGTTTAGCATGGAACCTTACGGATCTGAAGATAACACCCAAAAAACTGTTTGACAACCTTTACTGAGAATCTGGCATAAAGGAAATTTTCTTAATCAAATGTCACTGCATATTTTTAAATTGAGCTTTCCTTTGTAAATCCCAGTCTTTAAAAGTGCCAAAAATATTTTTTGGATCTCATGACAGAACAAGTTTGATAATGTCCACCGAAGAAACATGAAGGCTTTGTATTTCTGTCAGTGACAAAGAAAGGATAGATACTTCTTGGTTCAGGTTTATTTAGTTCTGCCATTGTTGATTATATGCATGTGTGCACAATTAGCTTGGGAGTCAGCAGCAAATTAAACTAGTTTGGGAGTTATTGTGAATCTAAGTTAATTTTAGAGTCCCTTCTATCTGCCCCTTGTGTTGCCTTGTGTAGGAGTTCCAAATCCTGTTGCTGAAAATCTCAAGGTCAGTTTAAGCACTTGTTACTTTGTAAGAAATAATCTTACAGGCAGATCAGATGATGGTTTCATTTTCATTTGGGATACTCTGAAAAACATGGGCTCTCCCTGGAATGGCTAATTTTAACCTAATGTTGGTACAGTAGGACTCTGAAATAGCACTGTGTGCTTAATTGTGTTATCGTATTTTCGGTATACTTTTATCATGATGAGTGCAATGCCTCCTATTGCATTAAAGAGAAGCATCATTGCAAACAGATACATATGTTTATAAATTTTTTTTGTGGTTTGGTTACCAGTTTACAGAATGTCTTTTAAATAAACAAACAGATCTTCAGTGATTCAGGTTACCTGCTGAAAAAGCATTTATTGCTCCTACAAATTCTTTTTCTTGTATGTTATTTTATAGATGTAATCTGCAACAGTCTTCTTCAGCAGTCAGGTAATTCTGAAGAGTAAAAAACTTCTAAATTTTTATAATGTTTTAATAGTTTTTTGTGGGTGTGAATAAAGGTAGATGGTGACAGAACAACACACTCAAAAAGACAGCAACACGCATTTTGAAGGATCTTTGCAAAAAATGGTGATAAAAAATATGGATTTCAAGGATATGTTTGGAGGTGTTAAAAAGGGCAACTAGTGAGAAAATACTGAAAAAACCACTCAAAACAAACTGTGGTTAGTTCTGAGGCAGAGAAACGGACAAAAAGACAGAACAGAAGCAATTTGGGAGAAAAATGAGAGGTGAGTTGTGAGCAGGAGGGAGATTAGATAGGGATTTGATGATGAGAAGGAAAAGATTGAATTTCATGTTAAGCATAATTCAGCCTGGGTTATTTTCCTTTGCAAAAAGCCTTTAACATTTTGTTCTGCTCAGCAGACATTCTCATGCTGTCATTATCACTGTAGCATTTGAGTTCTTGTCACTACAGTTGCAGGCAGTACATGTCAAGTATTTTGTTGTGTGTGTGTGTTCCTTTTGACCTCTCAGGTGGAGGAGTAGTTGCACGGGTGAATGTTTTGTTTTGGTGATTTCTTGGCTTGATTGTTTCAAATATATATGTAAAGAGTGTTGGTTTAGGTTGTATCTAAACACAAGCTGTATTTTGCACTTATGCTAGCAATAGGAAGTGTGAGAGGGAAGCAGGAGAGGAAAAGACAGGAAAATCAAGGAAAGGTCTGTGTTTAACAGAGGAGTATTGTGAGATTTTTGATGGTCCTTTAGTATTGAGGGACTTTAACAGTCTGCATGTGGCCATATGGACATTTGCCTTTCTGCACAAAAGAACTTTTCATCTTCTTATTCTAAACCTAAAAATTGGAGTCAAATACTATACACTTCAGGCACAATATTTCTAGGCAAGCTAGTTAATGTTTTAAATAACACTGTCCTGAGGGATATGGCCCTCTGAAAAGACTGAGGCACTGACCTGTTGACTTACACAGGATAAATAGCACATTTACAACATTAAGAAAACATAAGCACATAATGAGAAACAAGAGATTGAAAGAAATGCCTTCTGTTTCTTACAGAATATGAAAATATCCAGACTAGAAAGGTGTCTGGAGAGATCTCTGAGCTCATTCTCCTGCCTTCAGGCAGACTCAAATATATTTAAATCGTTCCTGATGCATGTTGAGTTGCCTCTGAAAATGCTTTCTACCACTAATGAACCTCATTGCATCTTTGTCCTTCCCCTGTGGACATTTCTAACAGTTTGTAACTTTCCTGTTTCCAGGAGCTTTTTGTGCAAATGAAAATCAGCCCTTGCTCATTTCTGCTGAATAGGCTGTGAGGATTTCTCTGTGGGTCTGATATCACTTTCCTGCTTATACTAACATTATGAGATGCATTTTCTTCATCTTCTCCATCTTCCATTTTTTTTTCTTGCTGTCAATAGTATGTTGGGCTCATTTACAATCACTGTACCACATATGGAACAAATCAAACATCAACCCACAAAAAGCCTCCAAATAAACAAAAACAAAACCCAACCCAAAACAAACAAACAAAACAAACCCCACCAAACAACAACAACAAAACCATACAAAATTTTTAAAAGCTCATGATTTTGTATTATGAAGTTACAGAGTTAACCTGATGTAATTTAACAAATAGAGAAATCCAGATCACCAGACATCCATTAATCTGTCTTTAGTAGTTTTATTATGTTTTTGATGAAAATAAGGAGTTATCTTGAAGTAAATGCAAGGTAGAGCAGAATGTACCAGATATTTATCAACAGTGGATTGTTCAGGATTAACCTGACATCCTTCTCTGATGAAATGCAGAATTTTTTGTCTCAGACAGGAGAAAAGTAATAGATCTATTTTGGCAGATGTCAATAAAATATTTGATATATTGGAAATTATTAGCTAAACCAGGAAGGATGGGATTTGAGAGAGGAATTGCAAAGTAAGTTGTGAACTCTCAAATGGAATTGTCTCTCAATTTATACTGATGGGCTAATGGCTGCCTGGGAGATGAGGGTTGCTCAGAGATCAGTGCCAGAGAAAATCCTATTTAATGCTTCAACATTGGCTCAAAATTAGGAATATCTTCATGAAACATGCTGATGATCCAGCTTCAGCCTAGAAAAATAGCATGAATTATTTGAATAACACAGTGGAAATTACAGTATATTGTAATGCTGTTGAAAACAGTAGCAATATTTTCTGTGTGCAGGGGAAGTCATTGGTTGGAAGTGATGAAAAGAAGGATGGGAATTTAGTGAATGCCTTTAACATGTTGAGCAATCTCAGGATGGCTTTGAGCCACTATTCTTTGGTAGTCAGCAAAATGCTATATATTAAGCAAAATAACTTCAGTAGAGAAATCAGAAAATTGTGATCAACTCTGAAACCACAAAAGATAAGACCACCTGTAGAACAATCAACAGAATGCAAGTGCAAACAGGAGCAGAATTACAAGGAAGAACTGTGAAAAATATCTTTTCCAACGTGAGACTTAATCTCTCAAAACTGCAGACTAAAAGAAGTTATGATTGCTCTCTACAAAGTATTGAGATGTAAACACTGTTTGATAAAAAAATCAAAGTTTCCAAACAAAATACCAAATCAAACAGCACCTGTAAACTCTCTATGGATAAATTCTGGGGTGGAAATTAAAAGACAGTGCATCATACCTGAAGGGATGAAGTTCTAGGCTCGCCTTTCAGAAGGAGCCTTAGAGCAAGAAAGTTCTCAAAATGGAGCCTGCAACATTTTGCAAGTTCTTGAAATATAGGCATCCACAATGGGAGGAGACACAACTTGGTGATGAGGAACTTACTTGCAGTTGTTTTTTGTGGTTTCTAACTTCAGAGTCTAGTTTAGGAGGGAACTGCTGTTTTGAAGGTTTGTTTTATTTTACTTTTTATGTAATGAAGCCTTATTCCTAAAGGAGTAGAAAGAACTGGAGTGCTTAGAAGCATAGTCTTTTAATACAAATAATCTGCAAATTGTGCATGCATTGAATTTTTTTGAGGTTTTGAGTGTATAAATTTTGAATGTCTACTAAACTATGAGCATAAGGTAGATAAACTAAATCATTCTATCTGCTCAAAATATAAATTTCTTAGCAAGTTGTTTGAAGATTGATAATTGTAGATTGTTCTCATTCTATAGAAAGAAATGTGTTTGAAAAATAATGGAGTTTACAGTGATAAATGTTATTCTTTATGATGTTGTTTGCTGAATTCAAACCAGGTTTTTTTGGTAATTTTTACATTCTGGATGCCTAGCATTTCCTGTAAATTCTATTATAGTAGGCAAGGTTTGTCAAAAATGTGGAAAGATGAGCACCATATTATGTCACAGAAGTTTGCTAATGGGTTTATTAGAAAATAAATCTTAAAATTCTATCTGACAAAATAAACTTACAAAAAAGCGAGTGAAGGGAGAACGTCAGGAAAGGATCCTGTAGTCTGATTAAAACTTCAGTGTGCACTAACATTAAAATATTATTTACTCCAGTTTTTCTAAATACATCATCTTTAGAACAGCAAGAATCAGATGAGTAAAAAAGAAATTTTGCAAACGCAGATCCGACCATCTACTGGAAGCCATTACGCTAATCCAACCATCGTACTGGAAGCATAAAATTAACATCAAGGAGTTTGCTGAATATCTCTGGTTTTATGACTTAATACGCTCCATTAAATGATACAGATAAATATCTAGTTTTCATCTTTTTGAAGATTAAGCCATTTACCTCAGTTATGTAGTCAGTAATGCAGTCTCTTTCACTAGTTATGTTGCAATAAAAGTAAGTTATACTGCACTAAAATGTGAAACTAGTTGCAGGCATTACGTATGAGAGTTCATATAAATAGCTGGTGAAATTCACATAGAAAAATGTTTGGTTTGGTCGCTGGAAAATTACTTTTCAAGTAATGTATGTTCAAATGTAAATGAAGAAGAAAATACATAAAAAGAAGTTCTTTTGAAAAGCTGAAAAAAATACAAAACCATATACAGATTTAGGAACTTTTGTAGTTATTTACAGCCTTGAATAAAAGTTACTTTTATGAGATTATTTTTGAAATGTCATTGCTCTTTGCTTTCCCTACTCTTGTACCCAGGAGCTATGGATTCATGTAAATTGTTAATTGTTTGTGTGTTTAGAAATGTGCTATTAAATGTTCTCATTTTTCTTCTGCAGTGTTGAGAACACAACTGAATAGCAGTAATCAGCTCTATCTATTCATTTAGCCTGCCACACTTATAAAACTAAATGAATTCATTTAAACTATGTTGAAGACATAATTTATAGAACTGTAATAATTGCCTCAGGTAGTTTCACTGTATTTTACCATGAAAAGAAGACTTTTAGATGCTTTGTTTCTTGCTTTGGAAAGGCATTTCTTTAAGAACTATTTTTAGCCATGCCAGTGTTTTCTGATCTTTCTGAAAAAAGATGGGTAGCCTTGGGTTTTGATGGCTGATATGAGATGTAAGTCATCTATATTCTGTATATTTTGAGGTGTACTGGCATGCACAAAACAAAAAATCATTTCTAAATGAGAGTACACAATATTCAATTCTCCAATGGAAATTGTGACACAAATTATTCTTGGTTGTTGAGCCATGCATGCCAGTGCTGTTAACTGGAAACTGAGGAAATAAGAGACTGGAAGCTTATAGTGGAATGGCCCAGATCCTTCCAATTTGTATAAGTTTCTACATAGGAAAGCAAAGCTTTCCTTGGGTCGTGTTTATGAGAGTATCATTAACTGTCACAGGAATATTATAAACTTTAGATTTATCTCAGAGATAAGAATACTTATTTTTTAATGCATTACTGAAAAGATTCTCTTTGTCTAATAGGAGGTCTCCTAATTTTAGTTTTAATTTCATAATAAAAAAAAATATAGATTTGGCCAAAAAAAAACATGAAAGGAAAACTCCTTTGTTTCTTGATCAAAAAGACAGAGCTTGTACTGCGTCTGATTGTAACTAATTTAATAAGAAAAAAAGAAAGTCTTTGAAATGGTATTTCAAAGCCCTTTCAGGGAAAAGAAGTTTAATCATTTCAGAGGTGAAAGTAAATGGTCATTCCCATGTTTTATTATATTTGATAGAAAAGAACCTGGTCAAACTCAAATCTTTGAAATCACATTTAGATAAAATTTTAAACAATAAATATATGTTCTACTATAACTTTGGGATTTCGCTGTTCCACTTTTTCTTTTGCATTTCTTTCACTCCTCAGCAACAGCATAGCTGGAGAAGAAAAGCAGGTGTGTGGCAGAAAGGTGAACAACTCTTGCCAAAAACCCCTGTGAAGACATAAACTTACACAACTTTTATAACAAAGCCTATAGTTAGTTTTAATAATTCAGCTTTACTAATTTTCTTCCATCCTAGCCAGCAGGCAACTCTATCTCCCTATTATCCCATTGCTGGCAACAGAAGGATGAAGAGCAAGCCAGTGGCATTTTGTTTTTTAATGTCCAGTCAGCTGTGGGACTGGGCTCCTTGACGTGTGACACCACCTGCACAGCCGGAGGAGGGGTGGCTTGTGATGTTCTTTTTGTTTTCAAAGCTGAGTACCAATCCTACATTACTTGGAACCCTGATTTATGAGGATGAATCTATTCCACCTTTAATGTGCTTCTTTACTGTTTGTAAAAGGGCTGCAACAAAGCCTTGATGAATCTTTTATGCAGGTGTGTGTTCAGATATAAATTCTGTTAATATGCCAAAAATAGCAAGGATTAATTACTAGACAAGGACATGATACATTGCTTGTGCAGTTCAAAAATTTGCTGTGTGTAAATCCTGATGCTCATTTTGGTTTCTCTTTCTATCTTTGCATCTCATCCTGACAGGTGTGTGCCCAATCACTGTGAACACGATGGAAAATGCACCCAGACGTGGGACAGCTTCAAGTGCAATTGCGATGGAACTAATTACAGTGGTGCCACTTGTCATAACTGTAAGCTATCCTGCAGTTTCAAAATTTCAGTGGAGTAGGGAAGTTTCTCATGTCTTTTGGTCGAGATTAAAAAAAAAGAAAGAAAAAACCATTCTTCCTTTCTGGTGTTAAAGAGGCTCAAGCCTCTTTTGAAAGAAGGCGTTGGCTTAATCACCTTCTACATTACCTGCATCATGGTGTATGTTATATATGCAGCACTATACTGCACCATGCTACACACCAAAGCAGTTCAACGGCAGCTGAGCAAACAGTACTGAGCAAACACATTCTCAGCAATTGCACACGAGGTACACTTTCAAATGGAAACAGTGAATCTGCCCTAAACTCTTGGGGAGAGCTGCTGACTGCTGCTTGAGGTGCTGGTTCAGGTTGCTAATCCCAAAGGGTGTTTATACACTGATTATCAGCCAGTTTAAAGTCTAATTATTTCCTCTGTGGCTATGAGTTTCTGAAATAAGAATATTTCCTATGAGCTTCACATGCCCTACACTATAAAAGCACTGAAAGAAGGAAGGTACTGTTACCCTTTTGTAGGTCCTGAACAATCCATGCTGACTCAGTGGCATGCATCTTCTGTTCCCCCTCTTCATTTGCTAAAAAAGTGGGATTTCATCTGCCAAAACACCTGCAAGGTGTTTCTCTGTGTCTGCAAGGACACAGAGAAAATATATCCAGTCCTTACTTTTGTTCACTTTTCCTTTTACCAACAACCTCCTCTTATTGAGGAGAGTAAAAATTCTTTTGAACAGGCCATCAGTGGAAATTGAAGCCAGGATTTATAGAGATACAAGTTTATATTACTTTACTATTTATGTTAAATACAGCTATGTATAAGTTTACAGAGATGAAATTATTGCAGATTTTTTGATTTTGATTGATTTGCAGATTTTTTCAGTTTTAACCAAAAACCCCAAACCTTTGACCATTCACCACTGTCTGGATTAAAACAAAAAACCTAATTTATGGTTAAAGATTATATAAATGTAAGAGGAGATATATTTTATGTAATAACTATGAATACATTGAGTGGCAAAGTTCTCTGTGATCTGGCTATTGAAACTGTAAAACTGTAAGGGTTAAATAGCAAATTAATTTTGATTAAAGAGAAATGTTTAAGGTAGAAATGCCTGTAGGAGAGATTGTATGACAGCCTTTTTTCCACCAAGAGGGAATGTGCACAGTGATGGCATAGTTGCATGTAATTTTAGGAAAGAAAACACAGATTTTGTGTCTGTCCATGCTTCTTTGTGGTATGCAGACCAGCTTTTAAGAGATAGGGGAACACAGTTAAGCTCCCTTCTTGAGTTCCAAAAAGTAGCAAGGAAAAATGGATGCCATCTCTTTTCTGAAATCACATTTGTTACAAAGAGAAGAAATAATAATCCAAGCAGACGTGACATTTTTCTTAATAAGATTTTCACCTGCCTTGTATGGATAAAACAGTGCAATAAGGCAGGTAAAAGGCATTGGTGAACTGCAGTACCAAAAGAGGGATTTCAAGCATATTGTGCTGTATTTATGGAATGGATAAAGTGTATGGGGATTACATGCACTCCCTAGGTCATCTGGAGACACATTGTTCAAGAACTTTTATAGTTCAGGCAAAGTTTCTAACTTAGATGTGTAAGCTTTAGTTTTGTTACTTTTTTTAATTTAAAGAACATAATTCTTGTTTTTACCATGTGCTGCTATACTTTAGAAGTCTTCTTTCTCTACAAAACAAGGTTGAGCAGAAAATTATTCACTTGATAGATATCCTGTCGGAACGTGTGAAATCCTATGCCCTTCTAGAGTATTGAAGCTAAAGGCACAAAAATGAGCAAAAAATAAAAAATTCCAGTGTCAAGATACAGACTGAGACAACTTTAACTCTTCCTTTATTGAGCAGACAGTAGATGTCAGCTTTTACAGGAGTATGTTCCAGATACAGCTGCAAAGCTTCCCGGAGTTTGCAGTCACAGTGTCCTGAGGTCGGGGGCCTCAGCTCTTCTGCACCGATGCTGACCCTACTCTCCTTTCCTACTTGTGCAGTGTGTGTGTGTATTCAGACACACTTAGTGTGCTGCCTTTTGCTTTTGAGGCAGGAGCAGGATAAAAGATAGGCTGAGGAAGGAGGGAAGTTGGAACGATAGCTGTTGTGTGATATAAAAATATCTGTAAGCACTTTGAAACAGCATTGCAGCTTGCAGGGAAAAATATAGCAGATGTCATGATCCTGTGGAGCTGGAAAGGGTTTAAGTGCAGATAGCACTTGTTCAGTACCATTTTACTTAAAGATAATATTATTTTACAAAGGAAATTGCACTATATGCCACAGTAAAATATGTTTTTCTTTTCTCAATGCATGCTTTTGTCGGGGGGTATAACAGCATTTCTCAAAGAGGTTGCAGTCAAGACTATGCTAGTGAGGATTGTAACTCTGCAGTTGATGATTTTAACGAGTTTAAGTTATGCTGAACTAAAAGGAACAAGATAATTCTGTGTTGCTGAAGGGTTTTTTTAAGTGAATTTATGTTGCTTTGGTCAGGTAATTTAGCACTTTCCTGAGCTTTTGACCTGAAACAAGGCAAAGCTTTATAGCCTTGACTGAATTTCAAATTGCCGTTTTAGGTTCCTTTGAAGTTGAAACTCAAAGACAAATTCAAGGGATGAACTCCTTGAAGTGAAACAGAGAAAAAGGTTTGCATGAAAACCTTATGAATCAAAATTACTTTGTTTCACAATGGTCTGGCCATAATATATTGTATGATAGTGAAAACAAGTTCAAGAGATATGGGGAAATATGTATTCTGGGGCTGAGACATAGTGGGGATTATAAACCAGAAATAAACAGCTAGAGAATAAAAAGTTCCAAATAAATAAATCTGAAACAAAAACTTTAATTCTCGTTATTTGTCCAACTGTATAAAACAATTTCACTTGTTTTCTATTTTAAGATTATCAAATCATTTCCTTTTTGGAATATGACACTCTTCCAGGAGGGTTTTTCACCTTTCAGAGATACACCAGAATCTCCAAGCTCTGTCTCCTTTATCTTGCTATTTATGAGTGGCTTAAACCATTCAGAGGAAATGATAATTTGTTTCATCCGGCTCCAGCTGAGTCTCTGGAGCCCAATGGCAAATTAACCAAAAGTACTGGAAACTTGTACTTCTCATTGCATGTTAAATACCCTAGGAATCTATCAGATTTCTTTCAGCTAAAGAATATTCAAGCCCAACAAAATGCTGTGGCCTGGCAAGTATCAGACTAGAGCATTGATTTTACCATTAGGCAAGTCTGAAAGATAAATGAATGTAGTTACTCAAAAATAATGATTTACAGTGATGCAATATTTACAAAATTATTTAAAAATTAATTGAGTTATAATTAAAAGCAGGTGTCATCCTTACTAGCTTTATTGTATTGTCTATATTTTAAGCCCTGACTAATTAAATTTTGCTGTCTACCAAAGGCTGTCCTGCTCATGCAGAGTTCTTGGAGTGATACTTTTCTAGAGTTTATTAGCAAATGCTTCCTGAAACTTTTGAGAACAGGAACTAATTTTCCTGATTAATTCCCCTCTCCATCACTTTGCATCAGTTTATTAATCTATTTTTACACTCTAATGTTCTTCCTGCTGTTTACAGCTTCTTTAAAACAGGGTGGTATAATTTTAAAAATTGTATATTGGGATAACTAATGATCATTCAAGTTTCTTTTCTGAGATTTTTCCAATATAGGTCAAAACATACTTTCTCTAGAATCTGCATTTAAGATAAACACAAGGAAGGGCTCACAGAGTTTACCAGGATCTACCTTCCAGTTCCTGCATAAACTTCATCAGATTTAGGAAAAAGCCAGAAGCACCTTATTTGATGATATGTGCCTTCTCCTAATGATTTTCAGTAACAAAAATATTCAAATTGCACTTAAAAGATTATTCTTAATGGTCATAGAATCATAGAATGGTTTGGGTTGGAAGAGACCATAAAGATCATTTAGTTCCAACCCCCTGCCATGGAGAAGGCCACCTGGCACTAGAGGAAGTTTCTCAGAGCCCCTTCCAGGCTGGTCTTGAACACCTCCAGGGATGGGACATCCACAGCTTCTCTGGGCAACCTGTTCCAGCATCTCACAACTCTCATGGTAAAGAAATTCTTCCTAATATCCATTCTAAGTCTGCCGTCTTCCAGTTTAAAACCATTCCCCATTTTCTCTAATACTACATGCTTTTGTAAAAACTCTCTCCAACTCCCTTGTAGGTTCCCTTGTAGGTTCCTTTGGGGACTGGAAGTTGCTTTAAGATCTTTCCAGAGCATTCTCTTATGAAAGACAAATTCTTCTTCTTGTTCAAGTTATTTTTCTTTTATTTCACCTTCAAACACTGTCCTTGCTTTTAGAGCTGTACAGATTCCTTCAAGAATATCAGACAAGAAAAGATTTTCTTAAAAATCTTCAGTTAGTCCATAGAAGAGAGTAGCACCCAGATCACATCTCTAGACTGTTGGTTCTGTGAGACACTAGGAGAAATAGAACTTCACATATCCCTGTCCCTAGAAGAAGCACTAATTGCATCAGAATATACAGAGAATGCAACTCTGCTGAGGAAGAACATACAGGTTTTTATATTTTTAGATTGGTGGTTTGCTGTAAGTTGTTTCAAAAAGATTATTGGAAACAATGTAGTGTTTCTTAGTTTCCATATAAGGGAATTGACCTCCAAATTCTCTATCTTCTCACAGCTTGTTGAGAATAAATGTTACCCTATATTTTGGAACCTGATTCAAAGTTAATGACAAATAAAACTTGTCTTGAAATGATAATGATGCCTGTTAGACTCTAGTGATGTTAAATGTCACTGGAGTCTAATGGGCATTGATATTTTTCCAAGGAATATTGACTATTTCCCTAAAACAAAATATTGCTGTAATAATGAGTTTAAGATTTTCTAGAAATACGGTTTGAGTGAGAAACATTGTAGAAGTGTGATAACTCTCATTGCTGGCTATTGCCAAAATGAATAGTCAGCAACACAAATTTAATCTGCATAGGTTCTGATCTTCAGCAAGACTCCCATCAGTTAGTTTGTAATATCTGATTTTCCTGTGTTTCTACAAACAGGAAAGCAAACAGAATAGTGGCCTTTATACATTTAGAGTCTAGATCTAGAAGAAAGTCATGGCAGTGGTGTTCTCCTGTCAGAAATTTTGGAAATATTCAAAAAATAAATACATAATTTTGTTGCTGTCTATAATCTGGCAAAATGATGCACTGAAATCAAGGAGAAGAAAAAAATCAACTCCATCATTTTTCTATTCATCTCAAAGAAGAAGAGCATGTGTTTCCATTTCACTGGAGGCTGGAGAAATTATGAGAATAACATTGTTATCTTTGTGATAGCAAACTGATTTATTAGAAAAAGCAGATGTCTTGCAGTTTCACAAGCATATTAAAGCATTATTTTATCAGGAAAAATACAACAAATACCTCCATGGTCAGAAATTGTGATACATAAGATATTCTTGTGAAAGGATGTTCTGATCCAAAGACAGGAAGAATGTTGCTTTTTAGTACACCCAAAGTGGAAGATACAACCTAGTTAGAAATGCCCTATATTTTGAGAAGGCTTGGCATAAAACTGTCTCCTCTTCAGTTGCCCTGTGGGCATTTATGTGCAGGGCTGGTACAAACTATCACCTTGACATTTCTGAATCTTTGCCAGTGAAGCTTGATGTTTTAGTCATTTAGTTCAGCACCATTTCGTGTAAACAAATCTTGGATTCCAGAACTGGCCCTTTTGCAGAAAGTGGAATAGTGATATATGCTACAGATTTGTGGACATGTAAATATCTGATTTTAGTGAGATTTAGCACAAGTCCTGCCCATATGACTGAACACATCACACAAGCCTGAATGATCTCCCCGTAGCAAATAAAGATTTTTTATTACTAGACTTGTAGAAAGACAACACCAGACAATATAGAACAGAACAAAAACATACAAAATATATGAAACAACAACAGAACATTCTGGGTTGTCTTTCTGCAGTGGAAAGCTGACATTTAAGGCGTGCAGTGGGACTCTACATTGCTGATTAGACTTGTTCATGGCAGCTACATTGCTTGAATCATGTGAAAGGAAGAAGGAAAAGTAATACTGGAAAGCCAAGCCGCTTACTTTCAAGAACAGGAAAGAGGAGCTTTCAGTAGGGCAAAATCTGAGTTGCTCCCATTCCTTCCTGCTCCTCTGTTGGGTGTGGGTCAAAACCCATTTGTGCTGAGGTAGGACAGCAGCAGTGGGATGCACTAAGGGGAATGAAGAGCTCTGTAGGAAGAGGAACTGTGAAGGTAAGGTTGGAACCAGAGGTTTCCAACCTGTGTGGAAAGTGAGGTTGGAGAAATGATAAGAATTATTTTGATGGGGCTGCTTGGTTTGGGGAGACTGGGGCTAGAGGAAATATTTATGAAATTAACACTGAGCATAGTGATGAGAAAAGGGTTATCAGCTCTTCCAACACTGATATTAAAGACTGTTTTGTACTGGATGCTGTGAGAAAAGGAATATAGTTCCTCACCCAAGAACCTCATCCTCTTGTGAGCTGTTGTTTGGGTGTCCCTGACAAACCTATGGTTTTTTTAATTGCTCCTTTGAGTGCCTGATTTGAGACTTACTTAAGGCCAGAGTCCATGTAAAGTAGTTTCTAGGAGGTGAATAATTCCCCAATCAAATTCAGCAGTATGGATGTGTGAGCAATTCTGATCTTGGAGAAATAGGGGGTGAAAAATAAACCAAAATTTCTGAAATCTCTAGTAAGAGGCTTTTGTTTTCTTCTGCTTACAATATCCAGAGAAAGCACTTTCAACTACTGACAGTTCTCTGCCAGTTATGTCGCTATCAGTTTGTTTTCCTCCTCCTCTTGCACGCTCTGTATCTGAAGTAATCAAATGTTCAGATTTGATACATGCTCTGCAAAACCTTATTTCCCAGATGTTTATTTCCTTCGAGAATAGAGATTCTCAAAGCCTGTTTATAAAGAGTTTTGTTTATAGTGGTTTATTAAAAGGATCATATAATCGATATGCTACCTTTCTAAGGAGGCTAATCTTTTTTTCAATAACGCTTTTCAAAGAAATTGCCATCATAATATGTACATGTCCCTGTGGATTCATATGTTATTTATTATATGTTTTGAAAGAATTTAACATAATGCATGTCTTTTTAAATGTAAAAGACTATTAAATTACCTCTTTTTATTGAAATGTAGTTTTGAAACAAGACTGAAGTTGGTTTTGTCTTCTTTAGTAATTTTCCATGTGTAACATATAAGCCCTAAATTGTTGCATTTTTCATCTATCCCTGCAAAACTGAAAAGGACAAGCTTTTTACTCTGTTATTTATTTATTTATTTATTTATTTATTTATTTATTTATTTATTTATTTATTTATTTATTTTAGTTTGGGGATGCAGTTTTTTGGTTTTGACCTCCAATATTTGTTTAAAAATCAGATTGTTCTTAGCCTCAGTGTTATAAACTATAGTTCTTCTACTAATAATTTTTTATCAGCTGAACTGAGAGTTGCTCTCCACCAGGTGTTTATGAAATGCAGAGTTTGTAATCAATTGGTGGCAACCTGCATTTTCATTGTAAGTAAATGGATGTTGTCTGTGTTCAGACCAGAAAGGGCTGCAGCTCCAACATTTGCAATAGCACCAGGAGTATTTGGTGAAAGTAAAGTGGAGAAAATTATCATTAGGATGCAAATATGAATGATGAACGAGCAGTAATTTTGGTGAAATTAAAAAATCATCTGAAAATAACTCTACCAGCTGAGGTTTGAGAGAGACTGTAAGGGCTGAAACTGGACTTCAGCTTTTAGCTGTTTGTATAGTTGAATTGTTTACCTATAGCGTTCCACTAGAATCAAGTGTCATGAGTTTTAAAGCTAAATTTCTACCAGGTGGGGTCAAGTGGAAGAACAATATGAAGTCAGGGTCTAACTCAGAGCATTTGCTTAATTCAGTTGTAGCTACCTCTTGTAAAAGTACCTAAGCAACTTTCCTGAATTGCAGCCTGCATTTGGGAAAACTTGGGTATTAGCTGAGTTTTTTGCAGGCTATTGTAACCTCTCTGTATTGTTCACAATGCACAACCAAATATTGTTTCCAAGGGACAGTTAAAAGAGAACATGTAATTAACAATAGATAACTTTAAAGCAGCTCATTTATACCATAAAATCAAAGCCAGAATTAATCCATGGCCTGAAAAGAACTCAGCAAATAAAGACTTCAAAATTAATTAGCTTTTTCTTAAACTTTTCCATTAAGACAATCTAACATAATGCATACTTCACTGTTAATGCTTTTTTGCAATTAAAGTTTTGTAAGGTGCTTATATTAAAATCCCATTGACAGCCATTAGACAGAAAAAACATGTTTTGAAGTCACTCTAATCCTATTTTCTCAGATGTAAGAGAATGAAGTTAATGCAAATACCAACTGTTAAAGATGTACTATAGTCAAAGCAATGAGAATTTCTTCACATATGCATGCAGATATTTTTATCTGTCCACATAAATTTTTTCTTTAAAGAGTTTTTTAACAATTCAAAACAGAGGAACATAATGGATATAATTAGGCTTGCTATTAAAAGAGAGTATGCAGCAGTGGATAACCTTACATTATCCAGGGTTTGTAGCGTTTTTATGCACTTCACCTAGAGCAGAAAGATTTGATAAATTCTACCTTTGCAATGAGCTTACCAATGTGTTGAATGCTGTATGATCAATCTAATAGCACTGTGTACTGGGGAAAAAAATTAATTAAATGGAGCGAAACCCTGAGATACTTCTTGTGCATTCTACACCATATTTTGTCTTAATAACTAGTATAACAATATTTATAAGTGTAGGTGTATGGCTCCTGCAGTAAATAAACATAAAAAATTATTATTATCAGTTCTCTTATGATACTTCTATGTGAATGATATGTGTTCCAGATGGGGATTCTGATTCAGTTTGGGTTTTTTTATGGACACTACCTTTCTTGAACATCATTATAATATTTCTTTCACTATTTTGCAACATAAATGTATTGCACCTGTATATGCCTTCCTTAGGAATCAAATGTCTACATCAACCCTTTTCATTCAGGGGTATGAGCTGTTAGGCTTCTTTGTAGTTTTGGTCTGGAGGGGGTTTGAGTTTTATTCTCTTTCCCAGTGTGCTGTAATTTAAATGGGGGGAAAAGCAGGGAAAGTTGTAGGATCAAAATCTGTTAGCAAAAGTAGATGCTGGGTATCAGTCATGCTCCATAACTTAAAATTTCTCCTTAGGAAGGACAGCCAATAGTAATCTTGGCTGGACAGGTCTCTTAGCAGAAGTAATGAGAGGTTACTGGAATTCTTTAAATATTTTACTGAAGCCAGAGGAATCCTCTATGTTTACATAACTTTACAAAAACATGGAAATCACTATTGTTTCATAAATACAAATACAGGTTGCTAATATTAGTAAAACTACTAAAAGGTGTTGACTTAGTTTGTAGTTTCTCGTTCTCTCAGTAGAAGCCTTAACTATACTACTTACACATACTTAGCTGTACATCTAGCAGTATTAATTTTATTTTATTGGAAGCATAGTCTTTCTTTAGCTCTCATCTTGCAAATTTTTAAGCCCATGTATCCCTATATAGCTTCTACACCAGCTCATTCATCCCATCCCTATTCCCCAATGGCCTAACCACTTGTGTATAAAACTACTTGTGTCTGTGGTTGCTGTATTTTATATGATGTGTTTTCAGTATACTTTTAGGTTCAGAATAGATGTTTTAAAACACAGAGGAAAACATAATGTGTTGTTTGCAACTACCTTTTTTTTTTCCCTTATATTTTCCACTGCTACTTCAGAGCACTACAAATATTGCTGCATTTCTCAGATTCATGCTCAGGCTAACTGAGCTACGTCTTTCTGAAATTCTTAACTACGCCTCTCTTTTTCAAGCCCTCTTCTGTTTCCCCCATTTTAAGGTTTCTCAATTTCTTTGTGCTTTCCTATCAAGCTCAGCAGTTTGTTTCCTCCTTTCATCATTCTTTCTCTAATCATTGCTCTGATTATTTTCCTCCTCAGTCGGTCTTCACAGCCACATATTCACACACGTGTGCACACAGGAGCATCATGCCCAGGAAAGATTTGGAAATGAATTTAAAAAGAAAACAGAGTAGACTGTTCTGATCAGATTCAGGATGCAACCAGGCAAGCATAATTACCACACCACTATTTATACTTACCCCTCTTTTTTTCTGCACTTTTTTTCTCCTTCAAAATGTCTAGCCCTCTGCTTTTTCCTGCCTTTCGTTCCATCCCTAAATATCCTATAAGTCTTGTGCAATCCTGAGCTACATTTTCCATACATTCCATGATGTGTCACTGTCCAAGGCTGAAAATTCTTTGCTTTGAAAAGGTTTGGGGAGAGCTGCT
>VZSR01001283.1:44645974-44782824 GCA_013398615.1 Brachypodius melanocephalos | reverse complement strand
GATGGGCTTGAATGGTTTGATGTCTCCTGTGGAGGGCCTGGGAGCAGCCTGGCAGGGTATCATCCTGTCTCCTGCCCTGCCATTGGTTCTCTGATCTCCTCTGTAGGTCTGCAGACAGGCATTTTTTCTCAGAACCTGACACTTTCTCTATATCCTCATCCCCTCAGTAAATAGTCTAAATTAATAGTCTACAGTGCTGCTATTGAAACAGATACTGACAAAATAGAGTGTGTGCCAACCGGGGCAGCCCCCAAGGTACCCATCTAACATCTTACTAATTTCACAGCTCATCCATTATGTGAAAAAGACGTAAAAGTGATTTCTAGGAGGTTGCCAGGACACAGTCATTCCCATTTGAAAGCATCAGAGGGAAAGCATGAAAAAAGGGAGAATGTGGAGCAGATGTTTCTGTTGATATTTTTATGTCAGTTTAAAGGGTTGAATTCTGTTGGCAGTGCAAGTTGCTTAGTGATTAATGGAAATGACAAACATGATTCATTCCTTCTAAATTGGTGTCATGTTGATAGAGGACATTTTGATTGAGATAATGTAAATGCTGATGTGAGGATTTGTTTTCATAATGCTACAGATCTTTTCTGTTTGTGGAAATAGTTGCTCTGCTCCTCTGGAAAGCTCACTATTTGGGTAGGGGTCTGTCAGCCTGTGTGCATAGGAGTGGTTTTGTAAGCAAGCTGCTGTTCTGTGGTTTACTCTTTGGGTTTTTTTCAAACATAAGATTTTTAATTGAGATTTTTATGAAATTTCATTTAACCAGTTGTTGGTTTGTTTGGTATTTTTTTCCAATAACTTGTAGTTTCCCTTAAGTATATCTTGTATTCAGTAAATACAGCAAAGAGAGGTACCATAATTTCCTTCACAGGGTTGCTCGTTATGAGAAAGTCGCATACAAAAACATTTAGGGATCTCAGGTGGGAAAAAGGAAAGAAAGGGGCAGGAAATGGTAACAATTACACCAATGGAGGTGTAGAGGAAAGGCTTACAGGAGACCTCACTCCTGATGAGTCACAGTTGTACTAATTACCAAATCAGAGGAACAGTTTTGCCTTTAATGGGTTGCAGCTGTGATTAATAAAGTGTAATAAAAGGAGTGGGTTGGCTGGGCTGAGCTGGGCAGAGTGGAGGAGGTCTGAGGAAGAAGGAATGCTCCAGAGAAGCACGAAGGGGAATGAAAGAAGGAAAGGGGTTGCTGCTGTGCAAGATCTGCTCTGAGGTCAGTGTGGGTCTGGTGGAGTTAGAGCCTGCTCTTGGAACCTGCAGTCATAGTTGAGCTAGGTAAAAGCCTGCAGTCAGAGCTGGCAAGGGAACACTTGCAGTCATATTCCAGCAGGAAATAACCAGCAGTCAGAGTCTGAAGTTGAACCCTGCAGTAGGAGCTTGCTGAAGCCAGAGTCAGGGTGGCTAAGCTGTAAAGAAGGATAAACTGGGACCCTTTTCTCCTTGCTAAATTAAAGTCTGTGTCTTGGCTCATTTCTACCCCTGATGAGAAGGTTGCTGCAGCAAACTGTTGAGGCTGGTAAAAATAAAACTGGATTACAGCCCTATAAATGAACATGTGGGTAATGGATTTTGGGAGCTGGGTGATGAGAATATATCCATGCTCATCTGAGAATTATTGAACATTGATTAGGATATTCAGGTCTGAAGAGAGATCAAATGCTCTGATATTCATGGCAGGAAAGAACCAATTTATACTTGGTAGGGAGAATACTTTTATTTTATTCAGTGTCTTTGCTATGTGGAGCCATTTACAGATATCTTGTGTTAAAATAAAATTCCAGATAACCTGTATTTTTGATCTAACTTTATGGGAGTTATCTCCCCTTCTTTGGTCCTGGCACAATTTGCAGGGGTTTTCACTTGTTTACCTGGTTCACTGTAGAGAGTAACCAAGGATTTGTATTATACTGATAGGAAATTATAAACCCAAGGTTTGGCCCTTTTCTCCTTTCCATTACCCTGGCAATTGGAAGTAGAATTGGTAAGTGGGAATTGGAGTAGAACATTTTCATAATTTTTCTTTAAGGGTATGGATTATTCAAAATTTGTTTTTATACCGACCTTGAAGCCTTTTGTATGGAAGAGGGGAATAGGAGGAAGAAAGGGAACAAGATGGTATTGGCAGCGTTCCTGATACCTCCCAGCTGGACAAGGTTCAAACGAGCTCCAGGCAGCTCTAAAGCTTTCTGTGGCTGGGCCCAGTGTAAGACCAGCAAAAGTATGGTGAATATCTGAGTTTCTCTGACAATCTTCCCTTGCAGATGCAGGACCCAGGAATGAATTACAGCTATACAAATGTGCAACACTATCCAGATTTAAAATGAAATTGTGCCATTTCTGTCCAGAACAGTGTTTTGTTCGGTTCCAAAACCCATACTTGGTTTTTAGGTTGCTTTGGGGTTTTTTGGGTTTTTTTCAGTAGTCGGTTGTATTTTGTGTTTGTGCATCCTTGGATGACTTAATTCACAAAAGAACCTTGTTAAAAATTGGTGTCTAATTATACTTTCTTGTGATGTCTGTAGGCTGACACTGTTACAAAGATGCTAATTGTCTAATCTATGGCTTCTAATTTAAAATCACTGCTAAATTTATTTAAAAATCCATTTTGGTTCAGCCATTTGTATTTAAATTAATTTCTCTCTTCCCCTCCCTCTCCTAGCCCAAAGCAAAGAACAAAGCTGAGAGAGAAACAGAAGCACCTTCCATTTTGTCATTAATGAGTTGGCTTTTTCTGTATTCATAGCAAATTACTGGGTTGAGCTACTGTGTAGTACCTCAAATTGCAGTTTTTGCCCCTATAGCAGTAGTTTTTCTTGTTATCCCAGTGGCAAATAAACTTGTGCTCTCCATCTCACACTGGCAAAGCCTCTATTTTGTTCTCTTTTTTACCACAATGTTAATTGTCATGTTTATCACTGACATAACTGAGCCTAGAGTAAGCGTGACACAAAATCTGCAAATTTCCATATCTCTTGTTTTTATTTTTAGCTTTTAATTTAATTTCTGTTTCTATGGGGCATATTTGGATATTGTGCTGATGGTGAGAACACTTTATAAATTCATTAGCTCACAGTAGAAGGCAGAGGGAGCATGTGAGGAACATATAGAAGCTTTTAGAGGGCTGAAGCTTAGGTCAATGGCAGTGTGAAGAAGGCTTATGCTCAGTTAGGAAGGATCTTTGCTTTTGGAAAGTTTTAGGCTCATGACAGCCAGTGCAGCCATGGACAGAAATGAACACTAGTCCAGATAAAAAGCACTAAAATTACCTCTGTTGGTTTACCTTTCTGATTAAATAATTCTTTTAAAGCATTATTTATATAATAATTTTTATTTCTATAGTTTATTTCTATGATTCATATGTATATAATATTATATGTATGCTATCATGTATGTATGCAAAATAGATTCCTAAAGGAAAAACATTCTTCTATTTTGGGGATTTTGAGTTGCAAATCTACTCAGCATTAGGAAAGACTATGTTGGGAGTGTTAACCAATTGTGGAAGCAAATGGTTGAGGAAAACTGCTGACTTATGTTTCATTTTTTTCAATTCACTTTTGTAGAAGTGGTGGTTATTGATGGCTGATTTGCCTTGTAGTTCATTACTTATGATTCTGTGAATAAAGAAAACATTATTTACAGATGAATTAACAGAAATCAAACTTGTGGAATGTGCAAATTAATCTGGCTGTGCTGGCCATTTTCTGTTTTCATGTGCTAAGCTTCATGAAAAAATTGGAAAATCCAGAGGAGAGAATATTGCACTTAGAAAATGCAACCAGTGATAAAAATTATCAGACTTGGCCATTTTAATGTAGAGAAGTTTTGTGTCTGCAAATATACAAAATGTGGTTGCAAGGAGGAATGCCATAACTTATCCTCCAAATTCATTGTGACTAGAAAGAGAAATGGTGAGTTTAAGTTGCAGCAGAACAGCCCTACAGTGTAGAGAGTGGAACAAATGCTGATCCTGAAGGGCTGGTGGAGCTCTAGGCTGCCTTGGTGTGTCAAGGAATTTACGTCATTTTAAACTGGACTGTGTCAGGGATGATACATGGATGTAATTGGGATTTTTGGGGGGGACATGGATTACATTATCTTTGAGGTTCACCACAGCCACATGGCTTTGTTGTTATACTAATTATGACCACAAAATGACTCTGCTGTTTATCTCAGCACTTATTTCTTCAAATATAATTTGAGTAATTGAACTATCTTTTCCAGGAATAATCTTGTAGAATGATGCAGTATTTATTAATGAGATGTTGAGGGTAACAGAATTGAAGCCTTGGACTTTAGATTAACTTTGAACTTGAACTCTCATGAGTAAAACAGTTGTCTGGTCTGGAAAAGACTCTTGCAAATGTCATGTGATGACAGTGAAAGGATGAAGCTTTGAGCTCTTGGAATTCATGTGCTTGTCCTAGCTAGCTGTGAGAGTAAACCAAGGGCTCCTAAAATGATGGTAACCCAGAAGAAACAAATCCCATTCTCACTGGGAAGGTATTTAAAGATGCCAGGAGTTATTTTCCTTGTACTTCTGGAGCTGCAGTAGCTCAGTTCAACTTCTGGCTGAGGAGGCAACCTAGTCATGGCCAAATAATGGTGCTTGAGATCTGAGTTTTACCACAAGTGGAAAAGTCAGTTGCTAAAGCATGGGCCATGTCGTACACAGCTGCAATTTGGTGGGCTTGTTAATGATACCTTCTAATTTTTTTCCAGTTCTCTTATATACAGTGAAATTTGCCAATTGCCTAATGGCACATATATGTGAAAATTGTACTTTTTGCTGAGTGGCTGTTCATGTATAGCAACACTTCTTTAACAGAGTAAATTAGTTTTCTTGCAGATGCAGTATGAGCACACAAATTGTAAGTATTACACTCAGGACTTCAGAGGTTTTTGCTTACTCGAATTTTCAGTTATGCATGAAGTCAGGAGAGGCAGGTTTTCTGTTTTCCACTGTCTTTATTAATGATGTGATATTGCAATGGTAAGGACACGTCACATTTGGACACTTCCTTAACCCTTGTTTTTTTTTTACCTGGAAAGTCATTTGATTGTAACTGAATGAGCTGTAACTGCATCTAGAATAGCTGTATTTCTTCAGAAAGCAATTTCTGGAATTCCCTTGGGCATCACAGTAGATCCATTTCAGATACCAAAATTAACTGTTTTAGGTACAGTTTATGTATGTACCATATTTAGGATGTACATAAATCTGCAACTTATTGAGAAGTTAAGTTTTCTTCCTGGACACAAACTTCACTGCAGTTGCTGACAGACACATCCAGGTGTAGTTTCCAAATGCTCACAGACTGGGCACAGAAATTCACTGTTGCAGCCAGCCAGGCATGCTGGCATATTCCTACTGCTCTGGCCTGTCCAGGTGAGCACACTGAGCAGCCACAGCTGCTTCCTGCATTGTGAGGGCCAGCAGCCTTGAAGGTCTTACAGCTTTTTCCTGCTGGAGCAGTATATTTTGCTGAAAGTGTTGCTTCCTGTGCCTTTCCTCATCATGGTAACCTAATTTTACAGGGGCATCCTAGCTGCAAGTACCTGATATTTAGTGGTGTGGCTTGTAGTGATCCAACTTCTGGTCATGCAGAACTTGCTGTCCCCAAGAGTGCTTCATAAATTTAGCATGAAGAACTACTATTGGGGTTGCAAGGCATTATTTTTTTTAGTTTTTCATCTTTGTTCTTCACTGCCACCTTTTATTTAGGGGAAGATGTAATTTCAGCAAATATTTTCAATGTACTTTTTAATCAAGAAAGATTTTTTTTTTAAAGGGGCATTTGGCAGTATGCCGAAAGCAAACCAGATGTTTCATCACATTTTGGGGTTTTACATTAAGATTATTGTGCATTAAGTAAAAAATGACAAGAAAAAAAATCCTAAAACGAGGTCTTGGTTACCTTCTCTGTGCAGGATCAGATAGTGTTAGGTGTTTTTAATGTTTTGGAGCTCTTTTTCAGATGAGTGTGCATACACTTAGAATAATAAGTAGAAGTGTATTCAAATAGCTCAAAGAATTTTAGTTACACAATTCTCTATCAGAATGGTGGTAGTTTCTTCCTTAGCTTTCGTTTACTCCTGTCACTGTTTGACTAATGAGCTTTTTTGGATGCTGGTAGTGGGTGATTGTCTTTGGGTTTTGATTTGTGATTAATTTTTGCCTTCAGGTCTCACAGCTGAAGGGGTTGTGAGCTTCTGTAAACTGACGGCCTAAAAGGATGGAGATGGCAAATCCAGGAATGTTCATAAGAAGTTTCCAACCACATTTTCTTTTCCAACAGAAAATTAACAAGGGCACTCCTAATATTTGGGAACCTGGTCAAAGCTACATCAGAGAACATTTCATCTCAAAGTCATATCTGCAAGGGTTATTTCTCAATGTGTGAGATGTAAAAGTAGATACTTGCTCACACGTATTTTTGTCTGGCTTTAACATTGCATGTGCTTATTTTAAGTTAACTATAACTGGAGAATGAATTATTTAATTTCTTTTACTTTTCCTGTTCTTAGATATTATAAGGTTGAGATCCAAACCACAGATTTTTTATATCCACACTTGAAAAAACTGACAGACATTGTCCTACAGAACACCAAGAATATTGAAGTAGTGTTGCATCATGTTGGCTTTTTTTGGAGCTTTTAAAAAACTTTTTAATATACTTGAGGTAGTACAGCAACCCAGCAGCTGTATGTATTTCTTCTGTCAGAATGCAGAAGGATATTTTTCTGTTGTATAGATCTTGCTGTGACTATGATGAAATACCTAGTTCTTTTAACTTATCTTAAAGGAATTGTAAGACATCATTTCTCCACTATATTGCATTGCAATGAGTAAAGGATGAATATAGGTTTAATGTGGATGTGCACAGAGAAAATTCTACTGACAGAGCAGAAATTTAGTGTACATGTATTGATGTCTAAAAATTTATTTTTAACATTTTCTATTTTCCAGTTATCTTCTGAATATATGTTATAATAAAGCAACAAATCTTATTTTATTCTTTTAAAATAAATTTCAGGTATGACATTTCAGTGTGCAGATATTTCTTAGTAAGGTTGGAGTTTTTTCACCCTTCATTGTATGTTTGTGCTTTCAGGGCTCAGGTGTTGAAAACAGTTTTACTTACATAAACCCAAGCACCTCACAGCATATTTAGCTTTCAGTATTTTTCTAAGTTGAAAGTACTGGAGAGACATAGCTGGACTTGGTGGCTCTGATGCATTGCTTGGTTTTGTCACTTTTGCTGTCATTTAATTCCATCCATTTTTCTGTATCTACACCTTTGCTGTGTTCCTGTAAAGCTGAGATTTACTCTTATATTAGCAGGTGTTTAAAGGAGTTTATTCCCTGCAGCAACCACATTCACTGACAGAAACAAAACATATTGCAACACATTCATTGAGCCACACAGTGCAGACTGTCATGCTAGGGAATCTATTTATGATGAGCTTTGCACTTATAAAGGGAGGCTGTTTGTCAGCCCTAAAATTAAAGCTGCATAGTGATAGAAAAACTTCAATTCACCAAGGTGCTAATGAAATTTTATGGGAGCATTGTATAGGGCCACAGAGTTTCTAAATCCTTTTTGTCATTCAGCTCTTCTGCTTTTCGGAGATAGCCAGAAGCTGTGCCACCTGTGCAGGATAACTATCCCTTGATCTTTACACCAGTCAGAAAGTAAAACAGGAGCCAGAACATCTGCTTCCCTCCATCACTTAGGAGCCACTGAAATCTAAGAGGTGTTGATTCTTTCCAACTTTTGACTAACAGTCTTCAGCTGGAAAAAAACTATTCTCTAAACCCTTTTTAAACTATTTTCTTCTCCTCTAATGTTTAAAATAGAGAATCCTAAAAACTCAGAAATGAGTGTTGACTTCCCCATCCATCACCACACCCCCTTTGGTGTTCAGAACCCATGAAGAAAGGCAGCAATGAAAGTGCTCTTAAAGTCTGTGCAGCTACAAGGTTTGTTGTTAGTATTTGTTTCCCTCTAGGCTGTCCTCCCTTAGCCTACTTACCTAATCAAGCTTTTCAAGGAAAAAATACTTTTTCCCTCAAGCCATGCTCATTCAAATCCACTGTTGTGAATGTTAGCTTAGTAAATGGTGATCTTCAAAATGCGTTTGTAGTTGCATTTGTTAGCTGATTAAAATGACTAGATTTTCTGCCTAGACTAAGAAGTTTAGAGATGTTTGATGCTTCGCACCAAAAGACAGAGTGAAATTTATAGTTTTTTATGTTTATAGTTTTAAAATTTTTATCTTCAGGCTGGAACACAGAAAACCCTTTCAAATTTTATCATGAAATGGATCTGGTGGTCTCAGTTTGATCTGTATTATTGAGGAGATTAAACTTTAAAAAGTGCATTTTTTGGTGCTCTTCTCTTTCTAATTTCATTCTTTTCATGCATAGTTTTTTCCTGATTCTAAGAGGTTGGATCACTGTTCTGACCAGGTTTTCACCTCTTGCAGCTTGTAGATAATTTTTGATGCAGTATGAAAGCACGTAAGGAGTGAAGAAGCTGTTTGTAGGGAGGGTTTTTTCCCTTATTCTCCTCAGAAAGAATATAAATGACCTTTGAAAAACCCTAACAAACTGACAGCTGGGTTTGCTATGCCAGAAATAGCTTATGAGACATCAGGGTGCTTGTAAGTTTTACATTTAGCTTCAAAGATTTTGAGGTTTAATACAATTCTGAAGTCTCTTAAGACTACATATGTTGTGTATTTGGACTAGGTACCAAGAAAGCAAATATACATTTCTGGCATTTCACTTCTACTGGCTTGAAAAGCAAAAATCTATTGCCCTTGTGTCCACAGTTCTTCCACTTTTTTTTTTTTTGTTTTGTTTCTTTATTTTTCTTTCTTCCAGATAGAATCAGCACTACAAAGCCCTTTTCTCTCTTCTTCTTCTGTATGTGGTTATATGCAACTATTTCTCCTAATTCTCATGTGAACACTGCAAACTTTATATTCAAATCTTGCATTCTGCTTTCTTGTCTTTTCTTAGCTCAATTAGGTTTTTTGTTTTTGTATTGGAGCTTTCTCAGTTTTCTCATTTAAGCTGATTTGATTTTGCCATGGTCTCTCCTTTTATTCTCTTTTTTCTTCTCTATTTTAGTAAAACAACATTCCTGAATGTTAGTCCTTTCATCTACTCTAGGTTTTCTTTGAGTTTCTTATTTTCTGTTTTCACCTATTCTCTGTCTTACAAACTACTGATGTTTTTGTGTAACGTTGACAAAAGCAAGTAGTGGCTGATAAGATGATCCTGGGGTATCTTCCTTTCTATGTCACCATCCACTTTGACACCTTGGCTTCATGTCTTAATTTCCTCTGCTCAACTTGCCTTCTGCCTGATGCTTGCTGCTCTTGCTCTTTTCTTTATTTAAGCGGTTACTCTTTGCCATCCAAAGTCAACAAATAATATGTCTTTCTATCACCAATTGTCTTCATACACCAGATCATGACTGCTGTTTCCTATTGCACCTTTAATTACTGGTTATTTTGTCAGTATGTGCAATTCACTTGTCTCTTCACTTTGTTCCTATGTTCCTGTGACATGGTTTATGTACTGCTCATTGCACTGGTACCTACATTTTCATTTTTGTTGAGTCTAATTTTTAAGATCTTTATGCATCTACATAAATGGTCTCAAGTTGTGCTTGGGGGTTTAGAGTCACAGAAACGGTTGTGAAGCATTTAAACAGACTGCCAGGGAAGGGGTGAAGTCATCATCCCTGGAACTCTTCAACAAAGCCTGTGGATTCAGCACTTTGAGGACATGGTTTAGCAGTGAACATGGTGGTGGTAATAGGTTGATGGTTGGACATGATGATCTTAAAGGTCATTTCCAACCTTAATAATTCTAGGATCCTATACATATGCATAGTATCTCCCAGAAAACTATCCACACATAAGAACACTTTTCAGAAGTTGGATTTGTTTAGAATGTCCCACTCTTTTTCCTTCATTTGAAGAACAATCTTAATTCCTATTATTTAGCACTTAATATAATGTTGAAGTTTAAGAATGGTGACTTATTAAAAAGCAGCTTTTTCTATGCTATAAAACTATTACCTACATAACACTTTCTCCCATTCCAGAAGAATAGAAAGAGATGTGTCCAATCTAAAACTCTTAATTAAAAAAAAAAAAATAGTTGACTTCCATATGACAGTCTTTAATGTTGCTGAGTTGTGGCAGTATCTCCACACAAATATTGGCCTGTGCTCTTGAAAGCTGCAAACTTGGATAAAAATGTCGTGTGGCCTTACATAAAGATATGGTTACTGCAGAGGCAAAGCTCCCCTGGTTTTCTCAAGAAAACAAAACCACAAAACTTCAGTGAGATCACAAACAATATTTCTTTTCTTCTTGACTTGACCTGGAGTTCATCCATTAAAATTTTCCACTCGGTATCACAACAATTATACATTCATGGAGTTAGTATTTTATGATTTTTTTTTTTCCTTAGGTAGTGTGTGTGGGATAGAGGGAAATAATTCTGAACAAAATAGGTTATGAATTACTTATGAATTCCACGTGAAGTGTCTGAAAACAGACAGAGTCTCCTTGATAATGGAAGAATATGTTGACCTTTGTTTGTGAAGAAAGGGGAAATGGCTTTAGCATGTTTCACAATTTAATTACAGTGTCATCGACTCATACAAAATTTACTTTATATCCCCTTATGAACACATACAAATTTCCAGGAAATTCTTTCTCTTGTAGCACTACAAGGAAATTGTAGCTAGATAACAGGCTTTAACCTTACATTTGTGCCACATCAACATTTGAAATTTTTTTAAAAACTCTGCTTTCCTTCCCATGTCTTGATATTTGGTCAGAGGGCTGTAAATATGTGTGATCAGTCACTCCTCATCATCAGAGCCCAGCAAAACAGCTTGTCCTTCTGGACATTTGAAATAAAGCCAGTCTTAGCAAAGAGATTGCTTGCAAAAATTGCCAACAAATTAGATGAATTTTTAGAGTGGATATGAAGTCTGGTTAAACAAACATTTCATTTCTTTTAGCAGCTGATTGATTGATTCCAAACAAAAAAGCGGTGCCATCTGGTCCTTAAAAACAAAGCAGCTTTACACATTCCTTTTGAAAGAATTGTATAGGAAAATATTTATGTAATTCACCATTTTTATACATGTGTACACACAGAACAATTTATATAAAGTATCAATTTTACTTTTTTTAGTACTAAATTATTTCTTCATATTCAATTCACATAATTTTTCAAAAATTCTACATTTGTAAGGAAATACTGGAGTTGCTAGAAAAGGTTTTATCTGCAATGCTTATTATTATGTCTGAGCTATTCATCATAACACAATTTGACAGTTTTATGACTTAAAATAGAAAGCAGTATTCAAGGAAAAAACTGAAACAAACCTGTCTGCTAAATCAATTAAACTTATTCCAGCAAATATTGTGACATTTCAGACCTTGCTGAACCACAGAATTGGTTCTGTATGCATGCAATAGAGAAACTGCATAGCCGTGTAGAGACAGGCATTGCATGTAGTGAGAAATTTCAGTTTGGAAAATCAGTATTATTCTCAGTTGTAGTGAAACATGAACAATTGCAAAATTTACAGAGAACTCATAAACTCTTTTAGTATCTCTTGAAAAAAAGCTTAAGTGTAAAAGTATGTTGTATCAATAGAAACAATGGAAATTTAAACAAGAATATAAATAAAGTTATGAACTATATTGTAAAAAAATGGTTTAAACATACTCTTGAAAAAGTGTTGTTTTTCCTCCCTCTCCCCAAGTTGTTAGATTTTATTTCCTATTCTGGCTTTTCCTCACATTACAAAAGCAGAAATTATGTGCTGCAAGCTTTTAATCACTTCTATAATTTTGGAAAGATGCTTTGTTTTCTGTGAACTTCAATGATATTGCTTTAATGTCAAAGGTACAATTCTTTGTACATAAACAGTTTCCATTAATTGTCCTAAGATTTTTTCCCCCCCAAGTTACAACTATTCTTATTGCTCTGTTTTATTTCATTTCAGCTGTTTATGAACTCTCTTGTGAAGCATACAAACACTTGGGCAAAACTTCAAATTACTACTGGATAGATCCAGATGGCAGTGGGACACTGGGACCTTTGAAAGTTTACTGCAACATGACAGGTAACTGCATTGTATTTACTGATGAAGATGGTTGAAGGGGGAATTTGGTTTTTTGAGTCTTTAAATATAGTTGAGAGAAAGAGGCTGTTCATATTTCATGTTTCTTGTTAAAAGAAAAATAATTACTAAGAGCTTTTCATCAGGGATCATCAAATCTGCAGTCACTATTCAGGATAGACTGAGCAAGGCAGTAGTTAATCCATTTAATAAGCTTTTTGAATTGCACCTATTAGTCTTAATAGGTCTTTGTATCCTCAGTGTTGCATCATTAAAGAAATTAAAGATACACAAAGTAAAAAATCAATAGATATGGCTATTTACCAAAGCTGTTGTATATTAACCTAGTGGAGTTCAGTAGTATCTGTTTTTCATGGGGTGTTCTAGGAGGCAGCTCACCACCACAGGCAGGGAATAGAAATTAATTACAAAAGAAGAAGAAGTTTGAGTTTTCTTTATTGTCTGTTTTGTCTTTTAAACTAGGTATGGCCTTCTGACATCAGTTAAATTCTGGAGATAAGATGTATATAACTACACTAATTTGTTTTGGTTTTGTTGGGTGTATTGTTTCATGCTTTTAAGACTAGTTTTGTACTCTCACCAAGAGTATCAAATCTTAGTCATCTGTGTAGCCATGATGAGGCAGGAAAATATGATAATGAAAAACAGGGCAGTTTTCTGCACTGAGAGTATATTTCTTTGTTCTCTTAATGCATAGCAGTTGTCTCAGCATTTTTTCTGATATGAAATATTGGGTAGCTGATAAACCTGCACTCTGACTTTCCCCAAATGTCTGCATAGCAAGTTTGAATTTCATTCTATTTGCTTTGGAAATCTGGTGTATGCCTGAGTCCTCAGGCTCCATCATCAGCAACATGAAGGTGAAGGCACCATCATAGTTTGAAACTCTGTCTCTGACTTTTTAGAGATCACAGGTTCTGAAGTCCCCACAACTCTTGTGGAGGCAGAGACCTGGACATATCTGGGCCTGTGAGGTGGGTTTTACCAGCTTGGATGGGAGAGATAGGGAGGGATGCATGGCACATGCCTCAGACCCCAGAACAGGTGCCCATAGGTAGACAGCTTGTAGCAGAACAGGAGAATACCACTGATCCATGTTGCCATTAATGCCTGTGTTTGTATAATAAATGCATGCCTACAAAGGAGCCTGAATAAAGATCTGCCAGTGCTGTCAATCCTTTTTGGACTGGAGAGACAGGCCAACCCATCTGTCCTGAGACACACTCTTTCAGATCCTGAGTCATTTAGAGCTTTTTAAATCATAACTAGTACCTTGAACAGCATCAGTAACTAATCAGGCAGGCACTGCAGGAAACAAGGCCAAGAATGCTGTCATTTAAGTGATTTTTGCTATTTAGTGCTGCTGTGTTCAATACTAGCTACAGTTTTTGGTTACTCTTCAAGGGTATATTTGTAGATTAAAAATATAATACCCTAGTAGGGTTAGGCACAGAAAATACACTCATCCAGTACTGCAGCATTGCTCATTTGTGCTAAATATAAAAATACAACAGAAGATCCTAGTAGTTTCTTCAACACTATGGGGAAAAAAAAGGAGAAGTAAAAGACATAATTTTGTTTACTAAGGTATCTCATCAACAAAAGAATTTCAGAGTGTATAAATGTGACCTTTTCCTAACCAGTCCAAGGAGATCGTGAACATTAGGATACATGGTTTCATTCACTTGGATATGAAGCATGCTGTGGAAAAATGCAGTTTTTCCTCTCTCATGAGCAGCTCTCTCATCACCTTTCTCATCAGCAGCTCTTTGCTTCAAGAAAAAGGCAATTTGCACCAATACCCATAAAATGTTTCAGTTTTAAAAATAAAAACCTAAAACAACTATTTCTTCATTATGATGCAAATGATTGCAAGAGATATGTGAAAATTGATGGAAACTAATTTTAATCTGTGCTTCTAAAACTGGCAGTTCTTCTCAGATGAGTAAAGCTCCTCACCTGTGTACATACTGTGTAGTGTCTATACGTTACAGTTCTCACAGTTTTTGTTTGCTTTTGATTAGTGGCCATCTGAGGCACTAAGGCTGGAGGGCAAAGAGCTACAAATTTAGGAGAAATTTTACAATACCCTACATCTTTTTCTGAATCTGTGTGGGGTATTATCAGCAACATGCATACTAGTGAAAGGAATGAGGTTACTTAAGGACTTTGCTTTGCTTCATCAATAACACAGTTCTGTAGAACTCTGAAGCAATGATACATATCTTGTCATATAAAAAAGACACTAAAACATGCTAGAATATAAGAATTCTCAAAAAAAAAATTAGTACCCAGCTTGTGCTTGTCTATGGTGTTGCTAGAACTATATTTGGAAAAAAAAAAACCTTAAACTGGCTGGATTACAATTAAATAGTTTTTGTAAACATAAAACTAAGTAACCTAGAAATTTAGCTATACTGATTGGTATGTGGAGTATACTGAATGAAAAAAATATTGCAAGGTAGTCATATTTTATTTTAATAAAGATTCCTAACTATATTTTCCTCTCTAGTCTGAGAGTCAAATCTAAATGTTCCTACTCTTCCACAATGTTAAACAGACATCTCTATATTAAATTACTAATCAAGATACTGATGCACATTTTAAATTCTCCTTTCATTCAGGTGAATCTAGCAAGTAGAGAACATTTTTATGACTAAAACTGTAAAATGCAACTTGTTAGTTCCATTCCTTGACAAGGCAAGTCCACAAAGTTGACAAAGGTAGTATCAATCTTTGCAAAACAAGGTGGCTTAACAGCCGTGTACTACTTTCACAGTTGCTGTAATATAGCTTTACTGGAACAAAATGTTGGATAGTAAGCTTTACTCTCACTTGGCTGTAAGCCTTCTGGAGCAAGGACATTATCTTGAAAATCCACTGAAATTGTTGAGAAATTATGTCTTTAGCCCTTTAATATACCGTATCACAAATATTGATAACTTCATCATTATATCAGCATTTCACCTACAGAGTCTATAGTCAGCACTAGCTACCCAGACATGCTGAACAATATTAAAAAGAAAAAAAAAAGAGAGAAAATTATGGTGCAGAAGACAGCTGTCTGGGCATATTTCTGGGCATAATCCATATCCAAATTTAGTGTGTCTTAATTTAGTAAACTGGTGAGTGTCATGACATGACACCCCCCTCTTCACAGATGTTGCTGTGGCAACTAAAAATTATTCTGGTTTCTAAATTGTGCTGGTGATCAATAGTGGAGTCAAAGTCAGAAATATGTAATTGCATGTGCTCCTCACAGCAGTTCATGGTCTCTACCAACAACTCTATTTTCAAAGAAATCCCCAAGCTCCTCCTTTCAATTCTCTTGTCCTTGTCTTCTCCAAATAAAGGTTGTACTCAGAACGGTGTTCTGATAGTGAAGAGGAACCAATTTTATGTCCTCAAAGTGGAATGAAGATGTTTGAGATATCACATTCAATCTATTTCCAATGTAAGAAAACACCTTTTCAAAATCTAGGGCATTGCTGTTCCTGTTGTGCAGTTTTCCAAATAATTATCTGTAGGTACTATGTAAATTTTAGAAAGAATTTTTTTTCTTTGCCTCTCTTCTTTCTTTGTTTTGAAAAACAATATTGGAAATGTTTAGAGGTAGAAAGTTAGAACTTTTAAAAGCAATGCGCTTGTGGAAAAGTATTCCTTGATGCTGTGTTGTGGCACAATGTTTAACCATTAGACTGCTTTTCAGTTTAGCCTCTTTCATGGCTAAGGTCAACAGGGGGCTCTTTCAAAGCTGTCATCCCACCCTCTTTCAGAGGCAGGTCCACAAGGCAACGTTAGACTCTGAATTCAAACTGTTTTTTCCAAAGTTGGAGGGTTGCTCTTTCAGTATCCAGTTTGACCTTTCCCGTTTTCTCCTTAATTGTTGTTAGAGCAGTAGCTGTAGTGGAAAGAATTGCTTTTAAGGCATTTGTTAGAATACCTTAATATCCTAAATTTGTTAGTGCAAAATTTGAGTATATTGCAGCTTCATTCCATGCCCTGTCTAATATTCTTGAATCTCTAGGCCTGATTCCCTTTTCTCTGACAAATTTAGTTTCAGTCCCATTGAGAAAGACACAAGAAATAAATCGATTACTCTCTGTTTTTAATATTTCTCTTTTTCTCTGTTTGGTACAAGGAGGATGGGGGGAAAAGTTCCAGATGAGTAAGATTATTAGGATCTTACCTTGTGCATTTGTCCTGCAACAAGTTTTAGGGTGAGGAATAAGTAGAGGAACAATGCAGAGGGACTGTAAGGGCCAAGTTATTTATCCTAATGGCTGTAAGGGATGTCAGTGGCAGAGGCAGATCAGCACTCCTGTAGTTGCTTGAGGCTTTAAGCTGAGGAGAGGAAAATCATAGCCTGCTGTTTCTAGTGCTTCATCACTTAGACTACTGATGCAAAGTAGAACTGAAAGGTTTCCTAATGTATTTTACCAGAAGATATGTCAGTTAATTCTTTCTGTTGGTCCTGAAGTCTTTATGCCTCCATGATGCAGCTTTTATCTCATTTCAGGATCCAAATAGCTGCAAGCATGATGGCTCCATTTAAGTTGTACTTATCCTGTCTCCTTTCTAGTACAATTTGTTTGCCTCAAGCTGCTCATCTTCAAACAGTTTGAGAAATCATTATGAGTATTTGTAGCCTGCCTTATTAAGGTCAAATGTATGAGGTGGCTTCTCTACCCACTCTCTTCCTTCCCTTCTCTCCCCTCATTTTTTTAACAGAAATGGCACATGTAATAATTGCTGCAATGACTTTGTGAGCAGACATCAAACAGCCACAACTGTTGTATCATGTGCCTTTTTTTTTTCTCTCTTGTCTCTAAATAGTGGGCCAATGGAGTACTTTACACTGTGATATATGTGGGAACATATGGCATGAATATAAATGTGCTATCACTACATCCTAAAGGAAAATGGCCTAGAAGCAGTAAATGTTTGATTCTGTTCCTCATATCCACTCTCAGATGAGAATTCTTACCTGACAGCTGCATTATTGAACTTCCAAGTTACCAGAAATTTTATTCATGCATATATACGTATATATAATATATATATGAAACAAAATGCTGAGCAATTTAATTCAAGAAAGTAAAGACTTAGAAAGAAGTTAATATTTGTTACTTGTTAATTAGAATAGAATTAATTGATACATATTTAAAGGCAATAATTTTTTTTCATTGGGCAATGCTAAATTGTTTAATGACAATTATTAAGACCTTACCTAGAAAGATTTCAATAATAATATTTGCGTCCCTTGCCTAAAATAGAGGAAGAAAAATGGCTTCATTGTCTCAATTCTTACATGTGAAATGAAGTTTTTATTTCTAACAGCATCTCATACACTTTTCTTTCCATTGTAAAGGGGTTTTGGGAGGCTTTTTAAATTGTCTGACAGTCATTTTTACAAGTTAAAATTACATTTGAGAGGCAAAAAGAGGAACAACTATTTGGAATTAATTGGGGCTTGGGTATCCAAGCTTGTTCCTTTGCAGGTGAAACAAGAGCAGAAACAAACATAGGAGAAAAAAGAAAAGAAAAGCGGGGGGAAGTATCAAGGCATTTAGGACACTGTTTTTGGCTGTTTTAACTTATCAAGCTAGACTCTCTGTAAAAAAAAGAAGGAAGAAAACTGAGAAAGAAGAAAATAGTCATTGAAGCATCAGGGCATCATGTCTAGGGCAGCATCTCTGATGGCAGACTTTCTTCCTAAGGTGAGTCCATCTTCCAAGCATCAGAGTAAAATAACAGACGCATGAGAAACCTGGAAGCAGAACAAACTGTGTTTACATCTTTGCCTGCCAAGTTGGCTGATGCATCCTGCATCTCAGCTTTAGTTCATTGATTATATTTTTCATCTGCTCTTATTTACGAGACATGCCCTTTTTATTCTAGGTTTCATTGGTACATGTTCTCATTTGTAATCAGCTTTTCTCATTGTTATTTTTAATTTATGTCAAGTTTGGCTTCCTTGCTCGTTGTGGTACATTAATGTATCTCAGCAAATTTGACTGGTGTACTTTTCCCCTGTGCTGTGGAAAGCAGCACTGACTTGCTACAAAAGTGATCCTGGTCGTTTTTCCATCTGGATACAACTTTCCACTCAGCCTCAATCTGTTGACAGACTGTAATTTTTAGCCTTTACCTGGACTCATCTTGATTAGATGTGCCTTGCATAAGGAAATAAATCAGGATGTTTTTCTGTTTGGTTTGTTGGGCTTGCCTCAGGTTATCACTAAAGGTGATGTTGTTAGGCACCCCTGTGCTTGGCAGTAATTTGAGTCTAACTGGTTGAAGCCACTATCCAGATGGCAAGGAATGAGTGAGAGCAGCCTGTTACTGGGTTATGCGAAAGCATGTTGAGTTTGTCATATTGTCAGACTTCTAAGGATGGAAGAGTAAAGGACTACAGCCTGGTGTTAAGGGCCATGGGATTGCGAGGGGCTTTTTTACTTATCTTTTATGATGTTCATGACTTAGACACACACTGCCATAGAAACAGCCTCCACACAGAGATGAAGGTTCTAATAATCTCAGGGCTCACCATAACATCATAACATAAAATCATAGAATTTGGAGGGAGGGGGCAAAGGTTGTGAATCAACACCTGGTTGTAGTAATGCATTTTTTTACACTGAGCAAGTGTCTCCACATAGGGAAATGTTTGGGACCCCTTGTTTTTCTTATAAGGTAGAAAACCCAGAAACTTCCGTAAGGTTTGGTCAGCTATTGGCTCAGTGCCAACCCAGGAGACCTGATTGAGTTTCAGGAGTGTGCTTCAAAGCCTGTACCTGTTTCTATTGGCAGCCTGCTGGTAACGCCCACCTGAAACATTAGGTACTGAAGGAAGGACACAAAGAAGCTCAGAAGGCTTTTTGGAGTGTCTTTGCAGGGTGCTACAGGCTCCTCTAGCACCCGTGCTGGGCTTTATCTTTCTTTTATGTAACTGTTTGTTGTTTTACATTTTATTAAAACCTTTTGATTTACAAAACACACCCAAAGAGCTGTCTCGCTAATTTTTAATCCTGTTCCTGGCAGGGCTGGACGCCCTCGGAGTGTGGGGCAATCCCAGACCTGGTGACTTCATTAAGCAAAAATGTTTAATAACGGAGATGTGATGTCATGACTTTAGGGTTTGAGTAAATCATGCCAAATTTACATGATCCTAAATAATGTTGGAATATCTCTAGATATTTTCTGCAATCGCCCTTGTATGTGTAGAAAGTGAAAAGCTATCTCAGTTTGCAACTGCAGAGAAAATATATAAGCCATAAAACAAAAGATACCATGTGGAGTCTGCCTTCAGGACAAAGTTCTTGATTTGCTCTGTTTCAGAAGAGAGCAAGCTTTATCATTGACACTCAAGGTGGCTTCTTAGGCCACCAAGTAATAGAAATATTTCTGGCTGGCTGACTACATTCCTGCAATTCTCCCTCTGTTTTTCTGCCCCACTTCAAGCTCTGAAGCATCAGATAAGAATATACATGAATAAAACTATGTCATGTCATCATCTTAATACATTTCAGATGCTCATAGTTGGAGCAAACATCCATACATCAGGCATGAGATAGCTAAATGTGTGATGACTCAAAGCACGTGAATGAATTGGCTTTTGAGAGTGACATAGTTGAAAATCAAGCAGAATCTTTGTTTTGCTGAATTATTTGATCTAGGACAAGCAAAAAATCCTCACATCACCTGCGATCAGAAAATATTTCTCTTTTTTTGGAAACCAAGCTCTCATAGATTAGAATACAACAATCCTTTTTAGAATTCTGTGCATTGCTGGGCCTCACAAGCCTATATTTCAAAAAAAAAAATCCATAACTGGGGGAGTAGAAGAAAGGGATGGTTGAAAATAAAATAATGACCAGTACCATCTACCTCAAACTGTTACTGTGAATGTTAGAAGCAAATATTTAGCTCTGAATTCACTCCCACACACTTGGTCCCTACTGGGGATGTAAGGAACTTGGCACAAGCTGCTTCAGGCCAGTGATATGCTTCAGTTATCCCTAGAAAATTGCTCCTGTAGAGAATATTATTGAAAGGGCAAACAAAACTTATGTTTCCTCTAGAACTTCTATTATTGCTTTTGGTCAGAAAATTAAGGTCGAGTTAAGGCTAGACAGTTAAATTACTCCTGAAATAGTGGGAGGTGGTGGTTTGCAAATTTTATTTTATTGTGACAATAACATTTTCTCAGAGGTTTTCTGTTGTTTGGGGTGGATGGGGTACAGATGATATGAGGTGTATGTGTATTTGTGTACTCCCTATATCACTGGGAAAGCTGCTCTATGCTTTTGTGGGCTTTGAGCTGTACTGCCTCAAAGCCTGGAAGGTGTGAGTCACTGAGTTCATGTGGGACCCGTGGTACACAGAAATGTTCTCCCATATGTGCTACTCCCTTACTGCTTCCTTGTCCTTAATCAGCAGTGCAAAGAACAGCTTCTCATCAAATCCTATCCAGGGCTGCTTTTTACTGACTGCTGCTACTGTCTTGTCTTGTTGATGGTGGGACTAGGAAGAACACCATTTACCTCTTCAGAGTGTTGTTGCTGTTGATAATTTCTCTGAAATGGAAATCAATGTAGCTAAATGCTCAAAGAGCAGATTAGCTAAAAGGAAATATCTAAAATCTTGTTCAGACCACAAATGGTCTATTAAGTTCACTTATTTCTGAAACAGATAGTCAAGTGATGAAAAAATTACAGGTAATTTCTCAGAATGAAAAGAGATTCATTCTACTCTAGAATTTCCTAACAGCATTCAGGGTGCAGTGCTGCCACCCTGATGTGTGATTTCCTAAATAAATTTGCCTAGAAGGGCAGGTAAGCTATGTTGTTGCTATTGCTGCTAAAAATTCTCAGGCTTTCTTTTATGCTCTGAAAGACAAGTTTTTAAAATAAATTACTTGGGCAATGAATACGCTGCAGAGGGTAACCATTTTGATCTGTACTTGCACATCTAGGGAATGTACTGCTGATGCAATTTCCCCAGGCAGGAGATGTACAGAATGATTCTCCCATGTCTCCCTCCCAGGACTTCCTAATAAGTGAGTTAGTATAGATTATGTAAGAATGTGAGTGTACAGTGTTACGAAGTTTTTGTGTGAAGGCTGTCTTTGAATGCTCCTGGAAGACCCCAGGATGATTTATGTGTTTGCATTTTATCACTTAAAATTAACCTTAGTGCTTTTCTACAGTAGAGAACAAATGTACAGTAACTATAAAGTGAACCTACAGACAATATTTTTTACTAATTTCAAGTATGGCATCTCAGTACACGTTTTAGGGCAGCATCAGAAATATGCTGTAAACTCCCCTCCACCTCTTCCACATGGTGGGAAAAAGACTGAAGTGGGATAGCAATGATTTACTTGAATTTGATATCATCTGGAAACTGGCGTTTGTTTGTTTGTTTGTTTTAACTTCAAGGTCACAGGAAGTAGTGCTTCCTCTGAAATTATGGTATTCAATGAGAAAATGTTATGAAGACACCACTTAGGTCCATTAAAACCAATGAGGAGTTTTCCTGGAAGAACCAGACTTGATTGCAACCTACTGAGATTATCCCTTCACTGGAAAGTGAAGAACAGTTGAAATAAACAGGCTAAAACTTAAGAACAAGCTAATGCTGGCATTCCATGTGGTTTAGTGAGAAGAGTCCAGCCAACATGACCATAAGATGAGCTGTGAAGTTTTGTACAGTGAGTAGGGAACATCTACAGCCAGAGAATTTCCAGAGAATATTTTTAGATTTGGAATGGAAAGATGTAGTTGCAAACCAAGTCTCTTGTTCAGAAAGTCTTAACTGATAGATGTAAGGATCTTCTTCCTTTTGTGTACTGAAAGCCAAGTGTTTCAATGTTAAGGGTCTGGGTTCATTTTTATTATGTTCAGAGTTCACATTATTATGAGAATTAACATGTTGTTTATGCTTCCTGCATTAGAGTTTATTCCCTTTGCCAAGCTCAAATTTTCCTTTTTCAGGAGGCCTGTAAATATTGGCTTTATCTAGCATGGTTCAAGATATGCTTCTCTGAGTGAGAGCTATTGAGGTAATAATCTTCCATTATCCTAGATGAGTTTTATTAGACTAACTCTGCACATACTGAAGCACTCAATAGTAAGCAAGTTAGGAAAATTGGTGAGAAGAAATTATTACCTTCCTAAATTTATTTTTGTGGGTTTTGCCAAAGCAGTACCCTAAGCCTTGAGATGATACTCCTCCAAAGAGAATAGCTTTTTATCTTCACTTTGGGATGCATTTGTGCATCACAAATGGAAATCACAGTAAATTTTCTTTCAGACCTGCGTTTGTTGACTACAATGGAATAAGTTTGTCAGTAGCAATAAAAAAAGAAAAAAGTTTAATATCATGTCAGTAATAGTAGGAAGAAATACTGTCACAAAACAATTGAAAATGGTAATGTTGTAAATTATTGTGATGGATGCCTAGGACCATCACTACTTGATTGGACTCCCTTTTTTGGGGGGTAAAAATGGACAGGAATTAGTTCAGACAGAGATATCCCATAGAAGCTGGCTTAGCTCTCCAAAGCCCAAGAGTGCATTATTTCTGGGTGTAGATCAGACATGTTTCTCTCAGAAGCATTTTTGTACTTGAAGATGCATTGTTGCTAATTTTGTTCTGGTAATTACCACAGAACTAAGCTGAAATTGTCAATCCTATTTGTGTTGTATGGTGAGCATCTGATGAACAACCAGCTGAGCCAATTGGGTGCTAACCCAAAAGTGTACTGAGAGTATTCATGCGACTGACATCTCTACTAGGCAGAGTAGAAACATCTGGGGCAAATTCATAAGTTTTTCTAGCCAAGAGTTATTAGCAAAAGAACTTATGAACTTGCATTGTGCACTGGCATGAATATTCATGGCTTATCTCATTGCATAAACCAAGTTACTTAGAAATTACAGATCTATGGGAAATAAAAACTACCAAAGAAAAGGCACTAACCTACTTAATTACTGTTAATATTCGGAGGGGCTGTCTGACATTTCTGCAGTGTTTATCACTGTGTCCTGGAGTGGTTGCTTCACTTCTGCCTGACACCTTTGCCGTAGCTGTTGCAGATTTTTGCTACAACTGTCATATTAATATAAAATATTAATTATTCTGTGACTTAATGCCCAGCTGTATCACAAACCTATACTTTCAAATGCTTTGCAGGGCTTTGTGATATCTGCAGTGGAAAAGAAGCACTGCAGATGCCAGAGACCAACAAACCACGTTTTTTGCTGCATCAGAGATAGAAGAATCAAATTAGAGTAGCTGCTGTTTCAGCCTTCTTTCTGGTAAAAGTTGCTAATCAGTCTTAGGGGTTTTAGTAGTACACAAAGTGCCAAAACTAGACAGTTTTTCAAGATTAAATTTAAATATTTTCAAATCACATAATATTTTTGTAAGTGTAGCTAGAACAAGGATAATTTCTCTTGAAATTACCTCTGTTCCTCCCCTGTCTTTTTGTTTCCAGACCTGGGAAATGTCTTCTATTAAGTCAGTTGCTAATACTTGGTTGAAATGTAGTTTAAACTAATATTTTAATACCAACATCAATATTGAGTCTCTTCCTATTCCCTTTTCAATAATACTTTTTGCTTCATATGGTCTCTAAGTTATTTCTTCAGATTCATGAATGAGACTGCATGTGTAGCAATTGTCAGTATTATCAATGTGCTTTTGAGCAAATAAAAAAATTAAACCTAAATCCTGGCCGAGACCTGTGGATGGTCAATTGTCTCAAAAGGTTTGCCCTTTTGTCTCTGTAAAAAAATCCAGAGTCTATGGAATGTTTTATTTCTTTTAAGTATGTATGAGGTTTTTAGGTTTGGGGTTTTTTGTTTGTTTGTTCATTTTTTTTAAGCAATAGAAGGATCTTTATTTTTAATTTATTTGCAATGTATTCTTATGCCTGAGTGAATATCAGCCAAGTGACAGCAATAAAATAGGTTTGGATTAAAACAGGACTGTTTGCCCCTTTTCTATATATTGTAAAGATTTTTCCATTATTAGGAAAGTCTCAAAAACTTTAATTTTTTTTGTTTGCTTCTGTTGAATTTAGTGTTCACTGAATTATAGCATTGGCGTTTTAATGCCAGATATTTTTATAGATGGCTTTGTTTTTGGGATCCAGTCTTTTTTCATGGGCTAAAAAAATTATAAAAACAAAAACTGGTTTTGTATCTAAAAACTGAGATTAGTTTTGGTTCTTGAATTAATGATGGAAGCCTTTTACTTTGTGACACATTTTCTGAGCTATCCAGTCTGCATGTTTAGTGAAATTTTACTCGCTAAGTAGGTACTCAGTAGATTACATTATCGTGAAATTTCAGCTCTACTGAAATGTTTGAGTTGCAACATCAGCTACTCTGAAACAGTTTTCTGGGTACTATAAATTAGGAGACCTCACTGTAAGAAAATGTGTTAGTGCTTGGTAAGGAAGAGTGTCTGAATCCCCCACGCTCTTTACTCTGTGCCCAGTTCATGTAGAGGAAACAAAAAGCCTTGCTTTCACCTCTGGCCTCCCTGTACCCAAAGCAATGCATGGGGTAAAAATCCCCATCCTCACATTGTCTGAATGTCCAGGTCACTTTAAAGGGATGCTCAGCAGCTGTGAGCAGTCCAAGGCCAGCAAGGGAGGGACAGGGCCCTGGCAGAAAGACTTGCACTGCTCATATGCTCTTCTTTAGCACTGGTGGCTGCCCACTTTGTAGACCACTATCCCACCTCAGGAAGCTGTAGGGAGCAGTGAGGTCACCCCTCAGCCTCCTCCTCTCCAAACCAGACAAACCCAGTGCTCTCAGTTATTCCCCAGAAGATATTCCATCCCCTTCCCAGCTTTGATGTCCTCCTATAAATGCATTCAAGTATCATAATGCTCTTTTTAAATTATGGGGCCCATAACCTCACAGAGCACTCAGGGAGAGGCCACACTGGTGCTAAATACAGCAGGATAATCACTTGTTTTGACTGGCTGGTGATGCTGTGTTTGGTGCACTCCAGGCTGAGGTTTTCCAGGGCACACACTGCTGGCTCCAGTTGACTCCTGTCAGCCAGCACCCCCAGGTCCCTTTCTGCGGGGCTGCTCCCCCAGCTTAGACTTGTGTCTGCTGTTGCTGCATCTCAAGTGTAGAACCCAACATTTGCTCTTGTCGAATTGCATGCCATGGATGATCACCCAGTACTCCAGTTTATCCAGATCCTTGTACAAGGCCTCTTGTCCCCTGAAAGAGTCAACAACACCTCCCAGTTTAGAATTCTCCACAGACTTGCTCACCATTCGTTCGATTTCTGCATCCAGACCACTGATGCAGTGAAACACTGAACAAGCTGGCTCTAGAATTGCACCCTGAGGAACACCACTGATCACTGGTCACCAGCCAGAGCTAGCTCCATTCACCCCAACCCTTTGAGTCCTGCTCTTCAGCCAGTTCTTCATCCAGTGAACCATGAACCTGGGGTTTAAGGGTATTAGGGTATTTTCCTCCCCTTTTTTCTTGTACTTTTTCCCCTCTCAAACGGTGGAGCAGTCTCTTTTAGAGAAGCGGAATGAAACCTTTGACCTATTGAATTAATTGGGGAAATTTTGTGTCTACTTTTGTTCCCCCATGCACCACAATTTCATGTGTATGTGCATTTTGAATTGTTCTAATGGTATGGAAGAAATAAATATGCATACTCAGTTATGCAAGTTGCAGACCTGCATTTGGAAATCTACAAGATTGGTTTCTGCAGCTTCTCAGAGTGTAACAAAGTCAATATCCTTCATAAAATCTCAGCATCTGGCTCAAATATTTCATCTGTTGTAGTGGGTAATATTTAGAAGTTAAGCAATAAGAACTATCTGCCATAGTGTACACTTAATATACATATGTACATATATTTGTCTGATGGACAAGAGGAACTTTGTAGACTTTTTGAATGTCACTATTTTAATTTGACCTATGGATAGTTTAATTGTTCTTGGAGAGCTCTATGGAATTCAGAGGGCTGCCTTAATATTCAAGGGGGATAATTTGTTTATCTTCTTCAAGGAAATAAACTTCTTATTTCTTGACTATGGGGAAACCTAATAAAATAAATAGCAAAACTGTTAACAATTAGAGAAGGCACTTGAAGACCCCTAAGTAGTTGATTGCTAAATGGTTTCCATCACTGTTGAAAATTTCACTTCAGAAGTATTTATTTTATTTCAGACATCTCTTTGTTTATATTATGATGAAGAAATCATTTAAAATTCTAAATAAAATGTAGTCAAACAACTTAGTCACCAGGAAAGTTGCATGAGATGCATGTGTACTTACCAAGAGAAAATATTATGAATATGTGAATAAGACAGAGTGACAGAGGTCAAAGGGTAAGCCCAGGCCAAGCAAGCAGGAGTACATGGATAAGCTGGACTCAACTTTTGCAGGAATCAGCTTGATCATATTGTGGAATTTGTCTGATCCAGTGTAGTATTCTCCATAACCTCTAATTATCAGTCTGATGAATGTGAAGAGATGTTCTCTTGCAATTTTCTCATTGTTCTAGAAAATGTTTTGCTGTTTTAATAGTTGGTTTCCATACACATTTGGTACCTCAGTAGGACTAGAGACAGTTTAATACCTCTTTTTCCAGGTAATGATACAACAAAACACTTAGTTCTTCAGTTCCGTTGAACTTGAACTACAAAGTTCAATTACGCACAATTGGGAATTTTTCAGCATCTCAGAATTATTAATTTAGAATATATTATTTCTACATAATGAAATGTGTTAAATTTATTAATAGATGATGTTATATTTCTGAGTGGTTTTGGACTATATAGGATAGTATATGCAACTCTTTGATGAAATAAAAAAAGTAATATTAGATCCAGTCAAAAAAAGCACCTTCATTTTCACATATGCCACTCTCTTCTCCAAATTCTGTAGTGTTTTCTGTAGGCTGTGATTTCTGTATTGAGGCATAAAAAGAATATTCAGGAACACTAGGTTTATGGAAATGGACATATTTCCTGCATTTCTTCTCATGAGCCCTGTGTCAGAAAGAACTTTTTGAAGGCAAGAATCTGTTGGATATCTGCTAGCAGGAAACCAGCTAGGCAGCTGGTGCAGCACTGGACTTTCTTAGAGTGCTGTTTTTACTCAGCACTGTCTTTGAGCTGTATGACATCTTAGGGTACAACTTTTACAGATGTGTGCTGCAACGAGAGTTGGAGTTTCTGAAAAAGCTAATTCATATTTCCTTAAAAGACACATTTGTATAAAAGAACTCTGTTCCTTTAGGTGGAAATAAAGCAATACGTTGCATGGTTGTCCCATGTGATGGGTTATGGTGTTTTAATGGTAGTCCTGAGATGAGAGAGAAAGAGAAGGCATCCTTTGTCTACAAAAAAGTGGAAGATTTGACATTCAAGAATTTCCAGAAGTTAAAAGCTTCTTGTTGGTCTACCATGATCTTTATTCCCTATTCTTATGGTACTTTTAATTCTTCCATTAGAAGCATTATACTTGTGAACTTTACTACCCATAAGTGCAAATGGGATATTTGTGTTTTCTCAGGACCTAGCTGCATTTTTTACTGTAAACTAGCAGAGAAGTTAATGGGTTTTTTTCTCTTCTACTGTCAAATTTAGACTGAGATAAAATGAGATCATACCATTCAGAATAGGAATATCTTTTACGCATACTTATTAAATTTGCTGACTTTGCTATGAAGTCTGATTGGCTTTTGCTTCCCTCCTAATGTCACTCTGTGGCACATATCAAACCACAGATGCACTAAAAATTTTCATAGAATGTCTTTTAAAATAATGCATGGCATGGTAGTTTAGTATAGAATTCAAGTCATGCTTGGTTTGAGAGATTACAAATAAAGACATTCAAGATATCAACATTCTTCTCTCAGTCACAACATAACTTCATTCTACTGCCTATCTTGTCTCTCCAATATCAATGTTTTTTGAATTGTCTAAAGAAACTTTAGCGTAGTTGTCAAAAATACAGGAAGCATGATTTTGCTCTAAACTATATATAATGGTAGTTTTTGTTATTTAGTTAGGCAATGCTTAGGCTTATGCAGTAATTAAAATTTGATTCCTCAGTTTAAATGTGGCCAGCATGATTCAGAATAATGATGAAATAATTACAAACAAGAACACGCACTAAAATTTGGAGATGTAAGTTCTCCAATATGGAGGCATCTTTTGAAAGAAAAATAGAAAGTTTTTCAGGAGGTTGCCTGACATTCAGTTTATTGATGCAATAATTAGAAAGGATACTTCAGCACAGTATATTCCATTTCCTCTCTGTCTATAGAGTGGAGTTGGGAAGATGTGAGAGAGGAGAGTGTAGCATGTTCTTCTTGAGAAAACTGAGTTGGATCAGGGAAGAGTATGGTGAGGATTCACTTAGCTGATGGTGGAATGAAAAGTAAGGGGAGTTTTTAGTGCTAGCACTTGGGACCTGCATTAGTCTGTTTCTGTCTCTCCATGAGAATAGAAAGTCAGCCAGAACAGCTCAGGAAATGGTTTCTCATGGTCCAAACTAACAGAGTGAAGGCTTTGAAGAGCCCTTTTCTTTAGGGTATCCTTTGAAATTTATTTTTTAAAACTGTGTTACTTTTTTCAGTGATTCTAGGAAGACCTGTTTGGGATCATAGCTAAAGGATTGTTGCTCTGTAAAAGAAAAAATCAGGCAGTAGTTGATTTTTTTAAGTGCATATGCTCCTATGATGTGCTAGAATGAACTGAAAGATGCTTTAAAGGAGATATATTTGATCTTTCCATTTGTGTAATACCTGTTTATATATGAGGCTGCTCTTCAGAAAGTAGAATCAGTTGTTGATTCTTCAGTTATTGAACTGTTAAAAAAGTTTTCAGCCTTGCCCACTGTGCTGAAAACAACCACACTGTTAATTCTTTTATGTCCTTTGTTCTTGACTTTAATGTTCCTTAATCTAAACTGAACTGCAATTGCCATCTGTTAGACCAGGCACTTAAATGATCCGAGTCCTCCTTCATATGGCTACAGTGTATCTCATTATTTATTGTTCCTTTCAATATAGGATTATTCTTAAACCCATGCTTCTAATAACACCCATGGGAGGTAATTTTTGACATTAGGGCCCAAATCAGTTTTAAGATTTTTTTCCCCCCAGGCAGTGCTTTTCAGCATAACAATATCTGTTGTTACAGTCTTTTCTTTGAAAGCACAAGTGATCTCTATTCTGTTTCTCAAGGTACTCTTGTCATTAGCTTTTCACACACAACTGTGTTGAATAGTTCAAAATCATGCCTAGTAATTCAGAGTATTTGTCCTCCACTTGCTACTTCACTAGTGTCCCTTGAGATTTCTAACAAGTTGCATTGGAACAGCCATTTCATTATCACTTCTCTGTAAACTTTTGGTTCCCTGAAAGTTGTACTTTGGTCACTTCCTTCCACTCCATTTTGTAAAGTATCTGAATTTATCTATTATATGTAAGTTATTAGAAAACTATATCATTTAATATCACTATAAGTTTACAAAATAAATTAAACTTTCTCTTTCCCAAACTGTCATGGAAGAGACTATGTAAATACAAGAGAAGTGTATTGCCTCACAAGACACCATTGTAAGTAAAAACATAAGAGTCTTAGTCAAATTTGAAAATTCATTATTATCTTGATCAAGGAACAATGAAAGGAGTAGTCATAGAAAACAAATGCTGGAATGGCTCAATTACATTTTGGGATTGCTCCTATTCCCCACCTAAATAGATTAAGAGACTGACTGACTTTACTTTCTATAGAATTCAATCTTCAATTATTCTTTTATTGTTTTTTATCTGAATATTGGCTTTTTATGGTCTAAACACAATTTTCTACATTAGTAAGATGGTTCATATCACCAGAGTAACTGTACTGCAAAATCGACATTTGTAAATCTCAGGCAAGATTGTCAAAACACTCATTAGCTTCAAACAAATGTACATTTTTCATTTTTATAAACTCAACTGTAGCTCCTTTGAAGTCCATAGCAGAATTAGTTTTAAATGGCTATGTATAGGTTCGAGCTTTTATAAATGGACTCACACCAAGAGAAATATAAAAGGATGGAGAAGAGGATATGGCCTGCTGTAACATTTTTCACATCAGTTATGTATATTAGGTCTTGTATATATAACACTGTTGCAAAAATGGTGCTTAGTTTGTTCACATTGCTAATGACTGTTGTGTTATCATCCCACACAATTTAACAATATCAACTAGGCTCTTATCAGAAAATAAAATTGGGGACCTTATAATATGAGATGATTATGATTGTAATTTTTGTCCTCCCTAGAAGGCAGTCCGTATTTAAATGGGTTTTCCTGTCTAGTTTCTTGAGTGATTTGTAGTGTAGCATATTATAGAACATGCTGCAGTAATCTAATTTGAAGGGACAAAAGCACTGATGATGGTAAAAATCAGGATGTCTATTAAAGAACCACCTCCAGGCTTTTATATGCTCAGGCATTCTCAAAATCATCTTCAAGATTTCACTCAGGAACCAAAGTGTTCTTATATGTCAGTCAAATTTTAGGTCAGGAATCTGCATCCATCAGAAAACCTACCATAGATATATTGAGGGAGAGAGAACAGATGATCTTTCCTGAGAAATCAAACTGTTTTCTGATTTCTTGAAAATACCTAAGATAATATCTTAAGCAAAAAAGTCCATTAATGAAAAAAAGGTAAAACTCTAATAGCAATAGATATCACTGTAGATTAAAATAAAAGGGGGAAAATGTATCCATAGCTGTGGAATACAAGCAATATGTTTTCTGAAATTTATTTTTCAAACTTATTATCAGTTAATTATCATTACAAAAGATTACTTAATTTGTTTGTCAGAAGCAAGCCTTCTTGCTTAACTGAGCATCAAGCAAATGAGTGAGGAAAGTACAGTAATAGAAGAAAATTACTATCTGCAAAACACTCCATAGCATAATGATAAATATCATCATAACATCATGAAGCTGAATACTAAGTGGGGAAAATCACTTATGTTAATATTTGATTTGATCACTTGAATAGCTGGTGATCAAGGAAATTTTTAATTTCATTTCTCTTTTTATTAGTGAACCATTACTAATACTTATTGATTATTTTATTAGCCATGTACTTCACTTTTTAGTTGGAAAAAGGACTAGTGAGTGGACAAAACTGTAAGTCAGTCATTGCAACTGAAAAGTATTTTCAGCAAAATAAATTATGTCACTTTATTGTCATTTTAAGGAAAGAAGTGGTCGTTTCCTTTCTCAAAAAAATCATTCTTAAATTAAGGAACTTAATCTTACTATAATATCTATCTGTTAGAGAGGAACTGTTTCAGCAAAGAGTAATGTACAGACTAAATTACAGGGAACCTATTTTCTCTATAATTGCATCAAATGTATTAGCAGTTTGGATCTAATTAGATTGTTCTCAGTGAAAACCATTATGTATTCTATTAAGAATCTATGGTTAGTGGTTTTCAGCATTTTATTCAAAGAAAATTATACTTCCTCTTCACTGCTAAAAACAAAATAATGGAAGAATCCCTTTTTTTTTTCCCATGCAACTACAACACGCTGTGCACCATTAAAAAAAGCTCTAAGATATGCATTTGAATGAAGAACTGGTCATGTTGGAGGCCCTTATCTTCCTGAAATGCTAGGAATTAGCTGGTGCTGGCACTCTGTCCTCCAGTGCCAAAGCTAGAATCAGCCTAGTAAATCCAGCTGATATACTTGGGAGCTCATATACTTCCATGTGTAGGTGAAGTGTATTTTGGTGGTGCATAAGTCATACACACAGCTGTGGTTGACAAATTGTCTCTGAACACTTGTGTTTAGCACTAGCCATATGCCAGGTGTTCTTCAAATAACTGCTCCTCTATTAGGGGAATACTCATTCCAGTGTTGTGGCAACAGTAATTGCCAGGAATGTGTATAAGTTGCTGTTAACTAGGACAGATATTTCACTTCTGTCTGCCTTAAAGGAGATTTCTGTGTACTATTGACAGAAAATGAGGATATATTAACTATGAATACCATATCCTGCTCTCAGCTACATGAGGACAATGCCATAAATGGTGAGGATAGTGTGAACTATGTGCATTACCTTTTCTGTAACACAAGGGTACTGATTCCATCTCTCTCAAGAAATAAGGAGTTTCTGAGAACTTGAAAACATTTTTTGGCCTTAGCTTCAAGTTACAAATGCCCAGCTGATTTCCATGGGAAGTATAAGCACATTAACAATTTTTTAAGACTTAAGGGGAAAAAGCAGTTTGTAGTCAGCACTCAGTAGGTAAGGTTGAGATTATTGCCTGGCATCTATCTCCTTTGAGTCTTTCCAGATATCCTGAAACCAGCCCCACATATATATAGCTATATGTACTCAGGAGTCTGCATTTGGTGGGGAGGGGGGATGGATTTTTGTCTGTGACAACACTGCCCTGTTAATGTGTTTTCCCAGCCCAGGAAAGGCCCTACCATTCCATACAGTTTTGGTCCTTGTGTCATGGCACTTCTTTACAGTTAAATCAGGAAAATATGTGAAGAGCATGAAATCCCTTATCCAGAGAAGGATCTTCCTTCCTGCACACCAGACACAACTTTTGCTCCACACTCTCTCTCTGCCTGACCTGCAGGCACAGATGCTTCAGCTTCCAGAATTTGGACAAGAGCTTGCTGAATGTGCTCATGGCTCATTTGAGCCACACTATCAAAAAATTAGTTGCAAGCGAAATAAGACCTAGGTTTATTTTTCAGTATCTGGCCAGGTGTATCCTAATCAATCTCCCATCATCTTTTAGACAGCAGGAAGAGATTGAGTTGCTTTTCTGTGAAAGATTATTGACTTTATGGACATATATATGTATATTGATAAAAAGATCTATTACAATGTGCAACAAGCGCTTAACTGTTAATAGTATTTTGTATTTTGATGGGAGGGTCCTGAAGTTGTTCAGAGGATGCATTTGACTGATGGGAGTATGGTTCTATCATCTTTAGTACAGTGTGCCACAGTAAAGATTAAACTTCCTGACTTGGAGGGAAACTGACTGTATATTGGCCAAAATCTACTATCCATAAGAAAATTCCTTCTCAGACGTTTTGCCTAACACAATTCCTATTGCCAGTCACATTCCTGTCGCTTCTTAGTGGCTAGTCTAGAAGTCTTTGCTGGATCTAAAATCCAATATGAGATTCACACTGTCCTAGTGCATTCCTTACTGGCACTTTAGTGTTCTTACATGTACAGTGTTTTCTGCCAAAAATGAGAGGTTTCTGTCAGTGAATGTATAAACTATCTCAATCCTTTCTTGAAAATGAATCTGCAGTAAACTTCCATCTCAGGCTCTTAACAAAACTGGATTATGTTGTCTATATAATTTGACAGATGGCAATTATAAAATTTCATCAGTACTGGGGAGTGGGATTCCTTTCTCCTGATTTTTTGATTTCTTTTTTTTTTTCAATGCAAGAATATTGCTGTGTTTTACAAAGAGCTGTGGACTAAGCATATGAATATTAAAATAATAACCATTTTACATCACCTGCTGAATTTCATCTCATTTGGCTAGTGATGTGTACAACCTGTGGAGGATTTGTCTGCTTTGCTCACCTTATCTCTGAAAATTTGATTAGAAAGGCTTAACACTGTATCAGTTGCAAACACATGGGTCCACATGATTCCTTATAATCCAAAATAGCCTGACACTGTGCAGTAAAAATTAAGACTGGAAAATAAGGCAGAGTACAGACTCTGGAAGATAAGAATAATCATAATATGGAGAGCTATCTTTACTCTGGGTTGCACCAAAACTCATCATCAGTGTATGTGAACACATTCCTGTGAGCTTGGTGAGGAAATACTGGAGCACTTTTGAGTATGTGTCAGTTTGGCAAAGTGTTTCCATGTAGTAAAAACATTGAAGTGCAGGCCACAAGTTTTAGAATGACTGAGATTTGCATTAACAGGCAAGAGATTTACATAGAGGAATTGAGAGCATGCTGCAATGCACTACATTTTATGGGGTTTATCACAGTAAGGCACATCTGTCAGGTGAATTAGTATACTCAGAAAATGCCAGGTGATCTCCCTGGAGAGTCTGTTTTTGTGACAAATACAGCAAAGTTAGCAGCCTGATGTGTTTTGTTTCTGCATCCTTGAAGGACAACCATGGTCAGTGGTGTTGCTTGACAGAACAGCTGGGGCAAAGGCCTGACTCATTTGGGAAACTGGGCTTTCATACAAGCCAGTTTAAGACACCAGAATAAACTCTTAGTGATGTTTTTTAAGGTTCTGCATTTTTTATTCCAAGATAGATTTCTTTGACTTTGCCCTCAGCCGTAGAAATATATAAGGCAGAAAAATTAAAAGAAAAGCAGAAAAACAAAAAGTGAAAGAACCTTACATGATAAATATTACTGACAAAATCTGATGCACTTCTAGGAAGTTTTGTGGTGATGTGTTTGAGGTTAATGTATAGAGAACATTTTCTGTGGTTTATTTACAGAGGATAATTGACCTACTTCATTTCTCATCTACACGAGATGCACAATAGGAGTAGTACATATCAACTGAGATAGTGGAGTTTTAGAGTGGTACCTAGTCCACCTAAATTTTAAAATACTTCACACCAAAGTGATAGAATAGCATTCTTACAGGAAGACAGTATCAATAATATTGACTGAATCTTCATAGTTTTCCTTCTGAAGCCCTATATTACTCAGATAATATTTTTTTCATTTTGCTTCACTGGAATGTCCCTCTAAGAAAAATAAATGGTTGGTCTATAACAGCAAAGTTTCTGTGCCTTGTCTTTGTTTCCTTTCTAAACTACTTTCCAACTTCAACAAATCTTGCTATAAAAGGAGTGTAAAATGTGTTGTTTCATTATTATAATACCTCATCTTAAATCTTCTCTAGTAACTACTGACAAATGGTCCACAGTAATATTTCTAGTGACTTGTTCTTCAGTAGTTTAAAGAAATATAATACATGGAGACATTGTTCTGGGCTGGATATAACACAATTTTTGCATGACCCTGCAAAAAAGGTTTGTTGGAGGTGTTGATATTTGACCAGTATTGATGTATTTCTTATCAAAAATTTTGAAGTTGTCTTTCCTCCTTTGTGCCTTTTCTCAACTAAACAGAAAATTTTGTATTTCTATTCTACTTTGTTTAGTTCCTATGGCACTATCTATACCATAAACAGAATCAGTGAAGTTATATGGTGCTGCTTATTCAAAATATTTGAGCCTCAATAAGCAGTAATTTTGTTTTACTGTAGAACACATTCTGAGTAAAAAAGGTGGAAACATTTTCAGTATTAATTGCAAAATGATGTCAAGATATGAGAATCTGGTGCATCCTTGTTGTTACTTTACTAAAGTGGTGTTGCTCTCCAGATCACAGCAATTTACCATGCACAGTGAATGTTCTTCATGTAAAGACTTTGAATCTTTAGGCAATGAGGCTTCTCTCTTTCTGATCCAAGTTAATCCTTATTAGTTCCATATGTAATTGTAGGCATCAGTTGTTTAAGGAAGACTTCTGACATGGTATATTTGGTATCTTTTTAAAGGTGATCAGAGTTTCCTGCCTTCATCAGTTCGTAGTAGGAACTACGCTGTCACATGATGACCTTTCATGTGCCGTGCCCTCCTTCTGCACTACCACTTCAACGAATACCTTGCAGAACACTTTGATCTTTTGTCAAAGGCCTAAATTTGTTTTAATTCAGTTCCACGGTCTGTCTCTTACCAGTCTTCTCTTTCTTGCCCTCTCTTTCAGAGGATAAAGTATGGACAACAGTGTACCATGATCTGCAAATGCAGACTTCTGTGGGAGGCAACAGCCCCGAGAAGTTATCTGTGCTGCAGCTCAACTACAGTGCAACAATGGACCAGATTTCTGCCATTACCAGTAGTGCTGAATACTGTGAGCAGTTTATCTCCTACTCTTGCAAGATGTCCCGGCTGCTGAATACACCAGGTAGGCTGAGAATGGGATATCCTTTAAATACGGTGTTAAAGAGCTTTATCTCAACAATTTAACAGACATTGCTGTTCATTGAAAATTATTCTTTGTTCTCCTTTCTTAAAGTTGACAAAGAGGGTGAAAATACAGAAGACATTTTTTTCTTAGAAAATTTTTTTTGTTTGCTCACTGCTAAAATGATGGCATTGCACTAAGTGTTTGTATGTTCTCCTCTCAGATCTGTTGCTCCTTAAAGCAGGTGGCATTTGGTAAACACAGTAACTTTTAAAGCTTAATCAATAGAGGCATTGAAAAATTGCTTTGAACTTTATCCTGTTTTTCTGGTTGTCAGTTTTCATACACAACAGTCAGCAAGGGCACTAGCTGAATGAAGGTTAGAATTTTTCCACTAACGCTTTTGAAACAGCTTCTTAAATGCCCAGCATTTGTGGATAATCAGATTCCTTATACATTGTAGAGAATGGCATGGTCAGTAATGCAATTGTGTGAGAAAATATATGCTATTACCTACAAGGAGATTAAGTGTAAGATTTGTCTTTTGCTGTGTAGTTTTACTGGATGAGAAGAGACCCTTTCTCTATGTGCCTCCTCAATATGTGTTACCTGTAACCAATAAAGACAAAAGAATTAGTTGTTCCACAATTAGCACAGAAAGAGGGAACTGTATTTTTAAAGCTCTGTTATTATGCAGCAAGTACTTTATATATGGTCTAATTGTATATGATAGATTTAGCTGTTAAATATGTCTTAATGCTTAGGGAAGACTGGTTTATAAGTGGAAACATGTAAGACATTTTCATGATTGTGAACTGAGTTCATTGTGATAAGAGCAATTCAGATACATTTCAGATTAATTTTATGGCTGCATGCTTACAGAATTATACTTTAGGTTGCTTTCCTTCATAATTTTTTTTGTATATTTTCTTATGGTGCTATAGATAAGTATTCATTTGGAATACATATGTGTCTTATTCCTATTTCCATAAGCATTCAGTTATTTAATAGACACTGTAATGCTTGTTACTCCTCTCCCTCCTCCCTGCTGTTTTTTAACTATTCCTAATGCATGGTTTGTCTCTGTTGCTGTTATTTTGCTTAATTTAGCATAGCACAGAGACTCTGCAATGTGGAAAATGATTTGTTCCTTCTTGGGCCTTAATCTGTAGGATCCTGAATCATGTTCACAACTAGAAGTGTTCTGATTAGATTCTGCTGATGGATACAAGCTCCCTGCTTGCCTAAGCTTCAGAAAAGTTGTATATGAATGTAGCTTTGGCAGGTATTTAGAAGGCAAATTTATTTGGTAATAGAGCTGGAGATATTCTGCTCAGAATGCTCATAGTTTGCACATAATGCAGTGTTAGATTCCTCTTCTTGATAAGTACAAGACTACTATTTCAGGACCAATTTGTACTTGTTAATATATGTTTATATTATAATAAAATAAACATATACTGTACTTGAGGTGTTTACCCTAGCTTCTAGATTTAAAGAACAATTAAACAGTACACAAAATAATAACTTACTGATTTTTTTTTTAAGAAACAAGTAGGTCAAAGTATTTACATTTTAATGTTCTTAGAAAATTTTAAGTATTTTTTGCAGGTATCTCTTTTTTCATATTTTCACCTTTTACGTGGAAAAATAATTTCTCTTAGAAATTCCTTGTAAGCCATTTCTTTGATCTAGAAAGTGAATTGTGACAGATGTTCTATAATGTGGGTTTGGGGTTTTTTTCCTTTTAAGCAAGAGAAAGAAGAAACAAAGACTATTTTTACCTAGACAGTAACAAAAAAATCACACTGCAGTGTTTGCATAACACCTGTAATGGTTTGTACACATAGAACCACAGTGATTTGTGTGTTAGTGGGAAAGAGGCCAATACATTTTCTTTCTATGTGTTCTTGGCTTCAGTGTATGGTTTCTAAACTAAGGAACTAATTTTTCATACCTTTCTCTGTTTTGGAGGATTGCCATATTTGCTGAATATATTGTGACACCCTATTCATCTCACAGCACAGCTCAAAGCACTCATGTGGCATCTCCCACCACTGAGCTTTGTGTATAAATCATTGCAGTATGGTTCCCACACAAAGAAATAAGGAGAAAAAAAAAGAAAAAAGAAAAAAAAAGAGAGATTTTGTATTCCTCAGGAAGAGAGAACCTGGTAGTATTGCAGCCAATAGCAAAACCTCCACTAGCGTCATGGGATCAGGATAGCGTTTGTGGCCTTAACTTTAGGTGCTTTTCTAGGCTGGAACTTTTACACATACATATTTCAGATGTTTAAATAACCATATAAGATAGAAAGATCCTTTTGTTTTAAAGTGCATCAAAGAGAACTGAGAAAACGGAGAAGGTAGTTAAGCAATTCAACTTCTTCGCTTTGTCTCTCGGGAATCCTGTAATTTTACAACACAGTTACTTCCCAGGGAGAAATTGTTCAGTTAAAATATTTGAACAAGTCAAGGCTCAAGCTGTTTATTGATCTATTAATGACAGGTTATTATTAGCGGTAAGTGGATTACAGATTTTGCTGCTTGTTGTTGTGACATTTCCATATACAATTCCACTGATTCTTTTGCTAATAATAGCTTAAATAATATTGTTGGTATGAAATAGGAACTACATCAAAATTCCATGTTTGAGGAAAGCCTTCATATTAATAAGCCAGTTTTGTTGTGGGTTTTTTTTTTCTGGCTGCAGGCACAGCACTCAAAGAGTTCTTATTGTCATGTGATTTCAGAGGGATATATGAAAATTGGTCTGTACAAACTAAGAATTCTCATTCTTGTGTTATGAGTTTTAGACTTTAAGACTTTATTGTTCATGTCCATGTCTTCTCTTCTTAATAATGAGCTTTCACCTGAGCAAAATAACATGTACTTCTTAGCAGTTTAAAATCATTGCTGACAAAAGGGATTGGGAGTGATTTTACAGGTAATAATGCCACTGCCTTTCTATTTAGTCTGAGGCAAGATAGTAATAAGTTCCATGTAGATGAAGTTATAAGTGAGTTCTGAAAACACAGTTAGGAATCTCATAGAGCTATAGGATAATTCAGGTTTGAAGGTATTGCAGAAGGTCATCTGGTTCAATTTTCTGCTCAAAGATGAATCAACAGTTCTTGTCTAGTAATCAGCAAAGGCTATCTGGAAATGCAATTTTCTGTCTTTACTGTTTTGGCTTTGGGGTTTTTTTGATTTTTTTTTGTGCATAACCCAATATGTTATAAATTATGTTCAAACCTAGGGGTCTGTTTCAAAGCCTCACTAAAAATTCTTGAAAAAAAAATTAGTCAAGATAGCTTGACGACTCTCTTAAGGAAGTGTAAAACCAGACACCTCTGCTGGAAATATACTATACTATCACAAGAAACAGTATAATTATGGGTACACCTTAGATTTCTGAGGAAACTGTTTTCAAGCAGGGATCCTGGAGTGGCTGCAGCTGTCTTCTGTCTTTATGCTCCTGACTTTGGTACAGATTTGCTCTGACTGTAGCAGGTTTTGTTGTTGGTTGGTTGGTTGGTTGGTTGGTTTTTTGTCAGTGTGAGATGCTGCTTATTGTCTATTTAGATTTTTTTTTAGAATAGTAATTCCTTTGTGAGTGTGCAGTTGTTATCATGATAGACATTAAATTTTTTCAGTTCAAGTAATTGTGGCAGTTAATAAACTGAAATAGTAAGTCTATGGATCATAATTGCAACCTAATAGCAACATAAATAAAAGTAAGTTTGAAAAAAAAAAAAACAGTGCACATTTTTGAGGGGTGTTTTTCTCTTTTACAATTACATTTCTCATATCATCTTTTCTGCTTGTTCCCTTGGAAACATCCATTTTGAGAGGATAATAATATGTTTAGTACTGAGGACATGCAGAAAGCTGAGTCTTTTCAGGGTTCTTGATGCCCATATACTTTCCTGTTGATGTGGGAGGTGCTGGACATTTCCCTTATCTGCAAACAGAAGCTTGGAGATGGGAGAAAGTCCTTTTGTGCCCCCTGTTTAAAAAAGGGAAAAGAGGTAGTGCAATATATGGTATCAATTTGCTCTAATAGAAAGAATCTTCCCTTCTTTGCTATAAGAAAAAAAATTATACAGAGAACAGTGATACAATATACTCATAGAATGCAAAATGTTAGTTAATGAAATTGTACGTCTTCATCCACTCTTTTCATGAGACTTCCTAATAATACCCACTTGTGACTTTCTTGGTATGAAATTTTCCATGGACCACAAATCTTTGCCTAGGAAAGGGGAGGGAACATCATGATGGTTCTGCCATTCTTCCTCTTACCCTGGGAATGAAACCCTAAAGGAAGAAGGGTTGCTGCATTCACAGTATCCGTGTCTGTCATTTCCTAGGGCTATAGGAACGGTAACAAATAATCAGAGAGTGGGAGCTAAAAGCATAGATACAGAGAACAGAGCAAGATCTGTTGGTGTTTTGTTCCAGTTTTTATTCCTATTCACTGTGCCTGCAGGCAGCATATGAAAAACATATAGCAGAGTTACTGCAGTACATGAATTACTGTTTCATGCCTGTTTGTCTCTGGAGGAAATGAGACACAGCTTCATGAATTTAGGAGCTAAACAGGTGAAATAGAAAACTTAATTTGATGTTTGGCTGTTTCAGTTACAATAAAGCTATCATAATACCAGTAGGAAGTAAGATTAATGCATAGATTGAGATAAAAACAAAGTTTAAAATTGCAATATGCTACTTTTCCTCAGTAGCTGTTCAAATCAGAACTTAATGAACTTATGAACTTTGCCATCACTATCCATTAACTGATCTAGAATGCTAGGTATAATTTCTACTTAACAAGAGTTTTTGAAATAGAGTCTGAAGGAGGAATGGGATTTCTGTAGTACTACAGTGATGAATGGAAGTCCCTCTAAAACCTGCTCAGGCTTCATCATTCTGTTTTCAATCTTCTTTCGGAAAACATGCCCTCAGGCTGTCATGTATCTCATCCAGCCTTACTAATATTGATTGACTCTTTCTTCTCAATGTTCTAGAAAAGCTGATTTCAACTTCTAGTGATGTTTAAAGCACAAGGATAGCAGGAATAGTAACCTTGCTCCACTCTGATCTACATGCTCTTGTCCCAGAAGTGGAAACCATTAGCTCTTGGGAATTTCTTTTTCCTTTAGCCATCATTATTGTTGCCACACAACAGAAGCAGAAAATAATTCATATGCTAAATGTTTGTCATGAAATACACATCAGCCCTCTTAGGTAAATGCCTAAGAGGACTGATGTGTATTTCATGAGTAAAAATGACCTTATTATGTGTTAGGTAAATGCCTAACACATAAATTATTATCCTGAGGTCATTTTTTTCCAGCCAGCAGTTAATACACTCTTCTCTCATCTCTCTTTTGGTCTGCCCCTTTGCTTGTCTCTTACCAATGTCTTTGAGTTTTTTGATACTGAGTCTCCTAATTTTACTCAATCTTCATCATTCTTTTAGCTGGTGAGCTATTTCTGCTAATTTTCCAAGTTTTCACTGCTGTTATGTAGGAATTAGATTTAATCTCGTATCACTAAAGTGAAAATAGATACATGTTGCTTTGGTGTTTGTTAGAAATAGTAGTAGCTGATATGAGTTTTATGAATATTAGAAATTCTCTATGGAAATTGTAACTGCAGTGCAGTAAACTCTAGGGTTTTTTGCTGTGCCTTTTTAAGAAAAAGTTACGCATATGAGTTTTGACTTCGCAATTCTAACAGAATGTTCCAAACCAATTGTTTGCCATACTCTCTCTCTATGTGGATGTGATCTACCTATTATGGGAAAAGATTCATTCTTTTTATTTCTTAAAATAAAGTTAGAAGGATTCAATTGTTTCCCCACTGCTTTTATTGTATCATGTTTTATAAGTTTTTTGAAACTGTTCACGATTAATGATTTCGCAGAAATAACCACAGACATTTCTTCTTCAAAAATCCAGGTTGTTCTGGGGAAGAGTTGTCTTTCCTGGTGAATGACCAGAGCACATGAGTTTATCAATTTCTCAGACAAAATGGATCTGGGTGGTGTAGCATTGTGTATCTTATCAAGAATTTTTCTTCACCCATTTCCTAAATGCATTTGCATTACCCTCAGTATGTTTTCCTATGCCAATATGCAGTAAAAATATCCAGTGTTTCTTTCTTCACTCCCCTTCCTGAGATGAATGTGTCAGTATGAATAATTCAGCCATACATGCACAGTTAATATGGCATTTCCTAGTGCATAAAACAGAGGTCCATTCCCTATTGTGTTGTGGTGTTCCCTTGGTCTTTTCTTCATTAATTGCCCTGTGTTTTGCATCATAAGATGACAAGGGTTCAACTATTATTGAAACATTGCCTGCCCTATTTTCATGGATGAGGTAGTACTGCTTAATTTCTGGAGGCTGGGGCTTTCACCCTCCACCTGAAGGTTAGTCTTTCCTGCATTCTACCCTGACATCCTGGGTTATTGAGCTGTAAGTCAATTTGGGACGTTTTCCACCTTCTTTAAATAGTCATCAGTTAATGTCTGGGACCACTTTGTGAGAGTTGGTTTTCGTTGTTAGTGATGTTGCCAGATCCCACCCCTGATATACAGGCTTTTCCTTGTGAGTTCACGTAAACCTCTGGAACGCAGCAGAATGCATGCAAACAGAATATGGAGCATGGCTATGCTGTGATTATGAATATATGTGTGACTATTTGAGGTATGAACTGTCCCAGATACAATTTATTCCAGGAATATATTAGAGTGGGTTTTTTATTGTACTTTTTCCATGTTCTGGCTAGATGCTATTTATCAAGTCAGTCTATTAAAATGGGGTTTTTTTTGATTGTGTCTGAAAGAGTGCCCGAAATGCGTTCCCCTTTTCATCCCGTGAGTAATTCCACACGTATTTTCTCTATTTTTCCGTGTTTTCTTTGTAATGTACATTCTTTCCATGAATCACCTCCAATGACTTCACACACTGCCTGCATATATTTGTGAATAATCAAACAATGCCAACATTGCCTGAGTGTATGCGAGGACACCATTAGGGTTTACTGAAGCTTAAACAAAGCATCAGAAAAGTACAGCCTATTATAAAATTACACAGCATCATTGCCCTTGTAATCTGAGGTAGGAGAGTCCATTGTCTTCTTGAACTTTTGTGCCTGTTACACATGCCATAGGTACCTGCAGATTTCTCTGTGGAGGTCTATGCACTTATAGGTGTTTATATAAAGGGAGATACCTTCTTTTAATAAGGAATAACTTCAACAAGATCTTTTTCTGATACACCTTTGGAAATATCCTGTTATGTGAGATTACTCCATGTGAGAAGACAAAGAAACCTTAATTATCCTCTGATTTTCCATGAGATAGACACTTTACTGAAAAGACATATGGACAATAAATTCTGTTTTCAGGAAATTTGTGTTGCCAGCCAAAATGATTCATGATCACGTCCTAAGGTTCTTAGAATAAGTGGGAAAGATACTTCATTTGATTAATAGGATTTATTGATTTAAAAAATCAATAACCATATTTTCTGGAAAAGTGGATCTGCATATTAAAAAAAAAAAAAAAAGAAAAAGAAAAGATATTTACCATTTTTACTGGTGCAAATTAAACTTTGAACCTGGGCATTTGTTGTCCAGTGCAATGATAATGATAGAGCTGCTAACAAGATGCAAAAGATTGAAATGCAGTCCAGCTTTTCAGAAGCAGCAGCTAAAGATTTGAAAGCAGTTACCAATTTAGCTGCTGAACTATGATCAGTTTCAGACAGTAGCAGCAAGTCAGTGCATAGTGGTGTCTCAGTTTTCATAGAAAGGACCTACTTTACTCATTTCCATTGGAAGTGGGTGCTGCTTTGGAACGTTTTGGTAGTCAACATGGACTCTGTAAAGCAAATATATGCTCCACAGCTAATAGTGGGGTTTCACCTGCAGACTTTTAAGATCTTGTGCATTAACATGACAGCAACAATGGTGCTTTGTTTAAACTACAGATGTCTAATTAACATGTTACTTAGAGGATAGATCTTACTAATTCATTAATTCAAGATATATTTAAGATCTGTCAAGCTATTTTTAAAATGACATAACACTTCTGTAGATTCATGGCTGTCATGAGTGTATTGTATCAAGATTAAATTGTATTCACAAAAATATTTGTATTTTAGGGCATTATGTATCATTTAAGGGAGTCTTTTCTCCCATCGCCTTAAGAAAAAATAATCTGCTTTCTGCTAGCATTGGTCCATCTCAAAATTTCTTCTAACATTTTTTTCTCTTTTCACTACTGTCTACTCTTTGATGTCTCTTTTTGTCTCTACCTCTGATATTTGTAACATAATCTGATTTCATATATGCTTTTGTAAAATATTAATAGTATTTACAGCGGTGCCACTGTGGAATGACACAGGAGTAAGAGATCAAAGCTTCCCTTCTTTTTAATCATCTGTCCCCTAGAGTATGGACTGTGTTTTTATCATTTGGGGGTTTTTTGCAAAACTGTGTCAAGTATCACAAACATTTGGAAGAGATACTGAACCAATTTCTTTTCTGGAAAACCTGAAATTGAAAACAGGACAAAAAATTGTCAAACATATACGATAATCCATCAGTGATGATGCTCTGTGCCATTATGCAATTTTTTCACCCACGGATCTAAAATAACAAAATCTCCAAATGTTAGGGATTTTTGGTTTGCTTGGTTTTGGTTTTGTTAGTTTAAAATTTTCTGTGCAAAATGTCTTGGAATGCAGCCGCACTGAGGAACTGAGAGGATTGCTGGCCACAACTTAGTGCTCATTGCAGATCAGCCTTTACCATGCTAAACAACGAGCAAACTACTCTCACTGAACCAAAACGTCTTGACCCTTGCTCTGATTAACACTGGACCTTGATTTTTGGCCTGATGACAAATTCTGTTGTTCACAGTCATGTTCCAGTACAAGAAATCTGTATCATCAGCAAGATTTTATGAGTGCAGAAATAATTAAGAAAGGATAATGAGTGGTAACCAAAAGTCTGCCAAAGGCATTTCCTCTGATAAAAGTAAGGTTTTACCCATAGAATTTCTTCCCAAAATATCCACTAGGCTAATTTTCAAAGTGGACCAACTGAGTATGCCCATATATTTCAATGAAAAGTACATAGGTAATTGAGCCAGGTTTGCATGCAGTATCCCCATGTCAATGTCTACTTTTCTTTGTCACTCACGTGCAGATTTTGTATAGTACAGTAGGATCTGGATGAAAGAAAGGTGATCCATTATGTCAAATCATTTGGCATCCTCTGTGAGCTGTTTCGTGTCCTATATGGATTCCAGGATTCCAAGAAAAATAATCAGCAATTCCAATGTTTGTGGTATTACTATTGTCAAGATTGAACTTTATTCAAGGTAGTGCAACAACCTGAACAAATGCTCAGAGAAAGAGAAAAAAGGTTTGATAGTTTTTTTGAATGTCATGCAATCTTCAGTAATCCTTTCATTAAGAGTAATAGGAGTAATACCTCTTCATCAAGAATTCAATGTCTGTCTATATTTTAAGAACAATCACAGAAAAAAAATTGTCTCAGTTCAGTGCATTAAAGGATCATTTTTCTCTGTCTCCCAAACTTCGTATTATGACTGAGGAGTGATAACAGAATAACTTCTCAGCTTTGTCAATGACTGAAAAATAGCAATGCTTTCTTGCTAGCAAGATCATGAATAAATAAGTTGAGCAGAATCAAAACAAATTTTAAAATTATTTCTTTCCTACTTCAGGATATTCTTTGAGATTTCTCTCAGATAAATTGTACTGCAACGTTAATGGAAGAAACATGGACCTTACTGAAATTCTATCTCCTGTATTAAGACTGATTATTAACAACAATTCACTAGACTAGGGTGGTGAGCATCTTCTTGCTGCTATTTTATTCCCAAAGCCTCTCTATTTCATCAGTAAGCTTGGTAGCATCTCCAAGTTGGTATTTTTCATGTTTATAAGTCTTCTTCCTCACTTGTTAATTTTAAAAAGTGCTTTGATTCATAAAATAATTTGATTTCAAATGAAAGGAATTCTCAGATATCAGGCATATGGCACTGGGTTTGATCTGTCTGTGAACTTAGGGAGAGTAACCTCGATGGCAAGGAACATTTGCATTGCTTCTCAGAGCCTAGTTCTCCAAATACAGCCTGGATATGCCCTGAGTAACCTGAGCACCCTGTTTCCCACCTTTCTGGATATCCTTCCAAGGCAAATGGGTGGGCACTGATAGGCAGGCAGGCATAACAATTATTGTAGTCCCTAACGTGAATTAAAGAAGGACCAAACAGAAAATAGCATACATGGGTGCATTCCCTCTCTCATATGCACATGGCTTGGCATGATTCTTGGAGGAAGAATATATTTCACTTTGCAGAAGCTTTTATTGAATTACTTGAAGTCCTGCAAACTGAAGAAATAGCATGTTTGCAAGTCACAGAGCATCTTGAGAGTGTATTCCTGGTATAATAACTTATCCAATACAGCAAATAATAGCTTGCTTAGATCTGTATCAAAGAGCAAAATCTGTAATTAATAAGAATTTTCATTAATAAAGTTGAAGAGGAGTTACAGCAAGCAACTTTTTCTGTCTTCTCTATCTCTCTGGCTTTTAAATAATTCACTTTTAGGGGATTATTGATCATCTAAAGAGAAACTTAAGAAATGGTAATGACTGGGATTACTGTAATTCTAGAAAAAGTAGGATTCTGCTCTGTTGTGTATTTTCTCATACATAAAAAATGTGACAAAATTTTTTTAAAAATGTATCCAACTTGGTGTTGCCAATGATTGCCAGAGGAAATAAACCTGTACATGTCTGTGCATAAGGCTGCAGAAACATGCAATAATTGGGCAGAGTCTATGATTAAGAGTTTCATAATAAATTCCAAATGGGAATCTCCCAATATTCCTCCTATATTAATGAAGAAACTTGTAATATCTGTAATTATCTATAATAAAAAACACAACCTACAACAAATAGTGTCAAATTTAAATGCAGATTAATCACAATCCTGTGATTATCGAAACCACAAATTACTGTTTATTTCTGATTATTTAGTTTGACTGACATATAGATATTTACACAAATATATCATTTTAACATTGAAGGGAAATTATTTTTTGTTGCCATATTATGTGATGTTCTTTCTATAAACTTAACCTAATAAATTTATTTCATGTTTTATCCCTCATAGCTTGGTACTCTGTTTTACTCATACACTTTATTATTATTACAATTTCAAACGGTTTAGAATGCTATTTCTTCTCTATATCTGCTTTGGTAAAACTCATTCAGATATTTCTAAGAGTTATCACTTCTTCAAAACAGGCATGTCAGAAAGTCAGGAATATTCAAAATATTCACCATATACAGTCTAAGTTTTCAACTCTATATGAGCATTTTAATAGCAACTTTGTAAAGAAAAAGCAAGAGCTATATTAATATATAGCTTCAATACTAAGAAAAACAATAGCTTTAATTATTTATACCTTTTGCATTTTCCTGCCTTTTTGCCTTCATTCTCTTTTGCAACCTTTCTTTCATGTTTGGATTGCTTTCTTCTTGCTTTTATTCCTACTGTATAACTGAATAATTCTCATTAGTAAGTGTAAAAGGCTTGTTGCTTCCACTGCTCAATTTTTCAACCTATAAAAATTTGTCCTGAGATGCTGTTTCTTTTTTTCTGTCTATGTTACTCTTCTTCAAATCACTTTCAGACTCTTCTGTAGAAGATGGGCAAGGATTGAAAGGATACTGGGGCCAGTGAAAGAGGATCATAATTTAGCAGGTGGAGATATAGAAATTATATGTCAGCAGTACTCTGGAGAGATTGTGGAATTTAAAGGTGCTTGGGAAGAGGGTAACATAGTACAATTTTAGGAGATGATGGAGAATTCAAATCACTGTGTATATAGTAGATGAAAGCTTTCAGGAAGCCAATGAAAATATACTGAGAGGATCATTGTTGACCTTAATTTCTTTGTTCTCAGATTGGAGTTAGTTTGACTGAAACTATCACACTAATACTAGCTTGGCTTGGGGAAATTAAGATGACAGTGCCATGGAAAGACTGTAGAAAGTGTGGAGGTGGTGCAGAATAATAAAAATATGGAATATTAAAAATGGTTGGATAGCTTTATGCAGTTGGGAAAATTCAACAGTACTTCAAAGTTTTAAGTTGAGTAAAGTCACATCTAGTGTAACTTCCTTGAGGACAGTAGAATAATGAAAATTCAATTTGCCACACAAGCTGTTTTCAGGTTTTGAATAACTTTAATGGGATTTGCTGTGTTTTAAAAAGAAAGCCTTTTGAGAATGCAGAGGAAGTTTTAAGTCAAGAAATAATGAAATGGCTTTGAGTGTCTGGACATGTCCTGGACAGCAAGGCAAAAAACAGCTGCTGTTTCTTTCATTTGAAAACATTTTAGAGCTAAGTGCTTTCCAGTTTCATACAAAACATCACAGGATTTCAATGGTACATTAAATCCCCATTGGCTTTGATGAACATAAAACTTTTAGAAATATGTTGTAATCTAAAGTGGCTTTGAAATTGAACTAGCCCCTTAAATAGCTATCAACTCTTGAGTTCTGCTTTTGGGATGCACTAAAAAACCTCTTCATAAGCTCTTGAGGTCAATACATTTTTCACTGTCTGATATGAAATTAATGAAATAAAAGTTAAAAAGGAATCACAGTCCAAGAAGTTACTTTCCTGGTCTCCTTAGAAGATTCAACCAAGTGCATCTGATCAATTTAAGTATTAACTCTAATTTAAATACTCTTGCAGTTTAACTCAAAATCTGTGACTGAAGAACATAAAGCAGCAGGAAGGTTTGAATCACAATTGCTTTTAATAATTGAAAGCTAGTATTCATAGAAAATTTTGAAAATGTTGAAATGCAGACTTCTACAGTCAGGTCTGACTGTTTTTGATCCCACACAAAGAGTAGTGTTCGAAAATTGTTTTTACCATGTGTCTTCTCAGCTATCAAGATGAAATGAATTGAATGTCTCAGTTTACTTCATCCTGGTCATATCCTGAATGCAACATAATCATCACCTGGCACCTATCAAATGGCCAGCAGTCTCCTACAACAGCTTATGAAGGGTTGTGTGAGCAATTTATTTTTGCTTGGCTGAATGCTGGGGAGAATAAGAAAAGCAACAAATATTTTTTAAAATCTAGTTTTAAAAGATCAGCTTCTGCAGGTCAAGTTATCATATGTTTAACATTTTACAACTAATAAATTAAAAATTAATAACTGTATTATTGTTTTGAAAATATAAAACAATAATTCAATTTTTATGGGTTTGTGGGTTTTTTTCTTTAGCTGATTTTGGTCTAAACAGTGTGCTGGGTTCGACAGTGAAGTTTCTTTAGCTAAAAGCCATGTTTTCAGAAGGGAAAGATGTTTAGATACCAGAATTTACTTGTTCCAAGTTGCAGTGGTCAGACTTGTGCTGAGTTACTGCATTTACATACTTTCAACTTGATTTATATTCATTTGTAAGATGGACAACACTTATCAGAGTTATTAAGAATCTAGCAATTTTCCTTGTCATTTATTTTTATTAAGTTAATTGCCAGGTGAAATTACTACAGTTATATTTTATTATATGATTTATAACAGGATATTTCTGTCAATAAGACATACTGAAGTGTATTTCAGAGGAAAATAACTTTCTGCATTGCACAACCACAACCATCCTCATATGCAGTCATCCAGAAGTATTGCTGTCATTTGATAATGTTCCGGTTTTTCACACCAAGTAACGGAATACAGATCTTGTTTATTTGCCAATTAATTGTGTTTCATCAATTCTAATGGAAACTTGATTGATTTTTAAGGACCAGGGAGTAAATTTTGCTTGCAACTTATTTTTCAAACTTGGAAATTAATGTAATTTCATATCCTAGTATATATAAGTGCATGAGAGGAAATCTGTTATTTGCTCTGATGTTTGGTGGGTTTAGAGGAATATTCCTACAAACAAGAGGTAATATATTTCAATCTGGTCAGTACAATATTAGGTGTATGATACTCAAAATTATTTTTTCACATTGCAGATATTTCAGTATTTGTATTATAGTGTTTTTGCTTCCAATTTATTTTGTAGGATTTTTCTTGTTTGTTGTTTGGATTTGCTGCTGGCCCAGAACCACAGGTCAGCATACTTTGCCTGGAAAATGTTTTTTAAACAGTATTAAATATGGAGATTTACATCAGGAATGACTCTACACATAGCAAATTCCTCCATTCTGTCAGCTGTAAATAAGAACTGATATTAGGAAGGTTGCAATTTATGTTAATAACAGTGTGAAAAGCATTGGTACTATGCTCTTTATATGGGTTTATGCAAATGGTTGATTGCTACAGAAGTGTGCATTAACATAGAGCACATCCTCAGGTAATTTATGGAAAAATTACGAGTGGTGAAATTCTAAGTGGAGAAATAATCAGTGAGCAGTATCACTGCCTCAGATCAGTACACGTTGGCAGAATGGTGTTCATCTTTTCTTTGCAAAAGGCAAAGGCATGCTGTACAAAGAAAAAGAGATTGTGATACACACATGATAGTGCTTAGAGATATAATTATGCTTTCCGTAAGCACTGCAGGTTTGGAGAATTATGTTTTTAAGATGCATCTGGAAAAAAAAAATCAGTTCAGGGATTGAAACCAAGAATAAAAAATATGATGGGAAAAAAGTAAATATGCATGGAATCACAGAATCACAAAAGGATTGGGAGGGACCTCTGGAAGTCCCTGGTCCAAACCACCTGCTCAGGTAAGGAACTGGTTGCCTGTGGCAATTTCTAGGTGGCTTTTTGGAAGTCTCCAACATGGGAGACTCCACCACCTCCCTAGGCAACCTGTGCCAGTGCTCAGTCATCCACACAGTGAAACAGCATTTCCTCATGTTGAGGGGGATCCTCCCGTTTCACTGTGCGTCCACTGCCTCTGCTCCTGTGCCACTGGGCGCCACTGGAAAGAACTTGTCTCTATCTTCTTTATGTCCTCCCTTCAGGGACTTGTATATGTTGAAATGTATACCCTAAATGGCCAAGGGCATATTCCATACCATAAAGAATCATGAATAAAAACTCTGGGGTAGCAGAAGAAAATGTGGGGTGTGATTTTCCAGTTAATGGTTGCTTGGAGAGTGGCTGGGCAGTGGTCTGCTTGAAGGGAATAGGGAGTGGTTTCCTTTGCATTCTTTTTTTTCTTTCCCTTTCCTTCACTAAGCATAGTGTTCACCTGCCTAGAAGGTGTTTGCCATCAGAAGACTGACTTGTCTGATTGTAATATTCAGGCAGATACTGAATTATTGGAGATGGGAAATGGCCATTGGTCACAAGCAAATACACAGCTGAAGAATATACGTACAGCAACAGCTCCAACTGCAGCAAAGCCTTTCCCAGAAAATAATTAGAAATTATTAGTCAACCTCATAACCCTACAAAACATAATATTCTCAATTAATTTGCATATTTAATAACTTGCTAATGCCATCATTATGACTTTTGAAAAAAATTATCTTCAGATGAACCGTCTACTTTCATTAAACTCATATGGCACAATTTCAGTTCTTCTGTTGTCATAATTAGAGGTTGTATTTCCCTTTTCCATATGGGCAAATCAGAAGATAAAACTGTCTTAAAAGTATTCTAGATTAAATTTGCAGAATCGTTTAGTTTTCCTTGTTGTGAGGACATAGAAGATTATACAAAAGGCTTTCTAGTTTATGGAAGTTTTATTTTTGTTGAACTCAAGATCAAACAAGACAGTTTGTTGCTTCTGTTTTCAGCCTACTTTAAAAATCTGCCCATCTTGAGACAGATATTTTTGTCCAGTTTGCATGCATACAAAAATTCACTGAATATTTTGTTGGTTCTCAGATCAATGTTTTTGCAGCTTTTCCATTTAAATTTCTTATGGTAATGCTGTATTTCTTTATATGCTTTTCTTCTTAAAGACGTTATATTGAAAAACATATTTTTTTAGTTACTTTGTTTGATTGATTGTGATAATAGAATATCTGAGGAAAAAAATCTGTGAAAATTCCTGAATTTCAACTTTTCAGTTACTTAATTATCTACATTCTTTGGGAAGACTGAGGGTCTCTCTGTACTGATTGTGAAAATGGTACCATAACTTTATCTAACATCTTTTATTGATTTCAGTCAGAAGACACTAAGTTTATGGCAACACAATATGCAAATTTTGGGTCAGGGAGGTATTTTAGAAGGCAAGGTATCAGAGTTATTCAAAGTATCCTTGACTTATTCCTTTGTACAAATAGATGTTCTGTATCATTTTCTGTTGTTGCTCTAGAAATACACACTAAGTGTATAAATATTCTAGTAAATTAATTAAGAACTGTTTAATGTAGTAGCTAATTACTTGGCTTTTAGTTATTTTTTGAGACACTCTCAAGGATAAATTTTTAAACAACACCCTTTCTATTTTGAAAAGCAGTAGTCTTGGGATTTGAGGTGAAAGGAAGATTGGTAATGTCATGAAAGAGCATTGTTCAAATAAATCATAAAAATACAACAAAATATTTAGAATTATGGAAAAAATCTGGTGATATCAGTTCTGTTCTCAGAGTACTGGAAAGTAAAAGAGATGTTGAGGCAGGAGAGTCTTTCATTATTGTGTTTTGTTCATATTTAAATTATCTATTCCTACTGGAAAACTATTCTAATTAGTACTGTAATTATATTCTGCCTTAATTCTTATTGACTTAATTTGTCTTTTTTCTTTTCTTTGTTTTTTTCACCCCCACTAATTAACTATTGTTATCAGTAGAGTGCAAATCCTTAAATATACTGAGATAGTTCTACCCTCATTTACTTGCCCCAAGGAGAGGCAAAAAGGAGAATGAAAGTACTTGCAGCTGTCTCATCTTGAGAGAAGTTACAGCTGAGGATAGAGTTCAGTTAAAAAAACCCACAGATTTTGACAACAGAACACTGAACTAGGAAGCTATTAAAATGAAAAATAGGGGAGGGTTAGTGAATGAATACTTAGGACTTCTATGAAACCACCCAACATGTAACATTAATACATTTTCACCTCAGTACATTGAGTTATATAATTTAATTTTTCATTGTGTTTTCATCTTAGCACATGGAACGCTTGAACACATCAATGTGGTTCATAAACCATATTGGTTATTTTGCCTTTTTGAGCCAAGTTTAGCTTTTCCATAATTGTGATATTGAGGTGAGAAGCTAAATTAAAATAAAACAGATGGAAAAGAGTTCTGATGAAGACTAATACAGTTTGCTGACTAGGGGATCTACTCCTGAGAAGTTACTTCAGGTTTGCATAAATCCTTCTGTGCATATTTTGCTTCAATTAAGTAATATTTATGAATTGTTACTAATACCAGACTTTGATTCAAATGCTGGGAGGCTAAATTGTTGTTTCATGAACATCTGTTTAGTTAGAAGAGAAGAAACTCCTGAGATAACTGTAGCTCTCTTTTTCCCTTATTGCCTGGCTTACCTGACTTGATTGCTGTTATTTCTGTTCTTACTGTAATTGCCATTAATCCTTTATTTCTTTTGCTTCTACCACAATTTTCAAAATTTGTCATTGACTCTATGTAATTACACCGTTTTGTCTTCATCTTGCTTTTTCCTACTTAGAAGTTGCAACAAACGAAACTTGGGAGGGAGTGTTTCAATATCAAAAGATTCGTAACAGTGAGAGCTGGTTTTCTACCAGAAATTATTCCTTTGATTAAGTATACTACTGCTTCATAGGAAGACTTCTGAAAAGGCTTCTGAAAAGAGGAATCTAAGAGTCCCCAATGCAAATCAAGGCTGACTGAGTCTTTGTCAAAGTCTCCTCTTAGATACTCTGTAATGGGTGCAACATTTCATGTGCAATCTTCAAAGAGGAAAAATACCTTTATGGCAATTGATAGGGATATCTGGAGGAAGGAAAGATTGAATCCAGACCCTGCTTTAATAAGCCACATCAGGAAAAGAGAACAATTGACTCATTTGAGCATATTTTCTGGTAGAGCCTTCTGCTCATAAATGGACTTCCAGAGAAACTCCTTCGGTCTGTGGCCCTTTCCTTGCATGCACTATTAAATAGGATTTAATTTCCATATGGGAAGGATAAGCCACCTAGAAGGACATGAAACTCTTTTTGGACAAGCACCTTAAAGCACAAACATTCCTATGATGTGTTCCACCTCTGGTCACAGCTCTCACCTGCTATGATCATTCAGTCAGATCATGGAGTAATTTCCAATGACCACGTTATGTCTTTTGGTGGGAAATTAGTTACTTGGAAACAGACCACATAATCAAATTTGGTATCTGCTCTGGAACCTGGACTACTACCAAATTCTTCTGAGATAATTTAAAAAAAAAGTGGAATGACTTGCCAAAGAGGATGTTCATCTTGCATATGTACTAGGTGTAGATGAAAATACTCTATCTAAATGCAATGAGGATGCCGTATAAGTGTCTACATTTTTTCTGAATTCTCTTTGGTTGTTTGAGTTGGTTATCCTATGATAATGTTTTCTGTTAATGTTCTCTGTGTGCCTGAACAAATGTATTGGTAGAAGTTTATTTCCCTACTTATATTATACATATGTTTTGAAAATACTATTTATAATTGTACTTTAGAATTCATGAGTGGGATGCAGACTGCTTTTTCTGATTGAATAGTACACAGTGCTATTGAGTTATTTTGGATGTAATTTTCAGAAGCTGTAGCTTGAGTGCACAAAAAGAGCATCTGAAACTATAGATCACTGAAAAAAATGGCCTCAACCTTGCAGATCCATCAGCTGCATTCATAAAAAATGTAGTAGTATTTATCTGCAAATAGACTAGAGAGGTTTTTATTATTTATTTTTTATATAACAAAATGAAAAAGGTATTAGCAGCATTATTTTTCATCCAGACTTAGCACTCCTGATGAAATGTCAAAGGTGATCCTCTTCATCTACCATCCTTTGTTATTTTTGCATCGATATACATGTCGTAGGTTATAATAATGCTGCTCTGGTACTCTTCTGTGTGCTTTCTTCAACAGAAGACAACAAATTGAATAGATGTACTCTTTCTAAAAAGGGCTTCTAAATCAATGATTTTCTCTTCATGGGTAGTTCAATCCCCATCATTCTGTCTTTCCAGCTGGCTAATTTTTTAAACAAGTACCTATCACTCTGGACTATAAAGCGGGATAGAGTGAGGGTTGTTTGATAGCATGGTGTTTTCGTGTCAAAATACAAGCAAATTGTCAGGAATGTAGCATATATAATTACAGTTCTGATACTTCTGAAGAATTTATGGTACATTGGCATTTTGCACGAATGCCTATAATAAGGGTAGATACCAGTATAAACGTGGTGAAGCTGAACCTATTCAGAAACATGAAGAGTGTGGATTTCTTTACAATCCTTGTTTTTAGGGTTTTTGTCTTTTTATGGATTTTAAAATCTCTGGAGGGTGCATGTGGCCAGAATTTCTTGATTGCATGAATTGTAACTCAGCTTTATGCGTTTTAAAGTCATTTAATCAAGCACATTTGTTGGTCTCTGGGATTGTACATCACCAAGTATGTTGATTTATTAAATTCCTAATAAAAATTAAAAATGCATCGCAGCTGTGTGAAGCTGTACAGACAGCTTGGAAGGATTTAGGCTTTGGATGATGAGCACTAACTCCTCGAAGGACTAGATTATCCATGTGCAGTAGGCAGTGCCTCTGTGTGGGTTGTGTCCCTCAGGGGTTAAACATACTGCATGAAGTGTGCTAGGGGAGCCAGTGCTGGGGATGTTTCCCAAAGAGATTAAGCTTAGCCCGTCACCACACACAGCTGAGTTTATTCAGCTGAGCCACCTAGAATTTTGGAAGGAAGCCAGAGTAGTACTCAAGGTTTGCTCAGTTGTTTAGACAGTGAAGGCAGTGCTCAAACTGTTTTTCATTCACCTCTGTCCTTCCAAGCAAAGACGTAAAGCTGTGCACAGGCAGTCCTGTGAGTGTTTCACCCTTCTGCACTCAGCACGTAGGGTCAAATCACGACAAGATCTTTATGAAATTAAAGGTGTTATGCAAATTAATTCCTCATTGACATAATTTATTCTTTCCACTGCACGGTGAAGGAATCATTATTTCTATTTTCTTGACAATTTTTTTTTGCTTTCATGTACCGAAGGGTTCAGAATTCTCTACAACATTTAAAAGTGCTTGGTGTTGATGAAAGAAAAGAAAAAACAGCCTCAGCTAAATAGAACTGAGTATATTACTAACATGACTAGACTTAGTTTGATGGAATAAAACATTCCTGGTAGCTATAAGTGAGATTTTTGGCTTTTGCTATTCAATAAGAAGCAACCCACACACACCTAGATAAATCAAGAAGTAGGTATCTGGTTCCAGAGTAGGAACCAGAGAGCAGAGGCAGAAGGAGAACAGTGTTTGACTTACTTATGCTTATTGAGTGGAAACACCTCTTTCAAGTAGTTCCCTATTAGTATCTGAAGCCAAATGCATTTGCATACCAATCAGAAATCCTTGTTTCTCCTCTGAGAAGGTATTTTGTTTCATGATTGAAGGGAAATTACAGTTCAGATAAGGATCATGATTTCATTTGCAGTCTTTTATCATAATTTGTCTGTGAAATTGTTTAAGCCTTTCATCATCTAAGAAAAGATACAGTTTCTTTCACAGGGAGATCTTCCTTTTTCTGTTCTTTAAAGCCAGCTTATATCCTGGCTAGGGAGCTTGAATGTATAATGGCTATAGAATAAATGCAGGAACTGGATGACTGGGATTTCCAGTTTCAGCTCTGCCACTGGTTCACAGTATGCTATTGGGTACCCATCATGGGTTTTCACTTTTTTTTTCCTCCATCTACAAAAGAGTTGGTGAGATCATACTCCTTATAAATGTATTTTTTAATCTGTTAAAAAAAACTAAACAAAACACATGCAAGATATAATTACTAATTTCATCAGCATATTTCCAATGTGCTTTCTATTAGTGCTTGTACTTCTATTATTGTGTTTGCTTTCATTGCAGATCAAGATATTTCTAGTTGGCTGGGGCTGTCACTGTTTTTTCACAGAAGTTTCTTTCTCGTGTTTTATTAGATAAGCCACGTTTCTGTCCAGCATCCAGGTCATGGGCACTGCCCTACAGCAAGCTGGGGATATTCTGCCTTGCATCCCTTGTCTCATTTCTAGGCAACAGCACTAGTGACAGCACTCTGTCAAGGTGCAAGGCAGTCCTTTCTTGCAGACTTGTTTGTTCTTATCAGGGCAATGTCACGTGAAGTGCACCTTCCTAAGCTCATGGTTTCATAACTGGGAAAGAGTAGACTGATAACAGAGAGAGTTTGCAAATATCTGGACTTTCCTTGATTTTCATAAAATCATAGAGTTATTTAGGTTGAAACAGACTCTTAAGATCATCAAGTGAACACCATGGTCTATTTTGTCATTTCCAAAAATAATTTTTCCTCTCTGACACCCTATCTACCTAATCTTACGCTACAAGTAACTAAAATTCCTCAAGTTATTTTCCTGATAAAGTAGTTATGAAGATCCAGGCATAAGAGGAAATGCAGAAAGAGCTTTGGAAGTAATTTGTCTTCTCTCCAAGCCATCAACTAGAGGTGGAATATTCAAAGCATTTTGAAAACTTACTGGATACATGTCATTGCTCATTAGACATCGACATTTAGACAAACAAGTGAAAGAGCTTTGACCTCCATTTGGAAGATGTAGGAAGAATCTAATTATTAAATCCATTATATCTACATATAAACCAGATTAACAGCACCTTGAGCAATCCTGTGAGTCTCATGATGGACACAAGCTAATTGAAGGCATTAGAGGCACTGCCCATATCTGTATTGACATCTCCTGGAACAATGAATCTTGGAGACTTCATTACCTCTCTTTGACAGCAGCTATTTCTCTTCAGACAAGAGAGAAGCCAGGAACACAGAGGTGGCCTTTGTGTCTGTGTGTAATTTCAATCTGATTGCATTCTTACATTTGTTATACATGTGCATTTGTATATTCCATTCCACCATTTTTTGTTTTAAATGGAATATCTTCAGCTTGAATGATCTCCTCTTTAGCCTTGCGAGTCTTTTGCTATCCCAATTATAGATATTAGTTTTTATAGGTTAATGGCAGAGTGGGTTGGCTACTACAGCAAATCTCAGTGATATTTTAATTGCTTCACGTAAGCTGCTGCCCTTTTTTTTTTTTTTTTTTTCCCTAGATATAGAAGAAAAAGAAGTAGTGCTTCTGTCATGGTAATTTGATATTTCCCAAAAAGCATATTAATGACTTATAGGAAAATAGACCTTGAATTCATACAAAAACAGCAAGCTTCTGCAATGAGGCAGAGGTTCGGTCATTTAAATAGCACAAATAAAAGCCGTCAGCAGTTGTACTAGCTAAAGTAGAACTTAGAGTCTGCTACACTCTGTTGTAACATACTGTAAGCATCATCAGTGGTTATGACTAAATATCCCACTGCTGTGCAGAAATACATGATCACTCTCATCACTTTCCACAACTTTTTCTGAAACATCTGGTCTTAGCCATTGCTACAGACCAGAGGAACAAACCATAGGAGACCATTAAGTGGTCACAGCAGTTTCTGTCCTTTGGAAGGTCACATACAGTATTTCATGCAGATACCCAGCTGTACGTAAGGGATTTGAATGTTGCTTAATCCTATTGTTATAAATGCGCATGGAAAACATTTCTTGTGTGGGACTGGAGGCCTTCCAGACCTGAGCAGGTGAACAGTTGGAATTGGGTTTTTTTCATCCTCTTTCATTATTGCAGATATTGTAGAGAGTTTATGTTTGGATGATGGAATATATGCATAAAAGAGGCTTCAGAAGCAAGCAAGGGAATGGTTTGACATTAATATTATCTTTATTCAATGTACCTTTTGGCTAAACTGAAGGGGAGGGTGAAAGATGGGACGAGGATTTGGCTGTCTTCAGGCAGTTAAATAGAAATAATTTCTCCTTAATTCTCATCTGCATGCTACAATTTGCATTTCAATTTTAATATTTTGGAGTGTAAAAGCATATTTAGGGAAATGGACTAATTAGATATCTGTAAACAGCCGTATGTTGCCATTTTTATTAAATTTAAAGGGTGGTTAGCATGACAAAGATTTTATTACTTGCAAGAAAAAGGACATAGATGCTTACCTGCAAGATATATCCAATTTTTTCTTCTTTTAAAATAGTGCTTCAATTGCACTTGTTCCTATGTTAGTTTTGAAAAATAAAGAAATGAGAAATTGCCCACAAGGTAATCCAATTATGTCCTCTGATGAATACCTCATAAATGCCTATCTAGAGCCTGTTGTCCTTACTTATAACCATAAGTGTAAATAGTTTTTGGCAGGAATAGTTGAGGACTTTTGCAAGGAGTACAAGCATTTAGCATGCAGCAAGTGGTCTCTGGAGTCACACCAGCTTCCTCTTGAATTTGCTCTTAAACCCAGGTTAATGAGCCCAGGTAGTGCTGTGTACTGCTGTGTACCCAGCTTAGTCATATGTCAGTTTCTGTGGAAGGGAAATTTGTGCTCATTGAGGTTGAAATGCAGAAGTGGTGCCTGATGCCAAACCTAACTTGTCACACCTTGAACTTGGCTGTATTGTCCTTCCACAAAAAATACATTTCCATGTATTTAACTGCACTGCACGCCTGGAAAGTATTATTACCTTAATTATTAGCAAGAGCTTGCCTGGGGAGCAGCCAGCTCTATGGAACTCTATCACCCAGGCCAGTTTTTACGGAGTGGGATAGCACGTTCATGCTATAAATCTGAAGGCTTTATGCAAGAGAGAGTGGCTGAATTTCTGGAGCTCCAAGCCATGCTATGTTTTTCTGAAAAATAAGATGAGCATTAGAGTGATGAGACTTGTACAGATGAGTCTGCAGAGATGTTTCTGCCAGCTGGCTCAATGAACTTCATTTAGACACAGAATGGTGCTGAATCTCTGCAGTAACCTTGAACTTCACTATTTTCTTAAAAGTTCATTATTATTTCAAAATCCAGCTACAAAAGGTATAACTACTCAATAAAACAATGAGAGACATAAAAGTGACCCATTTGCATTGTCATTCATTATTTTATGAGCTCTCTCTTTGAGTGATCACACTATAAAATTTTCTTAAAAGACTGTCATGATTTAATATGTCAAAGTGTTTTCTATTATAACAGAAATGAAAAAGGGTTGCTAAAATAATAACTTTTACCATTTTTGACCTAGAAGAAAAAATGGAAATAGTGTCAGGCAGGGATTGTAATTTTTAGGGGAATCAATTTACAGCATGCTTTTAAGTCAAGTTTGAATCAGAACAGTGAGTAAACAGAGCAAACCATACAAAAATCAAGATTCTTTCTTGGTGTCTGCAATACAGTATCTGGCAGTTTGATATCATCTATATGATACCATTCTATAGGTGTCTGTAAAACCTGTTAAATTGTTTTGTCATATTTTGCCCCTTAATAGGAGATTTTAATAAGTATATGAGATAAATTGAATCTATTAGTAAAAGCTATTATCCTTGGAATATGAATGTGGTAGAAAAGATCCCTTAAACCACACAAGCTTTGAAAAGAATAACATCTATCAGTGTTTGGCATATGGGCTTAACCTCCAAAAGGTGTGATTGTCGATATATTTGGTCCATGTGAGCACCCTCAAGGTTCAATTACCATACTGGCCTGAGAAGGAAATCATCTAGTGCCCTCATAGCTCAACAGCTTAAATGTGATATCCCATCTGAGTTGTCCTAAATCATTCATCTTCTTAAGACTGGGGCAGGCAAGTATTTCTTATTGCTTAGCACAAAAAATGCCTCAGAGATGGAGCCATTCTGGAAAGCTTACCTTCCCATCTCTTTATTTCACTTTTCTTCAGTCTTTGTGAGATGGGTTGGGCAAAAATCTGTAGCTTCCCATACTGGCTTTCTTGTTTATCATTTTCATGCACTCATGCATATGGTCCTGATCAGTTACTTTATAACACCTATCTTTGGTTTCATAAGCGTTTTGATATCACAAAGTATGCTTGGTACTTAGCTATTCAGATTTACACATCTGAGACATTCAGATAGATTAGGTGGATGTCAGTAAGAGAAAAATGTCAAAATCTATAGCAAGTTTATTTCTTACAAATGGAAGGAATTGAGAGACTCTTTGAAATTTTCTAATTATAGAAGGTAATTCCTTAATTTATATGTGACTGAAGGAATTCCATAAATTAGAACCTTTCACGAAATGTTCAGTACCCTGGGGGAAGGACACTATATTGAAAAGAGACATTACAGAAGCATTCCAAGGTTTCTGGTTTAGATGTGGAACTTGAAAGTCCAGGAAAGAGAGAACAGAACTTCTTGTTCTCTCTACGGCTAGGAGTTTGGGATAAGTCCACTGTAGTTCATATTAAAATGACAGTTTTAGTTTTTCTTTAAGCCTTTCTATTCTTCTAGTCTTTAATATTTTAATTCAGTGCTATCTAATTAATATTAACATTTTCTCAGGTTTAATAATCATTCTGTGCTGTCACCATAAGCGTGGGAACTTTAAACCACAGTGGAGAAGGTCCTTGGGCTTAGATTATTAGTTCAGTTGTTATTAATCAAGTTTACAGTGTATGTTGTTACTATACAGAAGTTGTCATTAGAAACACGCAATAATTTCTTTGTTATTAAGGGATGTCTGGAGGTCATCGAGTCCAGCCCACAATAAGGAATGTATTTGGTCTTCAATAATGGAGAAGATGGACTTGTGAATGACTGGTTACACAGCTGGCTCATTTAGACTGGGCTCTGCTCTTCCCACTGTTACATGGGGCCCCTTGGGCAGTGCAGCAAGAGCAGGCCTTGGTTTGCTGCTGCTAAAATGCTTTGCTGATACTCTCTGAGCCTTACAGCAGGAGGGTTAGATGATTAGGTGTTTAGGATTTTTTGTGATTTGCATTTTCCTGTGGCAGAAACTGTACATCAGGCTGTATGTTGTAGCTAAGTGCTGTGCAGGATTCCAGCATCGAGAGGGGAGTGTTTGCTAACGTGAGACAGGGAGAAGGGTTTCTTTATCCATACCTTGAGGACAAATCTGAAACTAGTGGGTTGCATTTCTTACAGCTTGAAACTTCCATAGGAAGTACAGGAGGTATTGAGATTTTTTTGTCGTTTTTTTATGTTAGTGCTGAAATTTTTAAGCAAATAGAAAATAATTGTTCATTTTCCTGCTGTTACGAGGTAGTGTATGTGCTTGTCAACATAACTTGCAATTCTAAGTGAAAAATCTTTTTTTTTTTTTGGTTTATAATCACCACAATATTTTTCTTTTGTTTATTTTTAATTGAGTTTTCAAGAGTAGTGAATGGATGAGCTTTGGGAAATCATTTGGCTTATGGTGAATGATGCAATAAAAGGAAAAATCTCCATCCAATTCACATAGCAAATGCACTCAGGTCAAAAGAATCTCATCTGTACTCAGCTCTTTGCTTTGTGCTAGTTTACAGAGATGAGCACAGAACATTTAACTCAGACATAACCAGGAAATGTTGCAAAGCCTAATGGTTTCTTGGTGGTGATTCACAAACTCTCAAGCTATCTTCATCCTTCCTGTTCACCTTGCAAAAAGTGTGACTTCATCTTCCATTGCAACGATTAATCCTTCAGGAAAATCACTGGAATCTTATGAAATTTGATTTGATTTAGTATCTATTTTCTGCTTCCTCTGTCTTAATTTTAATGAGAAATCAACATTATGAATGGTTACTACACACACACACACCATATTTATATATATATGTATGTATGTAATATTCTCATTTAATCAAAAGTTGACTTTCAGCTTTGATTAGTTAATACCAATGGTTTTCATTTTAAGTTTTGGACTAGACTGGATTTTTTCATTTTCTGTCCTTTCAAAAGTTAAAAACTATGAGTGAGTTCCTGAAATGTTTATGAAATTAAATAGACGAAAAATTATCAATGTAAAATTAAGTGAAATCTTTAAGTTTGTATTCAGCTCAAGCTTTGCCTCAAGATTCTTTTTTTCATAAGGCAAGTTAAAGATGCAGCAAACTCACACGTATCAAAAATTAACACATGGATAATAGGTATGTTCTGAACCCAGGATGGATGTTATTTTTATTGCCGTGGTTAATAGAAGATTACCATACATCCTTAGAAATCAAGGCAGGCACTTTCTGTATCAGATGTAATTGTCTGAAGAAGCTGGGTAACACAAACTGTCTTCTTTTCATTTGCCTTTCTTATGTTCAGTTTAATGAGTACAATATCCCTGTGAGCTTACGGTAGGGCATCAAATGAGATATGATTACACTTTTAACTTTTTAGACAATGTTACATTTCCTGATGGATAACTGCCAAAGGATTTAGTTATGGGTTGCTTCCTCTGAGACAATACACATCTGAAACTATTCATTTCAGACTGATAAATTACTTTGTATCTCATGTATGACTCCAGCAATTTTTAAAATTTAATTTCCTGAATTGCATTTACTTTGTCTTATTTCATGTTACAATTCCAAACAGTAGACAAGCAAAGCACTTAGTCAAACTAAACCAGTACAAGGAAATGCTATTTTGATTTAATTCAATGTTGATCAGGCAGTAAAATACAAATCCAGGCTAAGGGGGGCTGGATGTTAGTCTGTGCATTCACTGGGCACATGTAGTTAATCATAGCTACATGAAATTTAGCCAGTTGTAGTCAAGAAGGTGCATTGTGCGTGGATTAACATTTGTATACTCATACTATTTTTTCAGGACAGCTGGACTTAGATCACAAGTTCCATTTGTTACTCATACTCATTTTAAAATATCCTTCAGTTTAAAATTCAGTACTATTTTCACCATTTGCATCTCATCCGGCTGGTGCTTATTTGTGTATAAACTGAACCAGAATGTTCAACCTCAAGTGTCAAACCAACATGTACTTTAAGTAATATTTCTGTGTTTTCAGGCATTTATAATACAAACATACAAATGAAAGTTCTATATGTAAGCACAATGTATTTTAAAGGAGAAAGGATAGAACTGAGTAGAATACCTTAACTCAGAAAAAGAAATTTCTCTTTTATATACAGCATGACATGATTTGTACTTCCTGAAGCCTTTCTTTCCAAAGCACTGATAAAAGGATATTCAGGTTTCAAGGACAGCATCTCCTTCTTTTGATTTTTTTTTTTTTTTAATTTTGTTCTGTGTTACACTGAACTTCTCATCTTTGCTTTGGACTGGGAGCCAAAAATCCAAGTTTCTATTTCTGGGAGTGTTTCAGCTTCAGATCACGTAAAGCTTTGTGCAATATTTATTAAAATAACTTGTGATTTTTAGGACCTCTATTTTTGATGTATCACTTTAAAAGAACCTTATTTCCAGATTAAAAGATTAGGAGTTTCTAAAATTAGAGCTTCCTTCTCTCCCCACCACCCCTAGGACATTATATGTAAAATATCTGAAATGAGACACATACATAAGAGCATCTTCAGTTTGAAATTGGGGTTTTTTGTTTCCATACCCAGCAATTACAGATATTTCTAAGTCTTCATTTTTTGTAAAGTATTTTGAACAACAGAGCTGAAGAAAACACTTATGCTTTGAATATACATTTTGAATGAAAGAGGCAAAAGAATCCTCTCTCCTGTAATTTTTGTGAAGCAGAACAATGGTGCAATTTTACACAAGGGATCCTTTGGAGATTTATACCTGTTATTCCTTGGTTCCTGTGGTCACTGTGTTGAATTCTTGATGGAAGTGAGGTCTGGGTGCAATAGACTGAGCACCTCAATAAAAACAGCCAGTCTAGGAGCTGTGGGCATGTCACCAAGCCTGTTCCTGTGACAGAGAACTGTCCACCTTCCACTGTCACTACAGGATGACTAACATCAGCTCAGACTGATAAATGAGCAGGAGCTGATGAATAGAAGAAAGATTATTTCTACCCTGCCTAAAGTACACTAAAATGCTTTTCTACCTCATCCTTTTGGTACTCTACTAAGAATGACTCTATAGAAGGAGTTAATGTTAGCAGTGCCACTGCCATGACCTTAGTCTTCCTCCCTAGGAATATTATGTGACTTTACAATAAGTGAACACTCATCACACAGCAATGATGAGTGTAGTCTTGTCCAAAAGCTCATATATTTGTTTACTGCTACATGTTGCTTGTAGGTTGCAAGTGGTACAGCTCAATATATAATTAAACTAGGTGTTTTATTGGTCTGCCCTTGAACTTAAACAAGGGGAAGAAAGAAAGAGTATTGTGAGCACTCAGCTTTTAATGCAAAGTATGGAACAGAAAATAGCATATTTACAAAAGCAAATTGCAATCTGAAGAAATTGAAAGCTTTGAGTCATTGCCCAGCAATCAGCAATGACCTGTCACTACCATTTAAAATTAGAAAGCACACCTGCCTGATATTTTGCTGAACAGAGCTGTTATCATTCTGTGTTCAACTGAGATTCAGAAATAATGGAACAAAATTCTTCCTCAGTGTTGTTTAAAATTTCACTGTTATGCAACATATATTATGTTTGGTATTTGGTTTTTAGGACTTTTAATTAACTGGCCTCCCCTCTCCAGTTAAATATATTGTGTACATTTTATAAAAATTAAATGCAAGATGCGAATTAAAAAAAAGAATTCTTTAATGTAATCAATCACTTTTCCAAAAGGAAAATTAACCTGTGGTGTTTTAAAATATGAGCCCACTTAGCAAAGAGGCTCTCTATATATAAAAAATACATATATCTACTTGGAAAGGCTTCATCATTTATTTTTATTAAGGTCTTACTCCTGTGGCAATTCTTCAGGGTGAAGGGAAGGCAAAATTGCTCACAAGATCTGTGCATATTTTTATATGTACATAGGCACTCATAATCTGTATCCATAAGCTATTAAGGATTGTCTCATACTAAGACTGATGGTTGTTAATGAAAGGATAAAAAAAAAAAGCTGCATTTTAGAAGATTAAAATGCTGTTAATTTCTGTATGCATTTAAGATTAATAAACTACTCATTAGGCCATGCAAATGAGCGCTTTATGAATTCCATCACAAACATTCACAAGTACCTTATACATAAATCACATTCAGTTAATGTATTTTTCTTATGTAATTGGGGAATAGATTGATGAGCCAGTCCAATTAGGTCTAATTTACATGTGTATGGAATTTTGTATTATGAAGCTAATATGCAAGTAAGAAAAAACCTAATTATAGCATGTATTTGCTTTAGTAAAATGAAAGAAAAATGCAGCTTATCTTAAAAAAAATACTGCTACTTACTTGATGTTGAGGTAATATGAAAATGTAGAAATTTTCACTTTTTCTCATGAAATAATAGTGTGATTTAACAGCTGTCTCTTAAAATTCTTATAGCATGGTAATATACAGATTTTTAGATTTTCAGATTCTGGGAGCTAAATCCAGCAGTAACCAACAGTGCCAGAAAGAAACCTGGCTTTGCACATAGGATAGCAAAGGGAAAAGCAGAATGAAGTCCAGCTGTAACTGATGACAGAAGTTTTGTGGCTTTTGGCAGGGAGATGTGAGGGAAGAAAAGGAAGAGACTAGGGAAAAGTTCCTGCAAGCAATCCTGGTGCCTTCCAGTTTCATTGGGAATTCCAATGTCTGATTTTCTCTTAACTTGTACACTATCTTTCAAAATTTTCCATATGTTTTTCTGCTGATTAGCACTTGCAGATAAGATCTACTGGGAAGTGTACAACTGAAGTGTGAGGCAGCTTGGACAAAGTCACTCTATAGGAAGTGAAATTCTTATCTTCTAGATTAAGCAATCTCATTCTGTGAGGCATTCAACGGTCATAGACAAATCCTCATTTTATTGTTTTGACCAGCAAGATAGCTTGTATTCTCATTAAGTTAATGGATCAAACTTAAAATATATTTTTCTGTAACTCCTTTGAATCATACCTTTCCTTTTCAGAATGGATTTCTGACTTTGTATCAGGGTGTTTGTGTGTGGGTCATGCTTCATATTTGACTTGGTGATAGAAAATAGCTTTTGGCACCTGTGTTAGCACACAACTAACACAGGTGGCCCATACTTTTTAACCTGTGAATTGAGAGAATTAAACATTTATTAGCTTTAATAGAATTAAACATTTATTAGCTTTAATTTAACATGCCTTGCAGAGGTTGAACTGCAAGTGGTATCAGTGGTGGTTAATAATGATAATATCAGGGAGGACACGTTTTCAGTCACCTCCTGTGACAGAGTTTACAGCATGGGCCATCTGAGAATATTTGGGGGGATTTTGTCCACAGTCACATGTAAACACAAGAGCTGTGGACTGTGCCTATTTTCTTCCTATTTTCTATTTTCAAATTATCAGTGTTTTCACTCAAGAGTATAACAACCACCTCCTGGTTACTTGAGTCACATTCCTACAGAAATCCTCAGTGCATGTAGATAGAGTGGGCTTTATATTTAGACCCTTACAAGCAACATTATTTTGGCAATGCAACATAATGTACTTCTCCCACAAAACATCATGAATAAGGAACCCAGAGCCTGGTTAAAATCTTCCTGACTGCAGGGAACAATAGTGCATTTCTTGATAGCAGCTGACATTTCTGCTTCAAGAATAATACAGTAGTCGACATCAATGTTCAAAAGGAATGAAGTACCACACTGCCTGATTTAAAGAGCAGACCTTTCTGAAATAAGAAGTTGAGAAGAGAAAGGGAAAAGGAAAATGTGAATTGAACCAGGTAAATTTTTCAAAACTGTCAGTAAGTTGGAATAAAAATACACAATAAAAATGTATAAGGTTAAATCAAACTCTTCTGTCTTATTGAAAGCAACTTTTATAAGCTTTAAAAATATTTTAGAATTCTAGTATAAATATGTTGTTTTATTTTCAATAAAGTGTAAAACAGTTTGATAGATGTTAGACTTATATGAACACGTACCTCAGCATTTTTTTATATATACCTAGGATGTATTTTCCCTTGATCTCTAAATATAAAATTTCTGAAAGAATAATAAGGTCATTCTATTATTTCAGATGACCAACCTCTTTAAAGGATGTGACAGGAGCAATTTATCAACAGATTAGCTCTTTTCTGAAAGACTAACCAAAGAGGCCATCTTCTACTTGAAATTAAAGTGATGCTGCTTTTAACCCCTGGTGATACTCATTGCAGTGACTGTGATGCAGGGACATCCAGTACCTACTTGCCCAGTCACTGGAGAGCTTGATCTTCCCTTAAAAGACTTACTATAGAAATGAAACTCTGTGTTTCTACAAATAAAGATGGAAAGAGGATTTCTACACAATATAGTGAATTTGTGTTGTTTCTGTTAAAAAGAAAATATCTTTAATTTTTTTCCTTGCTTTTGGTATCTTTATTTTCCTAATGTTATTAGTGGGCATTGTTTTGTTTTGTTTTGTTTTGTTTTGTTTTTTTGGCTAGCAAATGCTCCTTGCTCTCACCTCATAAAAAACATAGAAGCTAATAATTCTTCTCAGTGGAAAATCTTTGTCACTTTTAGTAAAGTCAGTATTTTACTCTGAAACTCAGGGTAAAATGAAGCTGGTATGTCTGTTCAGCTGATTGGTAAGTAGATGCCAACAACTTAAAATATTTCTGATATGAAAGAATTATAGCATTTGGTTTTCTCTTAGACCTACATGTGGTAGTTTATCTGACTTTCAAAAACCTAGGTCTTATCTGGATGTTGATATTACTCCTGTATTTTCAAAGCAAGGCGTAACATTGCTTGGTTCACAGTATTGACACCAAGTGTCAGAATGCTAACAGGAAGGATGGTGATGTCTAATGCTAATGCCTTTGATATAACTAGTAAATGTCAGTCTCTGCTATTGTTATTTCTTGTGTCTTTTCCCTATCCAAACAGATGTGTTCTTTGAAGGTACTCTATAAAACATATTTGGCAGGAAATACCCTGGGTCTGTTTATCACATATTTTTATAGGAAGTTCTGAAATTAAGACATCTTGCATTGGATCTGTTTTACCACCAGAATGAGGATAGCAGTTTTAAAGGAGGTAGTTACAAACATATGGGCTTCTATTAGAGTTCCTGTTCCTGCAGGCTATTTAAGGAATTCTTGTAGCTATTCAGGTTAAAGTAGGCTCAAATTGAAGCTGAGCACTGTTGACACTCTTTTAAGATGCAAACAAACCACTCTAAACAGCAGGAGATAAAAATACAGTCATGTCCTGTCTATATTGTACTCTAATTTTCCGGTTGGCTGATTACCATTGACTAATTAGGTAATCCAGAGGAAGTTTGTATGGAGATCTTTTATTGCACCTAATTGGGAGGGAGAGGTGGGGGATGCAGGGAAGGGTGCTCTGTGAGTAAAGTCAGAAGTTCTGTGCTTAGAATATATGGAGAATTTGTCTCATTGATATTTAGGATTTGTAAATCAGCAGAGATATAATCTCATCATTTCACCCCTCTGACAAAATATAGAAGATACAGTGGAAAACAGATACTACATTATCTGTTATTTTGAAGAATTGATGATGTATAGGGTTATTTGCCGAGGAGTTGATAGTATTTTCTGCAATAAACTGATTAATTTGCTCCTAGAGAAAGCATTTATTGCATTACAGTTCTAAAGTTAGAAGCATGATAGGCAAGTGAGAGGAAATGAAAACTGAAAAAGGTGATCCAGCTGCTGCCATAACATTGTACAGATTTGGAGACTAAACTGCTTTTATAACATGAGAAGAGCAAAGAATATAATCTATAATATTTTATCTATTTTTCTTTCAATTACACTTGATGCTTCACCAAACTCATGTTAGCATTTAGCATGTTTGTTTAGCAATATAACACATCTGCTACTGCATCAGTTTTGTGCATCAGCTCTCCACAGCATGCTGCTTCCAGGGTGCTGTGTGGTATTTGTTGGCACACACGGTTACTGTGTTAAGTATACAAGGAAAATTAAACTGTGTCTGGCATATTCCTGGACGTTTAAATGTAGAAAAATCCTGTTCTAATTTTTTTTCCTCTCCCTCCTTTTCTTCCTTGAGCTGCCAAGAAAAGTTTTAATTGAGCTTCATCTATTTTTCTGCTGCTAATAACTTTTGAAATGTATTTTCAGCCAGCTGAATTGCATGTTCAGTTGTTGCTTGGGATTTTTGTTGTTGTTGTTGTATCTTTTAAGATAATGGAGGTTTTTTTAAAAAATGTTATGATTTCTGTGAATTTCTGCTGTCTTATTTGGCCCTCACAATAGTGGTCTTTTGAGAAGTATATAGAATTTATGCCGGATACCAAATGCATGAAGATAAGCATTCTACATCAGTAATAAAGATGCACAGTCATTTTATAAAATAATATGTGCAACATCAGCCTCTGTTTCTGTAAGCAGCATAGGGGAGATGACCAAAAGAATAGATGTGTTGGCCAGTGCGCTCAACAAATACTTGGTTGCACAGTGACTCTCAAGTACCAGGAAGGTTATTTCTCACACAGTTCCAGGTCTATCTTAGATTTTTTTCATGTTGACCTTTTTTCCTCATCAAATCTTATGCTCCCAGCTTGAGTTTTTTGTTTTGGTTTCCAAAACTTTTTCCTTCGATTATTTCACTATATATATAATTTCTTTGTCTTGCCCATTACTGCCTTTGCTGGCCATGTCACCTGAAGCCCTCTTAGCTTGCCATTTAATTTATGTTCATTCTGATTTGATAGCTGCTAGTTCCCTGCTTGAATTCCCTGTTAGTATGTCTCTCTCTTGTTTCACCTCTGCATCTTTGTAGACCCTTCTGTATGCAACCATTCCCAATTTCCACTCTCTCAAAATCCACTTTTGAATCTTCAGACCTTTCCTCTTCTTTATATCCTAGGAAATAAGGGGCAGCTTCACTGTTGGTTGGTGCTAACAGATGTACAAGTAGAGAAATACAGTTATCCAGGGATTATATAAAAATACCACTTATTTATCAACTTTATGCCAACACGTAAATTCATAGTTTTCAGTGTACTCTTGGATATACTTTGTTGCACTCCAAATCTCACTGTTAGTGATAAAGGAAACACAACTGATATTTAAAGCCAAGGCTTTGTTGTCAATATAGTTGAAATTTTAACAATCTAATCAGAGAATTATTGTAAGTACAGATGTAATTATTAAAGACCAGGAAAATAAAGTTTTGTTACATAAAATGACAATAATAATAATCAATTAGAATTGTTATACACACACTTCCCACTATTTACCCTTTTCTCTGGCATTACCCTTTCTCTTTTTTTCTGGATCTTAACATTGATACCACCACCCTTCCTTACTCGGGGCAGTTGACTGCAAGTCATTGTTGTCCCAGGTTTAGTGGGAAAAGTTGAATGTTGGTAGGGTTTCTTCTTTTAATTTCCTCTAAGGAATTACTTGGGACTAGTTTTGTGTTTTCCAGCTTGCCCACACTACTTCTGAATTCTGCCTATATGATGTTTTATTCAGGGTAGATGCTTGTTCTCTCTTCTCTTTGTCCCAGAGCCACTTTTTCCCAGCTCCCCAACATTCTTTTCTTTACCTGACCTCTGGTTTGTAGGTCTGCTCTCCCCAGGGACAGCATGTCCCCTTATTTTTATCATTCTATGCTTGTATCCCAAACCTCTGTCCCTAGTTTTCAAGATGCCTGTTATCATACCAGATCTGTATTCCTCTGCAATGTACATTATTTATAAATACTTAATTCTGCACCGAATAACCACATTTTTTCCACAACTTGTAAAACGCTTGGTTTATAACTCAAGAAGAAAAGCAAGAGTTAAGTAAATTAGGCAGACCAACGTTGTGGTTTTTTTAAGTCATTATGACAAAAATTTGTTAGAACAGAGGTTTAGTCAGGTCAATAGCAGCTCATAAAAGAATCTAACAAGCCTCATTCCTGAGGCCTTGCAAACTCAGGACAATGCCTATAGAGTTTAAAATCTGAATTGGAACAAAGGAATCTTTTTAAGCTTAAGTAAAATTGTTGAGGAGAAAAAAAAAAGAGAGAAAGCAGTTACTGACTTCCTTAAGGTTTTGTTGGATGATTTCAGAAGCAATATTCCCATCACAAATTCCTTAGAAACACCTTTGTTTTAGTGGGCCACTTCAGTGAAATTTATTTTACATGGCTTTGTGAAAGCCAGAGTCTATCAGGAAATATGTCTAAAACACTGCAAATTAAGTGGTGTTCATGGGTGGGGTTTTTTGACTTTTGGGACAAATATGTCTCTAAGGTAGTCTTCCATATCAGTGTTGTGACAGTGCTCAAATGTTTGCACCTAACATGGATAAAAGAATAGAAACCAGATCCTAACATAATTTTCTGTGCTTGCATTGCATCTGAATCAGACTTATTCTCTGTACAAGAGTAATTGGGCTTGTGGTTCTTTGTTTATATCTCTGTACTATTCTATACAAAGCAAAACATTAGTCCCACACTTATTCTGACACTGCTGGCAGTCAAGCTGCACAATATATACTATTTTTAATCACCACAGTACTTTGGATACCTTCTGCATGGTCCTGCATTGGACACATAGGTCTCTTGATACCAGCAGAACTTCTCCTAGGGTGAATTGGGTTTGGTTTGTGTTGCTCAAATGATGAATTTAATCCAAGACTGCATTCCTGGGTTGGAGATTATTATTATAGGCTCAGAAAGAATTATTTTTAATCAACTAGAACAATACTTGTTTTCTTGAAGAGACAATCTGATAGACCAACTCTCATTTTTAAAGAGTGTTTTTATCATTTTGGTACATTAGGTATGACAAGAATTTTTCGCCATAATAAGCAATAAGTAGGGTGAGGTGATTTTGTTCTTTTATTATTAAAGATGATCTTTTTCTGAAACAAGTCCCAGTGTTCAAAACTAAAAAGCTCTGAACAGATTTTCCCTAAATGTGTTGTCAATGAGTGATGAGCTGTGTTCTCTGCTCACATTTCTTTCTGTGCAATGCAGAAAGGATTTTTTTTCTAGCTGTGTTTCAAACACTATTAAGTCAGTATGTAAGATCATAGTTCTGCCAGCCTCCAGAAATGATTAAATGTGTATTTTAAAGATCTCCAAATCAGGAGGCTTGAAGTATTTTTCCTGTTGAGTTTTTTTTCTATTTTCTTTTTTCATTCATTCTTAACCACGTGTTCCAGTAGAGAATGTTACTGAGACCTGCTCCACACTGCTTCAAAGTCTTGGTTGGTCAGATCTGGATCACTGATGTCAATCTACAAAACAGTAGTTCTTGAAAACTGGGAAGACCCAGGTTCATATTTGAATGGTGAAATTTGTCCATTACAATTACTCTTTCCTAATCACACATCTCCTGTATTGATCACATTTCTTTTCCAGATGTTTCTTTTCTAATGACAACACTCCAGGGTTTTGTCATGCCGCGTTAGTGTTACTCTACTCACCTAGCACCATGGGGGATCCTTTACTGGAGATTATAAACTCTACATAATGCAAATAATAAATAATGGTATCAATGGAAGGCTTGGAATATATTCCTAATGACTTACATACCTTTGGAGCTGAATATTTACTAGCCTTCCTTAAGCTTCAATAAAATTTATTCCACTGTGACCCAAATAAAAAGAGAGCTTTTTCAGGTTAGTATTGGTTATTTGTAATAAAATAATGTCTTTTGCAGGAGAGCATGTCATACCTTGCCAACTTTCTGTTTACTCAGATAAACAAAATTTTGTTTTCTCTGCAGATCTTAGAAAGTGTAAGAACTCTTTCTGTACTCTCATTTGTATTAAGGACAAGTTAGAAAACTGATTGCTCAGACCGATGCTTCTTTCTAGCAGCAAGTTCCTTTGTTACGTTCATTCTGGAGATGCTTTTACAATTTCAGAGGTGTAAACTTACCTGTATTATCTTCATCGAATGAAAGTGTCAAGACTTACTTGAAATTAAAGGCTGAAAAGTGGTTATCTTGCAGCACTGCAGTGGACTGCTAAACATTAATTATAGATTAAGACCCTGAACCACTTGAATAAATGACATTAAAGACAACTGCTGTGAGAAGCTAGCTCAGGAGTGCCAAAATCTATTTACAATGGCATTCCATAAGGATATATGAGCAAACCAGTAGTGGCAATCAGTTCTGTTTCTCAAAAACAGATTACGTGAGAGCCTGGTCTTAAGGACAGCACTTACTTAAAGAGGAAAAAAAAATCCACAATTACAATAATTACTTTTTGTTCTCTCGAAATAGAGAGGAGCATTAAAGCTTGTTAATTGATTGCAGAAGAGAAGGGAAACGAGATGTTCGATGTGATTAACATATGCTGACTTTGCCTTACTGAAATGTTTACTTTTGAGTCCAGCACCACTGTCACAGACAAAATGAGTCTATTTGTCTTAGTTTAGTCTCTGAAGGACTGTTGCCAGCATCAGGGAGGTGCTGTTTATTTACATTAGCATATATACATACTGTCAAAGGAGTTGGCCTTTCAGAATCAAGGAGAACAGGTTAGAAATTGGGGAGGTTATTATTTTCATGGTGAATGATCATATCTGATTGTAACATAGTTCAACAGCTCTATAATCCTAGATTGAAAAAATATGTGTTGCAAACCAGCAAGCAATTGCATTACCCTTTTCTATAGGAGTGTAAGCTTGGTTCTGGCTTTCAAGACACAGCTGCAGTTCCTATTGAATTTATGCTACTGAGAGCAGGGTTAGGTGTCCTATTATGAAAGCAGGTTCTTCATATTGACATGTGATCAGTGATACAAATTAAATAGCACTTTGAGTTATCCATGTCAGAGCTTATGGTTCAAACCATTCATTCAAAGTTCTTATTGCCTAGGGTGGCTTGTTGTATGATGTTTGATTGTAGTAAATCAAACAAAAAAGTTTGATGTACGCTTGCGGTAAAAAAAGGAAGGATGCTTCCTTTCCTTGTACAGCTGGGGCCATTACAGCTGTGTAGCAGGATGGGACAAAATTTTGGAGCAGAACACATGCTGCCTCTTAGAATAATCTTACAAGACTCTTCCCACAGTTCTTCAAGAGGCAGTGTTCTAGACATAGGCAAATTTAGTCTCAAATTGCAGAATTTTTAGCAAAGTTTCAAAAGCGAGAAGACATCACTGAGCTCATCTTTCATCGTAAATCTTTCATCACTCATCTTTCATGCAAATCCTCTTTAGACTGCCATGATCTTAGCCTTGCTTTATTTGGATAATATTGCTTAATATTTTCTTATTGCCTTCATGCTGATTTTTAGTGCTTTTCAAAAGTCTTTGGACCATGACTGTGCATGGTGGTCTTATCCGTTAAACAGAAAGCCACATTGTGGAGCTAAATAGCAAAATGCATTAGAGAAGCTAGAAAGAACAGAGTGTATTTATTGCCTGTGGTTTTCAGTACTTATATTTTGTATTGCCTTGGAATAAATTTAAAAATAGCATTCATACTGCACCAAAATAGAGTAAAGTGTGTCTAAAAACATTTTTATTAACCATTTCTTTGTCAAATCAAATTTACTGTACTTGTCACAGATTTCACAAGACTTTAGTTTATATAATAGTTTATTTCATACTTCTTGTGGTGTAGAGATCATTTGGGAAGCTACCACCTTTTAGCCACTCTATTTTAAATTTGAAATTTTAGATAACAAACTTTTTTCTACTTTGTGTGTAAAAGCCTGCACTCAGAACTAGTGACACTGATTTTTACATGGGACCTACAGGACTTATATTCATAAATAATAGCATCGTCAGCTTCTTAAGATTGATATACTGAAAGAATAGTTAAATATGGAGAGATTCTAGGGTAGAATGTGGAGGATGAATATGCCTTTACTAGACTTGGGGAGAAAAATCCACACACAAGCCACTGACTTTTTCATCTGAAAGAGTCAGTGAATTTTTAAGGAAATTAATGTATTTGCAAAAATCAACTACTGCAGAATTTTTTAATTGAGATAGGCAATAAATTCATGATGATTTACTCATTATAAATAATATAGCTAGCAGATAAGTTTTGTCAGTAGGCTGGGAACGGAGAAATTGCAATACAACATTGCTATTGATGTTGAAGTTTACAGGCTAAGCATATGTCTTATGTACTGACAGGGCAATATAAGGCAACAAAAAGAGTTCCAAAAGTTTCAATTTAAAAGTAAAATAGCTTAATATTAGCTACATTTCTGGAGTCTTTTTAATCTTGAAGAATAGGGGTTTTTACTTAATTGTGCCAAGACAAGAAATTCACCATTTTGTTTGGGATCATGGTGGGATATGTCTATAAAATTAAAATGCTTAGATATTTTAAATTCAATAGTCTTTAAGGAAAAAAATAATAAAACCCCAAGACATTCAATGGACAAACAAAGAAAGATTTGAAGTAATGAACTAAGAAGTAGAATGATGGAAGCCCAGAGAGAGAGTATAGAAAAAACACAGCAAGATATGCATACACTGGCAAGGTGTAAGAATCCATAATTTCACTGAAAAGACTTAGTAGACACAGCACATCCTGCTTATTGAAACTGCACCCAGTTCTGGAAGGTACAAAGTTTTAATGAAGAAAGCAGTCACAACCAAACATAATGTCAGATTCAGGCATTCTAGAGAAATCTGTCTTCAATGCTTTTCATACTGCTCTTCAATAGATCAGAAAGTCTTTCTAAACTGTCTGTTTCAGTCATGTTTTCACACCAAAATATGTGTGATAAGTACCAGTCCCAAGACATCTTCCTTGTAAGTTATGTTGACATATTTGTTCTTAATCAGCTTTCCTTTTTTTTCATTTTCTTGTTTTTTTATGATGTTAGTATTTATTTTAACAGACTAAAACTAAAATGTTCTTGTCATTTGCTGAAAGAAACAATGCACAGCATTTTCAGGATTATCTGGTTCTGGTCAAGATAGGCATTAAAAACATTAATTTAGGAAAGTTGAATGAGTGTTTTAAGGTAAGTATTTTCATAGTCACCATCTAGTTGCTTACCTAGGGCAAATACTAAGCAGGAAAATAATTTTAAAAATTTTGCTGTTGTCTTGTTTTTTGTTTACTTTGAAATTAATCTATTCAAATGCAAAATTTAAAAAATATACATGTGAGTCTAACAGTCAGTATATTCTGGGCTTGATCCCTAAGGCATTGAGAATTTTACCCAGATTTTGAAAACTTCTTCAGTTCAGTTCCCCTTGATCACAGGAAATATTTCACAAGGCCTGAAACTCCCTGTCTTGCTTCTTGCATTGATTTACCCAACCTCAAAGAATAACCTAAGAGCTACTCTGTGTATACAGCCTTTACTCCCATCTGATTTTTATTGATGTAAGTGTAAAGACAGCTTGGGCCCAGCATGCTACAAACACCAGTGGGCTCCTTTCAACTCCAGTTGCACACTCCTGCATATGCACCACTCTTCTCAGGTGACAGCAGACGTAGACAGGTTGTATTTGATAAGAAACACCCTGTCAAAGCCATATTTAAATGCTGTGTATCGGTGCAGGCCCTGAAGATTTAAAGCACTAGGGGAGAAAGGAGTGATAAGCTATTCAATAGTGGGTAATGTCTAGAGATTCAATTTATAAATTATTTTATTGAGCAGGACTTTGGAAAGCAATTGATAATCAGACAGGTTCTGGAGGGCAACCTGACTCTCTTAAGTATCCAACACATCAACAGAGCAGATTTTTTGTTCTCTCACTGTTTTCCAGGCTCTTTGACCACAAAAATATTTGGGAAAGTGAATAAGACCATCTTTAAATACCCACAAAATTTATAGAAGTAAGATAATTCATTTTCCTGTCAGATCTCTTTAGTCATTGCTAAATAAATGGAGTCATGCCATGCCAATATTTTCATCACAGCAAAGACTTGAGTGCTGGAGACAGGGCTGGTGTTGTCAAAGTCAATTTGTGCTGAATCTCAGTTAGTCTTTGCTACTCTTGTTTGTCAAACAGGGAAGTCCTGTATTCTTCATAGACTAAAGTGGGAAAAAAATTGAATAGGGCAGACAAGACAGCTGGAGTCTTGGTGGTTGTGAAGAAGAGCACTTGGCAGTGTTGTTGCTTCAATATGACAGGACAGGAAAACAACCAACCCTAAGTAGCAGTTATTGCAGTCACAATCTCTTAATTTACTCTAAAATGTAGGAAAATCACCCCTGCAGTTTGTTATTCCCAAAGGCCCAGTTTGCAGAGGATTTTTAGGACAGCATCCAAAGGTATGAAGCCAGTAGCTAAGCTGAGGCAGCCAGCAAAAATTGTTCTAAAAAATATGATGGAAAAACAGTTTCTTTCCCTGGGTTTCCCAACTACAGTGAAAGTAGGCATCTTACAAAAGCAGTTTTGTTTTTGGGGGATTTTTTGGGTTGGTTTTTTGGTTTTGGTTTTTGGTTTGGGTTTTTTTTTTGTAGTAAATAACAGAAAAATTAACTGAATTATCTGCTCCTTGGTTACAGCCAGCAGTTGTGAAATGTGGTTTCATGGGCCTTCCCTTTGCATACCTATTTGGAGACTGAAATGAAAACGAGCTCTCTTGCATTAAAGCACTCTGTCCCAACCATTAGTACTTGCTGGATATTTCTCTGAAGTCCTCTTGTCATACCTGAGTTGCTGTAAATAACAGTCATTGAAGCAGGACCTTGTCACAGTCTCTGGAACTTCATTCATTTCAGAAGGATTCCACCATTATTCTTTTGAGTGAAGTGTCTTAGATAACATAAACGAAATGAATAGATGTTTCAGCTGACATGGACACACAAAACCTGACTAGAAATTTTTCAGTATTTGTGTAGGGATGCTTTGAATAGCTTGATAGTTTCAAGAACTGGGATGCCGTGGAGGGTTTTAGATCCTGGGTTTAAGCAATTTATTGAACCCCACATGTAACGTTAGCTCTTGTATGATAAAGGATCAGGATGTTATTTTAATAAATCAATAGTTCTTACTTAACCCTTTTCACTACTCGTGACTTTTATATACCTCCACTTTATCTACTCTCACTTATCTAATTTCAAGACTGAAAAACCCTAGACTGTGTAGGCATTTTCCTCCAGGAAATTGTTCTCTACTTTTAATCATCCTGTCACTGTTCAATGCCTCTGCAGTTTTGTCGTCATCTTTTAGGATGTGGGCACAGTGTGAGGTTCAGGACAAAATTGGTTATGGTGTTACTGATATGAGTCCCCTGTTTATATACTGAAAAAAGAGGATTTTCTGCCTTGTCTGGGTTTTTTTGCACTAATTGCTAATAATTAGATTGTGGTAGGGATTTTTTTTTCTGTGATCAATAGCAAGCCAATATTTTCACAGGATTGTCTGTTAGCATTTCAAGGAGGTATGAGGTTTTTAGGGGGAGGGTTATTTGGGATTTGGGGTTTTTTCGGCAGGGGGAGTGTTATATGGGGTAAGATTGTCTGTACCTTTGGCTGCTGTCTCAGTTCGAAGCAAAACATAGTAGTTTGTTTCTAAATCTTAATTGCATAAAAAAATAACCCTCTTTTAGATTTCAGCAAGGTTTTTAACAACTTTAGTGTTTTTAAATGCTAGTCATCTTTGTAAGTTTGCCTTAATAACACCTTTAGCACATACATATGCATACTCTCAGTGCATATACAGCCGAGTTTTAACTATCTTTGTTCTTGAAGTGGAAAATCTTGCACATCAGGAGTGTTTCAGTCTTGAACTCTGTTCTGTGTTCAGTCCAGTCTTGGAGATAAACTTTTAGTTTCATTACATTTTAGTAAGAATAGCAATTTCTTCAACAGTGTGAGCACTCCAGTCTCTAACAACCTGTCATCTGTGAAATGAGAATTATTTTAGCTCTCAAAACAGTCTGTCTGCACTTCAATCTTCCTTCAACTTCACCTTTAAAATTGCATCATCTTTAAGGAAAGCCATGGTGATATGCAGCTGCTTTGGGGACGTGAGGAAGAGACAGTGGACACTCAGTTCCACTGCTTTGCTGCATAAGGTCTGGAAACAAATGCCCAGGATCCATCTGTGCTGAAGCAGCCACTCTTTCCTGTTTCAGTGGACATCTCTACCAGCAACTTGTTTTTGTAAACAAGAGAATTGTGTTTTTCATAGTTTGTGATAACACTTCCTTAGGACCACACCTTTTTGATTCTCAGCAGGAAATCCTTTTTTTGATGTTCTTATTAGACTTGGATGTGAAATTAGGTGTATGGCCAAAATTGTATTATCTTCTTTTGACAGTTTAAGGTTTGTTGTATTTACAGAAACCACATACCAGCATGGGACAGAGACACTTCAAACTTCAGTGAAATAAAAGTTCAGATTTGTCCATATTTGTCATGTTTCCTAAGAGTTTCCTGATCTTAGGCTTAAGCCTGTGTAGTTATAATAAAATGCATCTATAAACTTGCTTTTATTGAGATGCATTCTTCTCACAAACCAAAAGGTGATCACCTTGCTTCAGTTAATTTGTTTCTTTCATTTGGATAGTAGCCATGGTCTTTTGAATTTTTTTACATGATCTCATAAAGGGTTTCATTGCTTAGATTTTGTTTTCAGAATAAACTACTCCATATTGGATAGTGCTCACCAGCTATGTATTTCCTTTCTAGCTGTTCCTATTCCCTTTGAAGTTTTTTGGGCTCTGTTTTTTCAGGTTTCTTTAAATCTGGTTTGCTCTGTTTTGGGTTTTTTTGTGGGAGGAGTGTACAAGGGGGAGTAGGTTTCTTACATCAAGGGCTTGTTGCTGGTAGTTTTCTGTTTCTTATTGATTTCTGTTTAAGCTTAGTAGAGCTAAAAGAAGTTGCAGAGGTTGCATAGGCTGCTCAGTGGTGCAGTATGGGGAAGAAAAATTTCTTAATGAGAAAAAAATCTGGCTGCAAAACAGAAACACTACAGTTGCATGAAGCACACGCTTTACTGAAAGTCTGGTTCATCTGTTCACAATTATCCTGTCCTCACTGGGAAGTGCTAAATACCTAAACTGAGCTGCTGTGTCCCATTGTTTGACGTGTTTTAATACCATACTAATGTGTGGAGTAGGTATGATTATAGCTTTGCCTTGTCACAATTACTTTGTTAAAGTTTCATCATGGCTGATTTTTTTTTTTCATATGTAGAATGATCCAACAAATATTTCAGGTTGTTCTTTTACTCCTATGGATTTTCTGTAGTTTATGATAGTGATAAGAACACACAGAAACCAGATTGCTTGCTACTGTCTTCCAAGAGCAGTCCAAAGAATCAGGTCCTTTAAGGCCATGCCTTTCCTGATTTAGCAAACACCTGGATGGATTGTCTGGCACTGATGCTTTCTGACATGAAACATCCTTCATCTTTGCTACTGATGGCATCTGGACTTTTCCAGCTTCCAAAGTGTGTTAGGAATTGTTTGGTTCAAGTGCTAGCTGAAATGGTCTAGACGATCACATTCTCGTACGAAGAAATGTTCTCGGGCTGTGCTTGGAGTGAATAGCACAGAAGAATTTTCACTGTATCTTAGCAGTGCTTGTTTTTCTTGCTCATGTTCTAATATGTCATAGCTAGAGCCTTATGGAAAGCTAGGTCAGGTGCTACAATACTTCACCTGCCTTCTATTTATATGGGAATGAGTCAGGAGTAACTCTGTCCCATGAAGAATGCCAGGAGTGAAGCTCTAGAGTTTCACTTTTGGTAAATATCCTCAACTTTGTGGGAATTGTTTTGTTACCAGACATCCAGTGCCACATCTTTGACTATCCATCCTCTTAATCTGGGAACCCTAAACTAGGGATAAAATCTTGAAATTAATTTTTTATTTGCATGAATAGGAGTTAGTTTTATGAGGAAATAGAGAATTGAAGACAGTGGGGAAGTGAAACAGTCCAAAAGGTTTGAGGTAAAAGTACAGTGAGCATGATGGCAGTTGAGATTAAACAGCCAAGATTTTAAACTCATTTGAAATCCTGCCATAGTACACACATTTTCCTTGAACCTCTGCAAACTCTAAAGGCTCTCATATGACTGAGATTTAATTCTCTTGCTAGAAGTTATGAAGACAATGGAGCCTGCTTAATTGCAGCAGCCACTGTACAATCCCACTCCTATTTCCTCTATAGAAATGAAACACTCAGGTAAGGCTGAGCTCCATGTGGGCCTTCTCTGCTGTGTAGTCAGTGCAGTAAGGGCCTTTAGATAATTGTAGCAGGCAGCCAATTCATCTTGATACACAGGGTATAGGAGAAAAAAATCAGCTTTAAATGTCCATCTGGGTTTTGGAAAGTAGATGTTTCATGGTGTGTCAGACTGCTGTGTGATTAAGATGATCATCAGTGTCAAAACACATGGAATTTCAATTCCAGAAATACTTTTGAAAAATATCATGCATCTCTAACAGTGGAGAGTTTGTCAGTTCTTTCATAGTAGCTGTCTATTTGTTTTGTTTTGTTTTTAGACAATTGTTATTTCTGTGCAGTGGGAAGTAGGAGAGGGGAAGGAAGTCAGTTGGAACTGGTTTCTCAACAAGCAGCAAAATGTATCCTACTGCCTAGGCTTGTGCCATGGAATTTTTCAAAACTGTTACCCACTCATATTTTTAAACTGAGGTCAGAAGAAAGTTTTTTCTTTGGGATGAGATTACTTTCTTTTATTTGTACTTTAGTTTTAAACCACCTTTTGTTAAGCTGTTTGAGAAATTTTGAATTTGTATACCTGCAAGGTAATTTAATTTGTATGTAGATCATCTTCATAGCTGATATTTAATTTATTAATTATTATTTAATTAATTAAATATTATTTAATTGATTTATATTTAATAAATTAAATTACTGTTTAATTTATTAAATATTTAATTTAATTTATCCTCAGAAATAGTTTGGTGAGTTTTTTGCCAAAAAAAAACCCAAATCCAAACAACCAAACAAATAAACAAAAATTCCCGACCAGTAAAACCAGTTCAGTGGGAGTTTTATACTTCAAAGAAGATTTTATACATGCTGCATAGGCACATATCTATTAACTCACTTTTCATGTGACAATTTTTTTTTAACCCACTTTCTTTTCCTTTCCTAATTCTCCCAGAAGGGAGACTAGTAACAAAAAACAGTATTATGGTTTCAAACTCTGGATACTTCCATAGAGAAGTAGATAGACTTTAGTAAGAAAAAGACTCATTCTGTGCTGAAAACAGACATTAAAACGCAAACCTACAAAGTTTATTTTTAAGGTGGTTGCTGCTAATTGTTCCTGCAGTTCATACAGTTGCTACATGGAAGTGTAGCAGCCCATTGGCAGAAGTCAACTGGTGTTGGTAGTAGTATTGCCATAATATTATCTTTGCCACTGAGTAAGACAGGGAAAAAACCTCAAATGATAGGGTTGCTTTCCTTCACAAATAAAATTAATCTCTACAGAAAAGAGTATTTTTACAAAGCTGCTTACAACAATACTAGGAAGTATTAATGGAATTAAATTATTAAATATCCATTACAGAAAAACAACATAAATGTTTCATAGCTATACTTGTGATATAGTGTTTGCAGGTGCAATTTCAGTAACTAATGAATGCAATTATAACGTGGACATTTAGCTAATTTAAATATGAAGATAATTAGATAATTGCTTGTTCTAATAAATTAGTATTAACAGGAAGGAAATGGAGAGAAAGAAATGTGTAACTTGAAAGCTTTTGGTGTTATTTCAAATGGTAGTTCTTTACTAACAAAACATTATCATCATGAGGCTTTTGATCATGGCAGTCTGTTTTGACATAACTTCAGTGACTTCCTTGTATATAGGAAGAGAGAGAGGTACTAAATGCAAGATATGTAAGGACAGCTTGATTTCCAATCCAAATTCTACTCAGGTTTCTTAAAATGGGGATATTTAAACCTTTGAAGTGTTTAGAATGATGTTTCTGGTAACTGTTATTTAAAGGTTGGGATGTTTTTCTTTGTTTAGTTAGCTGGAATTTTTTCAAGGGAGGAGAGGCATGTGCTTATTTTGGGATATTGTATTCTGTTTTTAAAGGAAATAACTCTGAATCTTTCTGAGAGAGTTTTTTATTCAGCTCTCCTGCATCCTGTTTAGAAGTTATCTTACTTGACAAATATAAAAAGTAAGAACTGAACATATATTTTTCTTTTATGTTTGGGTTTTTTTCCCTTCCAACTCAAGCAACAGTTTTAATACTACAGTGATATTTTGGGTTTTTTTCAAATTTGGAAAGGAGAAAAGCAGTAAAAAGTACAACAAAGAGAGATACTATCAATTATGTTAACAACATTAGCAGGGAACTAAGTCCACTTAATTTTTGGTCATAGTATGAGAAAAATGTATGCAACTGTGAGAAAAAATAACATGCAACAAGTCAAGTTTTCATTAATTTCCATAACCAGTTGTGTTAGTATGCTTTGTTTGGTTTCTTACAGTCAGAGTGTCTGAGTTGCTAGAATTGGGAAGAGGCAAATCATCTCTCATAACCTCATGCTTCTTGATGGTAGGAAATAAAGATCTGGAAACTGTCAAACACATGAAACAAACTACTAAAAATTTAAATCACTTTAAGTCTCATATTTTCAGGCAATGTAGATAAAATTTCTATTTAATAACATTAGCGAGTATTTTCTTTGCCAAGAAAAATGTGATTTAATTAATTTTGTGTATTCTATTGGGTATGAGGTGATATGAGATTCCCTAGATAATTTCCATCTCCTTTGGGAGTCTTGGATCTTCAAGGCTTGCATGGAAGGAAAGGCAGGAGACAGCTGGGTTGCTAAGGCTGCTGGAAACATGGCATGTGCTGTTTTCTGTAAACTGTTGTCTACAAATGGAAACATGAAGATTCATTGGCATTATGGTGTAATCACAATAAGCATATTTTATAAACACTGTTGTAAAATTTGTTGTGCCTCTGAGTTGGCGTCTGAGTGATAGATGTTTTCAAGTTGGCAACACAGTGGAAGGAAGATTAAAAATCATCTTGTCTACATTGTTCCTGCCACAATAAAAATGTCCACTTTTTAGGCTTTTGAACATATTCTCCATCTTTTACCAAAACTAAATCTTTCTCTTGGAGTTTAATGTGCTTCCACGTATTTTGCATCTTCTTTGTGTTTCAGGTCTCATGAATTAAAACTTTACATTTCAGGTGAAACAAAAATGCCTTCATTAGTACTTAAGTTCAATAAATGGAAATATATTACCCAGGATTTTAAATGCTCAGTTCTGGTTTCCATGCTTCTGAGGAAGTTAGACACATTAATAAAAATTATGAGATCTAACCAAAATTGACCCTGATTTGAGTGAAGAGTTGGACAAGTAGGCATTCTGAGGTTCCTCTATTCCATTCTTTTTTATTCTGTGATTCAGTTCTCTGAAAATCCCAAACAATGATACCTAAAAATAAATTTACTGCTATGCAGGCAGTTACTAACTCCTGCTTAGTGAGGATTTTAATGATCAAGCTCTTGATACCATGCCAGATAAAATCAGAATTTCAAGTACATAACTATGGAAAGAAATAAAGGAATTAATCTCCATTAAAAATGGATTTTAAAAAGAAACTTGAAGGGCACATCTTGGGAAAAAAATAGACGTTTTGAATAATTTATAATCTCTCAAATATTAAACAGGAGCAGTCTTGAGCAGTGTTGTCTTTGTGGTTTGAATGTGATTTTACAAGTGTAAGCAGATTTTTAGGTTCTTTTAACTTTAACATAGAACAATTTTTGATCAAGGGGGTGTACTCAGACACTCCCATACTGTTCTATTAATGGTAAATATCAAGATACCTGGGACTGTCCAGAGAACATGGTGTGTGATTCATTTTGTTTCCAAGACATGTCTTCTACAAAAAGCTTTTTATTTGAAGTCAGTAGTAGCAAACAAGTTGGAGGTTTCATTTGAACTGCCACTGAATTTTCCACTCCATATTGAGTTCACATTCTTGCCTATCTGAGCAAAGACTATCAATCAAAACTTCAGAAAAGTTAAAGGAGACAAAGAAGTCTACAGCTATAAGAAAAGGCTGCTTTTCCTGCTAGACTGTTATGACAAAGTTTATGGGTCAAGCAGACTATCCGATCAGTAGATTATCTAATTTTTCTAAGTGGCAGAGAATTGAGTGCTTGCTGCACAAACCTTGGATCACTGACAGAGCACACAAGCAGGGATCTTTGTAGGAAATTATAAAATCACTGCTACAGATCATATCTCAGATATGTCCCAAAAGATAAGCTATATGAATTGAGGGGATAGCAAATCCCCCTTTCAGTGTTTATCAACAGGTTTTAGGTTGAGCCCCCATCTCAGTCTCTAAGAGAGAGGAAATAACAGGCGTGGTGTGGAATTCAGGGTTTAAGAAGATGGTAGGGATTTCAGGAACTGATAGCAACTGATGACCCAGCTTGAGCATTTTAAGGACACTATTGTACTAAGAATTTAATATCTCATAAAGCAAAAACCAAACAGAGCATGAAAAGTCATTCAGAGCTACAAGTTATGGAGCCTTACTTTTCAATCCCTCTCAATGGGGGTGTTGTTTATTTAATTTATTAGGGTTTTTTTGGCAGTGTTTTCTTCTGGTTTCAGCAGGAAATGGGGGAATGTTTGTATTTTTCTACCAAAAGCAAGCACTAACTCAATGAAGTATAAACCTTCTGGGTAGGAGATCTCCTGAAGGACAAGTAAAATTTTAATGCTGCAGTCATGTGTAACTTTCTGTCTTATCTTTAGCGTTGGTAATTATTTTCCAAATCAGAGTGGTAATACTGCTGACTTTAACTGCTCATAGATTAATATGGGATAAATATTATTTAGCCTAATCTTTATCTTCTCTAATTTCTGTGCTGCAATATCATCAGAAACATAACCAGAGCTTTCAAAAGTGGCCTTATACAATGATTCTGTCATGTGCATGCAGGTGAGATACGTTAAACATCACTAACAAGAAGTGGTAAGGATTTACCCAAAAGAGGAAATTTAAAAATCGTTTCTACTGCTATCATTTTCTTATTTCTTTAATTTGGTGGCAAAATGTGCTTTCATCATTGAAAACTCTAAGGGATACGGAACATGCCCTATGTCCAGTAAGAATTTCAAATAGAAAAGCCTCCCCTAAAATGGAGTGTTATGGAATGGTTAAAAGTAAAGCTTCATTTCCATAATTCTTTGCTTAACTTTAAGACCCAGAAGTAAGCACTTTGAAACAAATATAGGCTTAAACACCTGATATAGGCATCATGTACCACGTCCTGATACCTTGATGCAAGCTGGAACAGAACAATATAGACAAGTAAGGATTACAGTGCTAGTTGCTTTGACCGAGTTTTTAGTTAGCCAGATAATCTGTACTGTCATAGTCACTTAAAATAGACCAGTACATAGAAAATAGCTAGAATAGTAAAAAAATAAACAGTAATTATTTTTTCACATGGACTTTCTTTAAAGAAATTAAAGAGATTAAGGCTGGATTACTCCTCTTTACCATAGCATAAATCAGAGATGTTTTTTGTAGAAGTCATATTGGTTTTAACATTGTGATGAATTGACCCTTGCTGAATGCCAGGTGCCCACTAAAGCCACTCTATCACTCCCTTCCTCAGCTGAAAAGAGGAGATAAAATATAATGAAGGGGTCATAGGTTAAGATTAAGGTCAGGAAAAGAGCATTCACCAATTACCATCATGGGTGAAACAGGGTTGACTTAGAGAAATTTAATTTATTAAAAATCAAAATCAGAGTAGGGTAATGAGCAGTAAAACCAAACCTTAAAATCACCTTTCCCCATCCCTTCCTTCTTCCTGGGCTTAACCTTACTCATAATTTTTCTATCTCTTCCTCCCCAGGGGCACACACATGTAAATGGGAAATAGGGGCTGTGATCAGGTAACCACACACCTCTGCTGATCCTTCCTCCTCAGGGGAAGGACACCTCACACTTTTCCCCTGCTCCATTGTGGGGTTTCTTCCATGGGAGACAGTCCTCCACAAACTTCTCCAGTATGAGTCCTTCCCACAGGCTGCAGCTTTTCATTAGCTGTTTCAGAGTGAGTCCCTTCCAGCAAAACTGACAGCCTGGGCTCCTCTCTCCATGGTCCACAGGTCCTGCCAGGAGCCTGCTCCGATGTAGGCTTTGTTGCTGATAGTAATTAATAAATCAATAGTTGATCTATAGTGGTTTAGCAGAACGCTACCTTTGAGAGAGTGGTTTTGAACAACCACTTGAAGTTCAGAATAAATCTTGTATGTGTATATAAAAATATCCTTAGAATATCTTTAGGATGACTATTATTTTCCTTCTTCATAATGTAATACAAAATACATATCTAAAATGCACATAAATTAAAGACCATAGAGTGACTGTGAATATTTTACTTTAAACTTGAGTTGTAATTCTCAAAGTCATTTTTTGTTGGACTGCATGGATCTTCCCCAAAGTGGTACACCTCTCATGCATTTTACTTAATTTGCTGTCAGTTAATTTTTATCTGTGGCAGATATAATATCCTTGATCGAAAACAATCTGCCATTTCATTGAATGTTATTTTCCATTTACTTAAATTTATCTTTCAGTTAGATACAGTGTTCTCTACTTCCTTGTTTTGGGAAACAGTTTTTCCTAGGGGATTGAGTATTTAGGCTGTAGCCACTTGAATCTTCAGACTTTGAAATGTATTTATTTTATTTTAAGTACCATTTTTGGCCTTGACCAAGTTTATCTTCAGCTTGTGCATTATTGCAATGACTAATGTTTTAAGAAGGGTCACCTTTTGTTGGCTTTAATCTCTGGAGTGCTATGTAATGGCAGAGTTTTTGTATGGTTGAGCATATTGTCTGTTCTAACTTCTGTATTTGTGTCTGAAGAGGCTCCTTTTGCACTATGCTTTCATGTTCAAATAGCATCTTAATACTCTCTATTTGCTATGTGTCAGTGAGTTATAAATCAGCCTTCAGATCACAGGTTTTTGTAAGTTGTAAATCTTCTAGTAAAGATCAGTCAGAAATTAATTTAGTATTCTGAAACTGCAGTGATACGCTAGGCAAATGACATTGCTTTATATTACAGAATAAGCTAAAGACTTACTCATTTGTAGCATACAAAAAATAGTTTTTAAATGATTCTTTACTTTTATTTGTTATTGGCAGTATATCCAGGATCATAGCTGCCTGACCTTTCCCATGGCTTGTGTACCTTTCCACCTGAGAAAAGCCAGTGAGCTCTGACATTTGCTGAGCTGCACACAGCCCTAGGAAGTTTGCAGTCTGTCTTCAGGGTGAAGTCACTAAGGCATCTCTCTGTTGTGCAAGGTTGTGCCCAGCAACCTCCACAACAGATAAATGTCAAGAGGCTTGAGAATAGCAAAGATTCTGTTGGAAGGACCAAGCTATGATGCAAAAATCAGGTCACATTGAATTTTAGTTCTGGACCACAGAAAACCTACAGCTTAAGTTGATAAGTTAAAACAAAGGATGATGATGAAACATTTGGGAACATTTCAATTGCAATGTTTAAAGGAATGTGTCTAAGAAGAGGTTAGGAATTTGGGACACCCAAGCTGAAGAATTTAAAACTGCTTTCTTACCTGGGATTAGGCTCCTAGCCAATCTCAAAGAAAATTATTTAAGTCTCCTCATTTCCAAAACTATTTGCCAGCTGCTTGTCAAATTAAAATGAGGAGGAATCTTAGGTGTTTGGCAAATCTCAAAATCAAGTTGTTTGTATCAGGGTTTTCTTAAGACTAACTCCATTATACTGGCTAAAATGTTTGTAGTAATGCTTAGAAACACTTAAATATAAAGTCATCCTAACAAGCTTCCTTTGTGACCTTGTTTGATGTAAACTGAACTTTCAGAAGAGTGTTTTGATAATGCATTTATCAAACTGCATGAAAACCATGCCATGAGAACACCTGATGTATTAAAAAGACCGTAAGGCTCTCAAGTGACACATTCAAAACCAGATCCTTTCAAAGAAACATTTCTTAAATTTGTTCTGGTATATTCTTTAAGCTATAGCAACACTTTATTGAGTTTGTTGAATTCCTTAAACAGAGTAAGAGGGGGGTTGTGCAAAAAAAACCCAGTGTAAATGTTAAAATAACAAACTTCTGTTATATGTATCATGTATTTTTGTTTTTCCAAAGGAGTGACAATGTGCTAGCTAAATCACTAATTTGACTATAATTTGTAGATAAGAGATTTGTGTGCGAAAACTCAAGATAAGATGATTATATTCACTTTACTACTTCTAAAAATTCTGGAGCAACATTGAGATAATTATTCTACCATTTTATATATATATACACACACACACATATATATGTATATAACTTCTTGAGGTCCTGCTGCTTATTGTTAAGAATAATTAATTAATAGAGATTATGGATGTAACAAAACAATCATCTTTCATTTGCCCTCATGCTACTTTTTTTAATAACAATTTTTCCATCTCCTCTCCCCTGTCCTCAGAGGTGTAATTATAGGAACACCATTCCTCCAGAGTTATACATATACTCTTATCAAAGTCCCCATTTTTTAGTTCCACCAATATGGGAAGGTTGAAAGGAGTCTATTAATAGCATTTTATACCAAGTAATGCCCTTTTATTGCATTTTCCTTAGAAGAAGTAACTCAATAGCCCTTTTTCTGAGGTCAGGTGTTTTTTTTCTACAATAAAGTTCACCAGTGTTGACATCATCAAGAACAGTTTCACAGGGGGAAAAGTTCTGACCTATGTTTTACTTGTACTTTTACTACAGTGTTGCAATAATCAGTGTTGCAATAATGGAAAAATTATAGAAGTCCTTGGCTATCTCCTCTGAGCATTCTTTTGTTTTGGGGTTTACTGCTCAGTCACAAGTTTCTAATTCCTTTTGAGTGTAATTCTGATTTTCCAAGCATTCAAACCTATCGCCCCATGGCTTAGTACACTAGCATTTCCCACCTCTTAATTGTTACAGGGTTTCTTTCTTTCCTTGTTGACTTCTAAACACATGATTCTACAATATTTATTTATTGAGGAGCATATTCCTATTGAGCTAATTGTGTAGGTTGAAAATGGAATTCATTTTCCTGAAAGCTACCATAAAAAATTTGTTATCCTAGGTAAAAGACAATTACTCTTTTCCTTGGTATTTAATATTGATTGAAAGAACAGCATATTTTATCCATTAACAAAAATATACTTATTTGAAATAAAAGATAATTGGACTTTCGATTGCTTAGGTAAAATTTTTCAAGGGTGATTTCTACTTGGTTTTAATTAGAATGATTTTTAGGCTTTATTCTATGTGTCTTTTTATTACCTATTGTTATTTTTATTGTTCTCATTGCACAAGCCAAAATTTATACTGCTGTAGAGCAGATTTGGATCTAAATTAGCTGTCTTGAATACTGATAAAAGTGTAATTATGGCAAGACATTGCTCCTGACAGGATATGGGGGTCGGCTTTTGCAGAGCCTAAACAGGTCTTGTAGCTATAACTGAACTTTCTGCTGATTGCATCAGGTTTCATTACCATCTTACCTCTGTGAAAATAAGGCTGTGTCTTTACACAGCTGCAAATTACTCTTGCTGGAATGCAATAGAGGTCTTGATTGACTTTTGTTACTATATTATGATCAAAGCTTTGGTTTAAACCTTAAGTATATATTTTAAATATGTATTTCCAACTTATGATAACCATTTCTTAGGAGTAATGACTTCTGTAGGGATAATGTAGAAAGGATAACCAAAGATTATTACGGGGTTGGTCACTGCCAGCACTGTTGGCCAATTTGACAGCTAATGAACCAATATGATGTTGAAAGTCTATAATGTTCCAGTGAGCCAGTCATTAAATGCTGTAATGAAAATTTTTTGAAGGGATTATTACTGTTCTAAACCACACTTAGTGATTTGTAGTAGACATTTTCTTCTTCATATTTGCATTACAGAACAGAATCATAGAATCATTTAGCTTGCAAAAGGCCTTTAAGATCAATGAATTGAAACATTAGCTTAGCATTTCCAGATCTACCACTAAACCGTGTCCCTAGGCACAACATCTTTGGGATTTTTGGATGCATCAAGGCATGGTGACTCAACCACTTCCCCCGGCAGCCTGTTCCAATGCTTGGCAACCCTTTCAGTGAAGTAATTCTCTAACATCCAGTCTAAACCACCTCTGACACAACTTCAGGTCATTTTCTCTTGTCCCATCACTTGTTACTTGGGAGAGGAGACCAACCCCCACATGGCTACAACCTCCTTCCAGCTAATTGCAGACAGTGACGAGATGCCCTCTGAACTCATTATCTCCAGGCTAAACACCCCCAGTCCCCTCAGCCTCTCCTTATCAGACTTGTGCTCCAGACCCTTCACAGCTTTGTTATCCAGAAGAGCCAGCCCTTCTCCTAGTTGACCCTCATACCACTGGCCTCAACCCATCGCTCCAGCCTGTCCAGACCCCTCTGCAGAGCCTTCCTGCCCTCCAGCAGAGGTAATCTGCTCCTAGGTAAAAGACTAGGTTACTCCTCGGTAAAAGACAGCTCCTTGGAGTCACACCCACCTTGGAGTCACCCACATCTCGGAGTGACCCGTAAACTTCTTGAGAGAACTTCCCCTCCTCCAGGCACTGAACAGACACAGCCCCGGCAGAGACCCCTGGGACACACCCCTTGTGACTGTCCCCTTCAGCTCCATTCACTGCCACTCTCTGGGCACAGCCATCCAGACAGTTTTTTACCCAGCAGAGAGTGCACCCATCCAAGCCATGAGCAGAGAGTTTATACAGGAGAATGCTGTGGGAATTTACAGGGCTTTGCTAAATTCCAAATGGATAACATCCACAGCTTTTCCCTCATCCACTGAGCAGGTCACCCTGACATACAAGGACTTACTTATTAGTCAAGCAACTAATAAATGATGAGGCAATGTGTTTGGTAATTTTGTAATTCCTGTGTGTTTGTCAAGCAAATTTTTACCAGCTACAAAGCCAGGCATACTGGGGTACACTAGGTTAGTAATTGTTGTCAACTGAACCAACAGAATACTTACCATGCCTTTTCTGCTGATATGTTGACTTTTATTTGTGTTTCTTTATATTATTGTCCATAGAGCATTATGACCTATTTTATACCACTTAAGGTACATTTAAAATAAGCTGTGAATTGTAATTGAGAATATGAAAAGCGGAGTCTAACAGCAGAAGTTTGATAATTCTGTGGATTCAAATGCTACTTTCACCTTCATGCTGACCTTTATTACATGCCTGGAGGATTAGGCTGAAAGCACAAAAAGCTTAAAATCAATCCAAGGCTAAAAGAAATTCAGACTAACTCTTTATCGCCCTACAAAGCTCGTTCATTCACAGCCTCCAATCCTGTTTTCATTCATTTTATCAGGAAAAGAACTCCAGGGAAGTAATTCCTTGTAGCTGAAACACTGATCTGTAGATTAATTAATCCTCTTTTCCTCCACTAGATTCATTCACTTACTAATACTTAAAGTTGAGTTATCCTTCAGTCAAAAGGAAAGTTTTTATCTTTATGTTTTAGAAGACTGCAGATTATTGTAATTTTTGACAAATCTCTTGACCTTATCTTCAGTACAAAAAAGTGTCATAGTAAAACATGTCTGTAACATTAAGTCAGCTAATTTAACACTGACCAGAATTTTGTAATCATTATAGATGAGGATGGGCTACATCAGTCATAGTTAATCTGAACTTGGACCAGAGATTTGTCATAATTTAGATTACCCAGTGTAGATTCTTTGTCTTCCTCAGGCTCATGATCATGGTCAGCCTTATGATATCTTACTTCGTTCTCCACAGCTCATCTACCACAATAAAATTCTGCAGTACATCTTAAAATCATTCTCAAGTTAATAGTATTTCCTTTATTCTTCTACAGGTTTTTCAACATTCTCCTGTCTTGTACGCATTCTACATATTTGTTTGACCACCATTTGTTGCAGGAACAAGGCAATCTACCATAATTAGTTAATGCATATTCTTACAGGTGAAGGAACTGAAACACAATAATCTACTAGATCCTAGATTGTCAAAATCATTTAGTGGCCTCATTCTCATTGGTTCAATACCAGATATGACAGTAAAGGAGTGATATATCTAATTATCTATAAAAATTTGGGGAAAATAATTCAAACAAAAGCATGCAGGAAGTGTAACCACATGTTAAGACTATGCCCTTAATCTTGAGGACAAGGCATTTCTTTTGCCACCATACTCATTCACCTACTAATACTTAAACATGAGTTACAGTTGTTATCTCTCAGTCAAACAGAAAATTTTTGTCTTAATATTTTAGAAAACTGAATATTTTGGGGGTTGTTTTTAGGGGTTTTTCTGGCAAAGCATCTTGTACTTTGGTTTAAAATTAGCTTCAGATTGTGGTCCCAAGAAAAAATTTCTTTATTCTTGTTATATTTGCAACTAAAGAGTGGTTTGAGGTAGAGGTCTTATTCTTAAATGTATCCTGAAGTTTACATAGCCACTGTCAGATTGACATTAAAGATGGCCAGTTTTAAATATTTCAAAAGGTTTCATTGAACCCAGAATGATGAAACACCTTGATTTATAAAACAAAAGCCTGGATGTCTACAGAGGTAATGGCTGATGTAAATAGATCCATCATTCCATTATGTTGAAGTATCCGTTTTAATTACTGAGGAAACACAATGTTATTAACAGAATTCTTGAAAAATTACTGCATAAAGGCTTCACAATTAGTTTTTTTCATCTCAAGATTAAGAGTCCGTATTTGTCAACTTTATATCTTGTCATTCTTCATTTTACTTAAAAGACAGGGTTGACTTCCTCTTATGTGGTGGCATCTTGAAATATACAACCCCAAACAAAATTCCAAAATGTTCCTCATTTAACCACCCCACCTTAAAATAGAAGTGTGTCCCATCTCTTAAAAACTTATTCCTAACAATATGAATCTCATGAATTACAGAAGCATGAATTAAAGAAATATTAAGAAGGCTAGCCTTTGGGTATTGAAGAATGACAGGAAGCAGAGAAATAGGAAGTCAAGAATTTAAACTGGACATTTAAACTGGAGAGGTGTCCACAAGGAAGTAGATACCTATTAATCAAATAATAATGAAAATTCAATCTGTTGTGAAACTGGTTTAGGTCAATATATGGAGAAAATAAAAGAACTGTAACTAAAACCATATACAAAGGTAAGAACCAGGAGAGCACACATAGTATGAAAATGTGTTGTGTGTGTGCAAGCAAGAGGGAAAGGGGGAGAGAGAGCATTTCTTTCATTTTGGCAAAAGAGTCAAAAATAACCTTCAATCTCAACCTCTTTTTAATATTCTTTATTTTGAAGTTGATTACCAGAGGACAATATTAATCACTCCACCATTGGAAGACTGTTGATTGTAATGTTTTGGGCAGTTGATTCTCTTTGGGTTTGTGCTTTTTTAAGCATGGTTACTCAAAAGCTTCACTTATCTAAGGCCATGTGACTTTGTTGAAAAACTCATCCAGCTGATGAGATAAATATTGAGATTTGGGGGTGCTAGCAGATTTTTTCCAAGTCTCTCACACAGCACTAGTGAATGGAATATAAGTTTTTTTCATGTCTTGTAGCCTTTTAGCTTCATAAGGACTATAAATACTGTTTGTTTATTTATTTATTCAATAGTTAGGTTAAATATAACATGGTACAGGTAGGACAGGTATCCTTTCCTCATTAAAATAAAATGAACTTTTTTTTTTCCAGTGTGGTGAAGACAAGTTAATTTTATGTACCTATATTTTGTAACTGAAACTGAGATCCAGTTTAAATGCTGGTACTCACATTTACCTAAAGATTGTATGTAGCCTTTTGTCTGTGACTGGCCAAGTTTCTACATGGGTTATAACCTCCTGTGGTGTTTCACATTTCTGAAACCTGAGTTCTGATGTAGTGGTCTCAGCTGGGATCTTATTCCCAAGTAAAGTACACTTTACTTAAGAACCACAGTAAATAATGTCTCTAAGCTTTGAAACACTGTCAGAAAACAGTATTTTCTGCACTACAAATTGGATTAATTAGTAGCTGTTATAATTTCCAAGTCGTGCATCTCCAAACTTGCATGAATAGGCTCTGCATTCCCTGTATATCTGCCAATTAGACAGAAAAATATTAAAAGGGTAATACATGAAGGCAGTTTAATTGTATGCTGTACAGTCAAAAGACTTGTAGTTTCCAGATAACATCACAAGGAGTTTAGTAACAGTTACCCAGGAGCATATATTGTCCATGAATTATCAACTGATATCAATACAGAAACCAGATACATCCCTTCAACACATGGCATTTGAAATATCACTGTATTCAATTATTGACAGAAGGTTTTTGTATCATTCAAGTCAGAGGCTAAAATTTGTGGTTTACTTAAATCTAGCATGATATGTGGCCAGACTCATTATTTTAAAGATGAAGGCCAGCTTCTCTTTCTGTCATTTCTCTGTTGCTAGATTTACATACACATGTGGAGGTAGCTTAAGGTTGCTACAGCCACTGCTCCTGACTGAAATTTCCTGTGAGATCTAGGCAAACCAGCAGATGTTACCTCTTTATTTGTGGGTCATTTACTTGGGATAAGTGAGTGGTGAGTCAGGAAAAATGTGGACAATAAAAAATCAAACTCACAAGAATTCCTTAAGCTTCCTTGGCTTGGTCATCATATGAATGCAGCCAAGGACAGTATTTGTTTGGTGGAATGCAGACATAGCTATCAAAATAAATACAATTTTACCCTGAACGTTATAGGATACTAAAGAACTATCTCTACCAAGTGTGTATCTTTAAGTTCATTTGTGAGAAGTGCTACCCTTTCAGCAAACCTAAAACCTCCTAGTAAACACATTGCTTTTTTCCAGTAGTTTTGTATGGATTAGAAACAACATAGTTAACATCTTTAAAGCAGACTATATCAGCCTAGGTGGACATTAGGAACAGGAAATTGAATTACCTTGATGTAAAAGAACATTTGCAAACATATGACATCATCATTATATTTTTTTTAGAAACTGTTGCAGAAATTATTTATTTACTGGGCTTATTTTTGCACTTTCCAGGCAAGGCCTCAATATATTGTAACTCTAGATGCATAAAGTTTTCTCAGTCAATGAAACAGCATTTTTCATATTCTATAGGGAAAAAAGTAGACTTCAGGAAATATCTCCAACAGTGTTAAAGTATCTGTTTTTTCAAGACCACCTGCTGTATGATTTTAAAACGAGTAAGAATAAAACTCAGTGCCCACAGAGCCTGTTTGAATTCTAATAGCTTCAGTAAATGTTTCCTGGTAGAATGGAGAAACTCTGTCTCAACTGCTGCTGGCTCTACATGCCTTTGTGGCGGGTGGGAATGTTCTCTCTCTTGTCGAACACCAATGGTAGGTGAACTGGAAATGGAGAATGAACCCTATTTTGTATGCTACTTTCATTCTTTGTTACTGAATGAGCAATTTCATTTTATTTGTGTTTCCACTTTGCAACAAGATTTCCAGGTCGGCTTATACTTTGGCATGTGTAATAATAATGCATCACTTCAGGTGAGACTATTTAAAGGTTTTCTATTGTTTTGAAGACAGAATACAGGACAAGCTCACCGATATGTTTCAGCAGCTTTGTGCCTGTTGGCACAAAGCAGCCATGAACCTGACTTAACAGGCTAGTTAAATTGGTTTTATGGCCTCTTTGTGCTGTGGGAATATTGTAAAACAGCTGGAGTGCATTGCTGATGTATCTGGTCCTAAATTGCTTGCATGGTATGAAATGCTGTTGTACAGCTGTCTCATGGAGACCCTCTCAAAACTGCATTCATCTAGTGACACTGCACCAGCAAACTGGGCCTTTAAAGGAAGGCACCTGGTACATAACACATGAGGTAGCTTTCATCTTAGCAGACCTGATGTACTTCAAAGCATCATTAATCTCCTTTCAGTTAAAATAATAACTGACTGAGACATCAGAAGCATCTATATGAATATGGTACAGATCAGACATGCATTTTCAAGGGGAGGTGCTGGTCATTGCTCTTCCTGTATTCTGGTTCAGATCATGAAACCACATTGTAACATGCATTTAATCCCTTTTGAATGAAGCAAATCACAACTCTGCACTCTGGTAGTAGCCCTGCTGGATGCCAACAATTAATAAGCATTAAGTCCACAAGACTAGATTAAAATTTATCCAAATTATCTGAAATTATGTAGTGCAGGTGCTTACCAATAACTTTCACTCCAGGTCTGCACTTACCTATTCTCTGCTACTTTCTAATGCACACAGGGTGACGTGAGACATTGGTCCATGCTACTGTCCAACCAGGAGAAATTCTAGGTTTCATGAAATTACTTGAGCTCTTACCATAATTTCTGGATGCTTGAGGTGGGATTCTAGCCCTTTGTGGAACCCAAGTTGAATTCCTTCCCTTATATGATATCACAACAAAAGTTTTTAATAGGTTTTCCTCAAGTTTTCTCTTTTGCAACTTATCTTTTTTTAACAACTTTATTGTAATAACATATTCTGTCTCCAGCTGCTCACCACAAGAATTGCTTGTGTGTTCTGTGGATCTGGAATTCTCAGAGTCTGTACATATACACATCTTCTTTCCCCTCCTCACAAAGAATTGTGAGCTGAGACTTCACATGGCTGTGTAATTTCTCTGAGGCAATAGATAATTCTGCTCTCAACACAGCAATGTCAATATAAAGCTGGTGCAGGGACACTGTGTACATAGGTAACTCTTGAGCAACTTCATACTTAGTGACTGCCAAGACAAACCTTTTTTGTGTCATATTTTCCAAATGCTTACAACTGAGTGTCATATGCTCCAGACACACCTTTGTGAGAGATTCGGGGTGATGAGCATTAGCTATTAATATCCTGCTCCCTAATGCAGTGCTTCCACTTAGTTTTGTATTTTATCTGGTATTTTGGGGGAGGTTGAGCCAGAGATGAGCTCTCTTGCTGTAGGGAAAAGATGAGATTTTCCAGCTCAACATCAGAGGAAAAAGCAATGCTGAAGATTAATTGAATCAATTAGAGGAAAATACAATATGCTGACTTAAGTGCATAGACAATGGGGTTTCTATTGTTGCCCCATGTACTTAATTTTAATTACCGTCAGCTCATCAGCATAAATCTTCAAGCATTGCACATTATGAAGTGCTAATTAGTAAATGGGTGTTGCACTGAATGTTGGCTTCAGTTTAAAAACTAATTGAAGATTTTATCAAATCCTCAACCCCCAAAGTCACATTGTTTAGGCCAGGTGGAGATGGTTTTAGGAAAATAAAACACTTGTACAAACACCTCTTTTGTCATAGAATCATAAAATTTTTTAATGGTTTGGGCTGGAAGGGGGTCTTAAAGATCATCTTGTCCGTCCAAGCCCCCTGCTGCCATGGTCAGGGACACTTTCAAAGAGGTCAGGTTGCTCAGAGCCCAATCCAGCCCAGCCTGAAACACCTCCAGAGATGGGACATCCACAGCTTCTCTGGGAAACCAGTTCCAGTGCCTCACCACCCTCACAAGTAAATAATGTTTTCCTAATATCTAATCCAAACCTACCCGCAGTCTGAAGTCGTTCCCCTTTGTCTGTCCAAGGCATGCCCTTGGAAATAATCTCTCCTGTAAGTTCCCTTCAGATACTGAAAGGCTGCTATTAGGTAATCCCAAAGCCACCTCTTTTCCAGGTTGAACAATCCCAATTCTCCTAGCCTTTCCTCACAGAAGAGTGCTCCACCCCTCTGATCAGCTTGGTAGCCCTGCTTTAGACTCATGGATATAGTCAGCTATCAGATGAAAGCTACATGCAGACTGAACACTCAAAACTTGCCAAAAAGAAGAAAATTCATAATCATCCTTAACCTTCTGACTGACCTTTTCAGTAACCAGCAATTTTCCATAGTGGCTTAGGTGTCAAAGTTATTTTAATTAACTTTCATCTAGATCCTTTGATCAGTTCCATATATCCTTTTGTTACTTTCAACAAACTATATTACATAAACAGTTTGGAAAAACAGTTTTTCTTGGAAAGTCAATTCTAATTTTTTGTTTGTTTTTTTTTTAGATCCAAGGTGACAAACTATATTTGCATGATCAATTAAAAGGGAACCTTGAAAGGTCTTTCTGCTGTCACTGTAGGGCAGCAGGACTGCCTTTGAGAGCGGGACTCTTACTTGACTGAATTTACATTGTATGATTGTATTCCTCAAAACTGAGTTAGATTTGAGTTTGAAGAGTAGAACATCGCATGGAGGCAAATAAACAGAGGATTTTAATTAACAAAACAAAATCTAGAAACTACTCTTTCATTGGATTCCACTCTTGTATGTCTTCTCTGTGATGCCCTGTGTCAAGACCTAAGAGAATGCCCTGAAATTGTGTCAGGGGAGGTTTAGACTGAACATTAGGAAAAGATTCTTCTCCCACAGGGTAGCTCACACTGGAACAGTCTCCCCTGGGATGTGGTCACAGCACCAAGTTTGCCAGAGTTCAAAAAAAAGGTTGGACAATGCTCTCAGGCACACAGTGTGACTCGGGAATGGACTGTGCAGGGCCAGGAGTTGGACTCAATGGTCCTTGTGGACACCTCTCAACTCAGCTAATTCTGTGAAATAGTAAATATACCAAGTTCTTTGGTGATGCCAACTAATACCACCCACAATGTGAATGACCAGTTTCTAGATTTCATTTTATTAATTTAAAAAACTTCCTACAAAAGAATAAAAATAAATAGGTCAGTTTTTCATGTTTTCAGAGACTCTGTAGCTGTAGCAAGGCCTGGCATGCATTCATTTCATGTCATTAAGTAGTGGATCCTTACAACTGAGAGATGTCACACAGATTTTGTGAATTTGTAGGGCCAAATGACATTATATCTATGAAGCACAGTCTATTTTACTAGCAACATTAATACTTAAATCTGTTTTTCATGCTACTGTGAATTCATATTCTGTCTGAACTAAGCAGATAAAAATTATGCTGGTTAAATTCTCTTCTATGCTGAAACTTTAAACATAAAAGCAAATCTGAAGAATTTACCATTACAGAGAAAAAATATGCTTTTAATCTGGAGCATTTTTTTATCAAATTGTGTTTTTCTAGCTTTGTCCTTTACGTAGTTTACAGCAATTCACAAATGGCTGTCCATTCACATAGCCAAGTACTGATTTATAGTAGCATATTTTTAAAGATAGACCAAGGAGAAGGGGCAATTGTGGATAATTCATGAGAAGCAAAGCAACATAGCAAACCACTAACCACAGTTAATGTTTGCAAGGGAGCAGAACACCAATTTTAGAAGATTGCCTTTGTCAGCTTGAAAACCCAGCTAGTATCCAAAACCAAAGAGAGCTGTCAGTAGAAAGAGATATTGAGGAAAATTGGCATCAGTTGCTATGCTACAAACATATTTATTCCCATTAGCATCACTTATTTTTATATTAAGCATACACTTTTTAGGTGGCATTCTGTAGTTTTTTGTTTGTTTTTCAATTAAACAGGTTGGTTGGCTGCTCAACACTGATCTAACACATACATAATTTATGGTGGGTTTTCAAAGTGCTTGTCTTTGTTTTCATTGTACAGAAATGTTCTCAAGGCTATTGTTTAAAAAAAGGACTTCCAGGGAAACAGTGTCATGCTAGCCATCCTACATTTGGCAGGATCTTTATGTTCTAAATCAACAGGCAAGTGAAATATTACAAAGGACTGAACAATAAGAAAGTGCAAACTATATTATTCCTCATTTTATAAACCCTATGGTTTCATTTACGTTTCTAAATCTGTACATAGAATCTTAGCATCAGGGCTCTTACTATAAAGGGAAAATAATGAATTTTAATTAATTAGAAATTAATATACCCATTATGTAATTTTAATAAATAATTCGTTATATACGCTATTATAATAGTATATAATTAAACCATTATCTGTATAAGATTTAAATGGTTTTGCATTCACCAAATGCACAATTAAATTTTCTCAAAACTACAAATTATTTTTAAATGTATTCTTCCCAGAAGGTATATTTATTGTTGCTCTTTCATATCTCATATATTAACAATCTAGTCTAAAAAATATATACAGTTAATCTTTATACAATCACCTGGTCTACATATACATTGTGTTCAAGAGTGGTATAATATTTGATATATTTTCCCATTGAAAAATCATCTTTTTATGACCATAACACAGAACTAAATCAAGGAGGTTTACAGGAAAAAATGTTAAATGCATTTCACATGACAAAGGACAGTGTAAAAGGTCCTTCACAGTCCTATTTGCTGGTCCCAATGTGATGTCATTTGATTCTCCATACCTACATAAGAAACTTGCTTAAAAAAATAATTGTTAGAGAAACTGAATGGGCCATTTTGCCTGTTTCCTCATCAAAGCCCACAACCTGTTTTCAGAATAATTTTGACTCACAGGTAGAAGTCAGTGCTGGTTCCTTTAGTCAGCTTTATCTGAGGTAGATCCATACCAGACATCAGCCTGCAGGAGCTGGCGTACAAATGAGCTGAACCAACTCCAGCAACTGCAGGAAGATGTTTCATTAAAATATAATGGACCTTGTTTTTGAGGACAAACTTTACCTCTTGTCATTTACCTGTGTGTATTGGGAAACTGGTCACATGAAGTCCATCCAGGTGCATGCAGATACAGGAGACTTCCAATAATACCCAGTAATGGGGCACCCCACATAAATATCTCTAGCTGAAAATATTTAATATGGGGGAAAACACTGAGCAGTAATTTGCAAGGGCCTTCAGAACAGAGATATAACCAAGTACATACATAAACAGATTTCTTCCCAAAAGCCTGGCCAAGAGTGCTGGCTATTAACAGAACATTAGTAGTAACATTTTTAGTCTAAATAACAAGTAATTAGCCAACCACATTAAACAATAATGAGAGCTAGTAATCATATTTTTATCAGCAAAAATTAGCCTGGACTAATTTTAAAACATTTATTACAAACAGCTTAATGAATATGTAAAAGGTAAAAGTTATGCACAGAACCAAATGTTCTCTGCAAACCAAAGATAATTACTATATCCTGACTGTTATGCATGAACTTCTATAGAACAGTTGTTTCCCCACTGTTCATTCTTGTGCATACATAAATTATGGCAGTTTTCTTTTAGTGTCTCCAGAGGACTTGTATGAGAATAAAATAAATTGCTGATCAATTTTGATAAGTCTTTGACCTGCATTTTTGATACACGATCTTTGAGAAGCCTATCTAAAGAATAGTAAAAATCAAATATTAATGAAAGACATTGTTACAAGAGTACAAGGGCAAAGTAAATACCTTCTCTGTGTAGAACTAAATAATGCGTTGAGAAGTAGGCTGGATTTCTACAGACATACTGGGGTCCTGAACTTAGGGTGCAGAGAAGTAATCCATAAACATGGGGGGTTTTGTACATTGAGAATTCTCTGTCTTGACACTGATAATGAAGATGAATAAGGGTTGGATCACCTTTCCTACTAAATAAAGAGAATTGGGATTGTTCAGCTGAGAGAAGAGGTGACATAATTGAAGCCTGAAGTACATGAACAGGACATAGAAAAAAAGACGGAGAAAGGCTTTTTTAAAATGCACATCATGACAAAATAAAGGAGAACAGCATCAAAGTAAAAGAGAGTAGGTTTTAATTAGATATCAGGAAGAAATTCTTACTGTGAGGGTGATGAGACACTGGAACAGGTTTCCCAGAGAAGTGATGGATATCCCATCCCTGTATGTGTTCAAGGGCAGGTTGAATGGAGCTCTGAGCAACCTGGTCATGTGAAAGCTGTCTCTGCCCATGGCAGGAGGTTAGAACTGTATGATCTTTAAAGTGCCTTCCAAAACAAGCCATTCTGTGATAATCATTTAATATATCCTAGAAGCCATGCCTCAGTGACTGAAGTTATCAATCCTGGTATTGTCTTGTGAGAAAAAAGACTTGAACAGTATTTCCAATAAGTGTCTTTTCAAGCAATGCCTTTATGAAGAAGTTAGGCCAAAACCTACAGGTTTTTTTTAGCCTCAGCTGCCTCGAAACTGATTGAGCTGTTATTCCATGACAGAATTCTTCTGTTCAATACTCTGATTTTTGTCTGTATTTTCTAATGTAGATCTTCCAATTTACACAGAACTAGCTTCTTCAAACATGCTGAACTAAAGAAAAAAAACAGTCCCTTGTACAGCACCTTCAGTGGTTTATAAACTATTATACACAGTCTGTGTCTAAGCTTAGAAATACAATATTTGTAGTACCTTATGAAGAAGTTAGATAACACTACAATAGAATTAGTACAGGTCTTGTCAACTAAAAGCCAAAATTGATTAAATCAAATTGGGGCAAGTCAACACATATTAAAGTAGGCAAAGGCTTTCAGAGGAAATGTTTTTAGTATTCTGTGATACAACTTCAGCAGCTTCAGTAGACCTGAACCTCCACTCATTTCTACTCAGTCATTTGACATGATGTCTCAGGACTGATTTAAATCAAGTCTTTAGAAATTTGGAGAAGACTATTAATTGTCTCACCTCTGAATTCTCAGTGCTACTGAGATTTTTCCCAAATATTACTACAGTGCACTTCGTGAACATAGAACTTGACATTGCCAGAATATATTGCTCAATCCTTTATTATACTACATCCTCTAAAAAACCTTTTTATTTTGATAAATATGAAGCCATGAATGACAAATTTTACATGAATATTTTTAAGGAGAAACCTACTAATACAGAAAATTGGGGACTTGAACTTCTGCTTCCATTTTCTGAATTCCCTTTGCTTTCAACAGCACTGGCTCAGTTCATTAAAGTTACCTCAACTGTGCTAAACAAAAAGTAGGTATAGAATTAGGAGGGCTTCTTGTGACTTGACTATCATGTATTGCTAGTCCTTTCCTCCAATCTGTTTTTACTGTCATTCTAAATTGAAATTAATATGAGAATATTTTATAAATGTCTATTGTCCTGCATTTTATTAATAATCATCCATAATTTTTCAAAGTACCTTATGCCTAAACCTGGTCTTCCAGGCAAAAGCAATGACACAGATCAGGATTACAATATTTTTTAATGCTTAGATGGTGTCATATATATGTGTAATATGTATAATATATGATATGTTATATAGTATATATTTTATGTTATATATTATATATTTTATGTTATATATTATATTTATTATCAGATTATATTATTTTAATAGATTTAAATATAGAAATTGTACCTTTGCTAAATGTAGTTCTGTCTAGTGAACTCCAACAATTACCATGCCAGAAATTTGTGAAAGCAGAAAACATGTAACATTATTTACAGCTTGTACGTTATGTATAGCAGTACATTGTTTATCTTAATGCATCCTGATAAATGTAAGATGACATGGACTGGGAAAAGTCTGAAAATGTCCTCTGCGTTAAACATAACTCTAATCTTTTCTTTTGTTTTTAAGCTTTTCATAAGTACTCTAATACAGTAGAATTTGACTCCACTTGGCTACCCAAAGCAAGTTTTTGAAGTTTTTTTAGCACTTTATGTAATATAATTCTTACAGTTTGGCCCAGGGTTTTCTTGTTGGACAGAAAATAGTCTGAAAAAAACAGCCAAAGCATTCTTCCTTAACAAAGATGATGCTTGGATTTCTACTCAACAAATAAAGTCACTATAACTTTTAAGAGTAAAAACCCACCTTCGTTGTGATGAGTAAATTCTATGTATTTGTCAAAAAAACACTTTTTTCTGGCTTTACATTCATGAAATGTAAGTCATCACAAGAGGGTCAAAAATAAGCAGTATGTAACAGATATTTCTAAATTAATGTTTTTGTACACAGATTTAAAAATTCTATATTTTGTCTCTAAAACACTTCGGACTTTCACAACATCAGGCTTACACTTCCATTTTGTAGAGAAATCCTTATAGCAAAAGAGCTAGGAATGAAAAAAGCATTCTGCTTATGTGCTTGCTAATTTTTAACAGCTCTATAAAAGTTATTTACAAAATGCAGCAACCTACAAACCTCATTACTGAATTGTAAGGGACATTTACGTGAATTGCCTTGTCCACCTGATTGAATTAAAATATTTCTTTTACATTATTATAAAATATATAAATAAATATTTTAAAAATATATTAAAAATAAAATTAATTTACAAAAATATTTTAAATTAAAATTTAATTTTAAAAATATACATGTAAATGAAATTAAAATATTTATTTTAATTCAGGCTTGTATTGAAATGTCTTTGGTTTTACTTAGTAGCAGTATTAAGGAATTTGTTCAGCACAGAGAAGTTGTAGCTCTAGGTGTCATGGCACTAAATGTGATGGTTTATGTGGTTGTTTCACAACAATCAAGCTGTTGAGGCATTGGTTCTGATCTTGTTAAAAGACTTGCAAATTCAACAGAGTAAGAAAGTCAAATATAGGGGTATTTTTCTTTCTCAGACACCATCACCCACAGGGACACTGTTGATCAAATTATACCATTGGCAATTCCTCAGCAACTCGATCCTCTTCAGGTGCTGACTGGTGTAGGTGTTCCTGAGCAGGATTTGGTAAGCACTGCTCCCTGCAGTGTACTGAAACAAATGCTCCTCACTCTCCTGTTTCTGTGCCAGCGTTATCATGCACAAAGTAGCAGAAAGCAGTGGATATTTACCCTAGTCATGCAACTAGGCAGGGACAATCAAAGGCAGGGTGTGAGTGGATGTGGTGAGCAGGGGCCGCTGCTTTGCACAGCTGCTCTTCACAAGGGCAAAGAAGGGAGCTGTGGGAACAAGGGTCAGGAGACACAACAGTTAATACTTGCTGTGCCTTTGCTCTTTACCCTGAAAAACATCTTGAATTCATAGTTTCTTCATCTGAAACGCATTTTGAGGATTATCTTAGTTATTCAGAAAGGATATATTTGTTATTCTGTATGACGAGTCTTGAGCCTACAAAATTTCCTAGTAATTGCACAGCTGGGAATCACTCTCTCTTCTGATAGAATGAGTGGCAACTGAATTTAATATCAATCTGAAACATTCTACTGGACTTAGACATAAAATGTATGCTTGTAACATTAAAGTTTTATGTGTACTAGTAGCAACATGATAAAATATATGTTCTAACATGATTTCTGCTTTTTAGTAATTTCTTTCTTATTTTCATGGTTGCCACATTCTTACAGGACAATTGAAGGGAAAGTACAACACACAGGAATGTCAAACTTTGCTGAATTATATTCTTGTAGTAGGTAATGTCTCCACAAAACTGTGAAGTTATTTTAATTGATCAGATTGTATGGGATTAGATTTTTTTAAATTAATATATTTTAACAAAAATGCTTACCTGTCTCAGCTTTTTCTAATTCTTTGAGGTGTGAAATGTTCTCTATTATTTTTGAAAGTTTAGTGATCTTGAATATCTTCGCAACCATAATGTAGTAAATATTTTTTGTTCCTGGTTAGCAAAATTGTATTTATCTTCTTCTCAGTGTTCAGTTTGTATGCTCTCACCTGTTATGTTCCATAATCTGTTTTTATCATTTAATACCTCAAGCACATTAAGCACATGTAAAATTGAGCTTCCTAGTCCCCCTCTTGACAGAAACGTTACTTGAAGAGCACATACACAGCAAACAAGCAAATCATGAGTTCTTGTACTCTATCATCAAAACCCTTTGGCCAGAAGGAGAGGGGAAAACATCACTGTCAATCTATGACAGTAATTCTAAGATTTTTAATCACTCCTCTATGTCCCAGGGTGTTGTTTTCTAACTGTTAACTCTTGTGATTGTAATTTTGAATTAATATCTAATATATTCTTTCACATTCCAAATACGGTGAATGAGCGTTAATCCTCATTTGTAATACACATTTCCTGTAACTAAAGTATTGGCTGCCTCTACAGAGTGATTGCTCCCCTGTGGAATTGCCTCTCACTATTTTGATAATTTAAATCTTGCATAAGGCTCCTTGTAGGCAGGATCCCCACTGGTTTGCATGAGGAATTTTACCTGAGTTTAGTTCAGAAGGTAAGGCCAAAAATATTGCCTCTAAAAGCAATCCATTTTCAATTCTTAAGTTACCAGACCTACTCTGATGTGATAAAGAACTTAATGGCATTTTAAGAGAGAGAGGTGTTCTTCTAATTTAGTTACACACATGATGTCCGAATTCTGATGCCAACACAATTAAAGACTAAATTTTGAAAATAAATTAAAAACACCACTGAGAAACCAGGATAAATTGAATCGAATCCAAGCCCAATGCAGCACTTTCTGACTTTAGTATCTTCCAGATAATTTTCCATTTTTCTAGTCTGAGACTCAAAAATTGTATAGGAATCTTTACTCCCTGTGTGTCATGGTTTAACTCCAGCCAGCAGCCAAGCCTCACAGAGCTGCTCATTTACTCTCCCACCAGCAGGATCGAGGGAATGAGAAGAGTAAAAGAAAACTCATAGGCTGAGGTAAGGACAGTTTCATACAGAAAGCAAAAGTTGCAGACACAAGAAGAGCAAAAGGAATTAATTCACCTCTCCCCACAGGCAGGCAGGTGTTCAGCCATCTCCAGGAGAGCAGGGCCCCATCACACGTAACAGTGACTTGGGAAGACAAAAGCCATCACTTCAAACATCCCTGCTTTTGTCCTTTTCCCCCCCACTTTATATACTGAGCATGATGTCAGATGGTCTGGAATGTCCTTTTGGTCAGTTTGGGTCACCTGTCCTGGCTGTGTCTCCTCCCAGTCTCCCATGCACCCCCAATTTCCCAGCCAGAGTGGCAGTAGGAAAAGCAGAAAAGGTCTCGGCTCTGTGTGAGCCCGGCTCAGCAATAATAAAACCTCTCTGTTATCAACCCTGTGTTCAGCACAAATCCAAAACACAGCCCCACAACAGCCACTGTGAAGATGGTTAATTCTGCCCCAGCCAAAACCAGCAAACCATGCAAAGAGCCCTTTAGGCCTGTACATGTATTGTTGCTCTGAGTCTCTTTTAACTACTTTTAGCATTTCTCAGTCTTGCTGTGAGATTGGGACTTTCCTGGACTTTGCATTCCAAAGCACATTCTGTGTCAATGCACATACAATTCCACAAAAATCCTCATTTCGCTGAAGTTTTCAGTGGCATGATCACAATTAAATAACACAATACTCTAAAGAAGCTCTGGTTCAGGAAACTTTAAATTTTCTTGGTGAGATAAGTAATGCAATTTGTTTTACCAGTAATAATGTATTTTAGCTGTGTACCAGAAGATTTTTGACCGTCCAGTCCTTTCCAGTACTTTGAATACACTTGTGTCATAGCGGGCATTCATGCAAAATAGCCAAATATCATGAAGTGTGAGAAATGCTCAGAAATGTTACATAGATCTGGATTTTGATTGCCAAGGTGACCTCAATCCTCACAAATAACTTCAGCCTTAGAGGAGGACCAAGATAGTTAGACTGACTGACACCAGTTTTCAGAAAAAAACAGGAACTTGAATGCTGTTGCAAATCCTAAATATAAAAGGTATCATACTTTTAGGATAAGCCCAAGACTCTCACTAGTGTCAGCAGAATGCTGTGAATCTAAAGATCTGTGCACAGAGATTTGCCTCATGAGCTCAAAATGAAATAGAATTATGTACTTTATGTTTACAGATCTGTACCTGACCAAATCTATTTTATTATTAAGATTAGTACATTTGAGAAGAATGGTATCTGTATTTTGCTGTTAACTTTTCAAGTACAGAATGTTTATGTTTAATTGTAATAACTAAACAGTGTTTCCCCAACCCTAGTTATATTTTCTTTCTGTGGTATATGATTATCCTGTCTGGATGTAAATATCTGTAAAAAAAGACTATGTAAAAAAGGGTGATTTCACCAAACCTATTTTTCCTTTCTAATGTGATTTGCTGAATCCAACTCTTCTCAGTTATCTTCAATTTTTCTTCTTTTTCCTTAAATATGACATGATTGTGATGAACTATGGTTGCAGTGAGAATTGTTCTTTTATATCTATTGCATTTCAAATCAGGCAAGTGAAGCTATGTAATTTACACTCAAGTAGGGAAGTGCAGGGGAAATGCAGTTGTAGTGTCTGTGGAATCCTCGGGTGCCAGTGTTCATGGATGCTCTCTTCAGAGTATCTCAGAGGATCCCACCTGGAATAGTTTTGAATTCATTTTAGATCGATGAAAAGGCAACACTCTGCCATAAAAAAAAAACCCTGATATTTTTAATATTAAGAGATTAATAATTTCTTCATGTAGACTAGAATGGTACAGTCTCCATAAAATTATTTTGTGTTGTTCTGAGTGAAAAAGAAAGACTGTAGATACAAAGAATCAGCTGTTATGAAGTCCTGTTCTAAGACTTTCTTGTCTTGATTGTTCTGATCTATTCTTGTTCATCACCTTCAATTTTCTGTCCTTTCAGAGGCATTTAATCCAAACCTTTGTTCATTTTTAGACGTCTCATTATTATTCTTTTGCCTTATTGTTTCATTTTCCCGAGATACACCTATGAGAGGGAGCAATTAGCAAAGCAGTTTTAGAAGTAAATGAAAGGTCTTATTTTTTTCACGTACCCTTTTCATCTTTTATCCTCTTCATGACATTTTGAACCTGTTCTAAATAAAAAGGAATATCTAATGCTACTTTTTTGCAGATTGTCTTTCAACGGCTGTACTTAATTTTAAATAATGTTCTAAATTTTGTATGTGAAAGGTGTAGACAGTGGTCTGTGCTAGTTATTTATATGCAGAGCTTGAAAGGCTGCATATTTGTAGTATTTGACCAGGGATAAGAATAACTACAGGTGATTTCACATATTTCTCTAAAATGAGTCTGACCTGGTTTTTATTTTTTGGAGAGCATATGCCTCAGCTCTTTCTTCTCAGTGAGACTATAAATGTCAAGGTGATGCAAAACACTTGCAGAGTGACTTGGAAAAGGTCTGTTTGTGACACAGTTCTGTGAACAATATTTCTGGTGCACACATATACTGTGTATAAAGCATATCAACTGATTGACCGTAGTTTATGAATGACAGCCTACAGAGCTGTACAACTTAACTTGATCCATTGTTTCTCTTAGTTCAGACAGTTTATAAAACTGGCTTCTAGGCTGATGAAAGCACAGCCATCCAGGAGATATGGTTCAAATGTGATTTAATTTTTCACTTGCTTGTTTTAATACATGAATTAGAAATACTGAGTGGGCGTGAAAATACTGAAAGGTGCACTGAATCAAGCCAAATAGCCAGATTTGCATTTTCTGTCTAACAAAAGTATCATTTGCCTAGACAAGGGTATAGAAGTATAGCAAGTGTTTGAGAGTAAATTTCCTCAGTCAGTGACTCAAGGACTTGCTGAATTGCAGGAAGTATCTTTGTACTACTAACATTTAAATGGATCATTTCATCCATTAATTAGGTTGGAGTTTTTTTTCAAAATTGGCCTTGTTTTTTTTAATCTGAATAGCTGTGATGTCATCATAGAGTGAACTTATAAATAGTTTGCATGTAAAAAATAGGTTCTTTCTTTCCAGTCTCTCACCTGATAGTTAAGTTTGTTATCATATTACCAGAAACATGCATATTCTTGTTTCCCATTACTATTTGTCATAAGTTGGTATTTGATCTGTTTGTTACACTTCCTTTTCCAGTGTGGAGAAATGCAGCTTTAGCAACTCTCTGTATTCACTTTTTTTTCCTTGTACAGGCCCCATTACATCCTCCCCATCTTCCTCAGTGCCTTTTCTAATTCTTCATGATATTTGTGAGCTGAAACACTAGGACTGCAGATAGTTTTTTAAAAATACATCATTTATAGAGTAGCAGAATGATGTCTGCAGTTTTGCTCTCCACTTTTTCCTTAACAATTCCTAGTACTCACAGTGCCTTACTGAACTTTTCACTCTTTCCTGAGTATTTCAACGGGCATTTTCAAAGCATATCATTGTGCATGAGGATTTTTTTTCCACAAGCATTGCTCCATATTTTTCAACACTTAATTTATTTTTATTTACCAGCCACTCAGTCTCATAAGATTACTGAATAATTTTTAAATTTTGCTAACCCAAATAATTAAGCAGATGCACCAAAATTTCACTCTGTGCAGAGGAAAGGACAGCACAATACCTCAGAAAAATGTCATCAAATTGGCTCCATTCTCACTGGCTCCCTTCCCTCTAGACTCAAGGTGTCTGCAGAATTCTTTTGCCAATTCATTCTTTTGCTGAAGTTTCCAGTGTTATGTGAAACCTGTTTCTGCAGTGCTTAAGGCAAAGTGTTATGAAAAGCCAATGAATTAGAGTCCCACAAAAAGAAATCACTTGGAAATTGTGTACAACATCTTCGTTCATTTTACCACTGCTGAACCAATTATTCAATTTTTCACATGCTTCTGCTAAAGGTGTAATTGGGTCTTGTATTTCACCAGGTTTCTCACCCACGGCCTCGTTCCACTTCACAGATGCTCATTTTTCTCTTGTGAACAACCAGAAGGATTATGACACTTGATACAGAAAGTAGTCATTTGTGTTAATTGAAAGTGAATTATAAAAATATCCTAGGACCTAGTCCAACTATGCTCTAGATGGTTTTTTAGATTTAAAGATGCTGTTTTCTAAGCCATAGTTTCCCTCTTCTTTAAAATGGTCAATTATTTTCAAACCGTGAAATAAAGTGCATTTTTCTTTTTTTTCTTTTTTTTTTTTCTTTTTTTTTTCTTTTTTTTTTTTTTTTTTTAATAGTGATGTGCTTGAGACCAGGAAATTTGTAATAGAAGCTTAAAACTTGAGCTAGCTTAGCTCAAAATCTAAATTTTCTAGCCCATAAACTTTATTTTCTCTCTCAAAAACACTAATTTTTCCTTCCATTTCCTCCATCTGTGCGAATTTCAGTCCTCCTTCCTTCCTTCTGCAGTAACGATCAGAGGAATCCCAACTGATACCAGCATGCTGCCATGCTACCAAAGGTTATTAGTGCCAATATTGGTAATTACTGATCTGGTAGGATATGCTGATTTAGCAGCAAGGACTGGTCTCAGCTTCTCCTGAGGGCTTTTTCTTAAAAATACTGCCTACTGATTCTTGTATTTTTATGACTGTTTTTTCTTCTTTATTTTATCCTACAGCATGAGGATATTTGATAACTAGATACTTCAGCTCCCAACTAATGTCATCCATTAGATTTGAATAATGCAGTAGTACAGGACTAGAGGGTGATCTTTCAGCTAGAGGATGGGACAGAAGCCGTATTTGTCCCAGGAGAGCTAACTCTTGGAGCTCACTCTTTGGTCAATGGCAGTTTCTGTGTATCTGAGTTGAAAAGCTTTTTCTTCCACAGGCTGAAAGCCTGATCCTGCTTATATTGGATAAAAAGCTGTCTTCACTGCCATCAGTGGCATGATACAACTGTGATAAGAACTGAGTCCTGAGTGTGTGGAAGATGGAAAACTGCAAAATAACAGGGCTTAAAATTAAAGACCACCTGTTACCAGCAAAATCAGTATGAGCAAAAGGTACACAGCTATTTTAAATACAAACAGTCCCATGCACTTTAAAACTATTGGAAGGCCTCCAGTAGTGGTTTCCACCTTTTCCATCCTTCTTTTCAGGGTTTTAAAAATTTTAGTAACAATTTACTGCATTCTGCAACAATTGAGAAATGGGAGCCAACACCAATTACAAACCACAAATAAATGTATCAATAATGAAAGGGTGTAGCTTTTAAACATCCAGCATCCCTGCGTGAATGATGTTTGTCTCTGTAGTAAATATGGAGGTATTTGGTTGCTTTGCAGTCTTCTCTACATAAGGCATCATACCCTTCCATTCAGTGCCTATCTTTCCTGGCAGTATTTTCCCTTTAGCACCTCAATCTCCCAGTCAGAAGAAATCTCCACTCTCAGTGCTAGCTGTGGGGTTTTCATGGATCACTGCTTTCAAAGATTCACCTGTTTTAAGGTGACAATGTCAAACTTCCCTATTTATACTGACAAACACTTCATTTTCAACAGCCATAGGCAGAAGAGGCAGGTCTGTTTCTGCAAGCAAAGACCACTAGTTCAGGATTTGGAATGCAAGGAGCGTTTGGAGCTGCTGAGCAAGGGAGGGATGGGAGGAAAGCATCCACTACGTATAAACCACTGCACCATCCCCTCAGGACTCACTGTAAAAAGTGTTCTCAGTGGTAGATTGTTAATGATAAACAGGAAGAGCTCTCCTGACCTGGGAAAGCATGGCTCTACATTCCCTACAAATCACCTGATCCTCAGAAAAATGCCATTCCTTTAAAAATGCCGTACCTTGAAAATAAGAATTTACATCATTAGGTGGTCTGTCACTTGTGGTACTTTCCCACTCCCATCTGTTCTCGAGAGCCTGCTGGCCTGGCACTTTTACCCTCATTTTGGCAAATAATCAAAGTGAGGGAAAGGAGGGCTGGTGGGGAGTCAGGGGAGCAGGTCCTGGCGTAGGTCAGAGCTAAAGGATCAATTGCTCCTTCCCAGCCTCGTAGGTGAGTTATGCTAACACTAAATCACTGGGGAAGAGGTTGATTGGGGTTGGTGGCTGAGTGTGTACCTTTCCACTGTAAAACAGGGTAATCCTTCTGTAGGTATGTCATTTCTTGTGATTTGAAATGGACTACAGTGAAAAATATTTCCTTGGCACCACATGTGTAGTAGCAGAAATGCACATATTGTCAGTGCAACACACAGTGCAGTGATTGTGGCTCCTCCTGTGATGGTGCCACGTTTTTGTATCCTGCTTTTTATGTGGCCATAATTAACATGTCACTGCTAACAATAAAGATCCTTGAAGGTCAGAAGTGACAGGCAAATTTTGACAGCCTCTGTTTCTGTGGATTGCTGGGAAGGAGAACTCAGCATATTGCTTAACAAAACCAGCATTTTCTTATTATCTCTTCAAAGATTCAAGGAAGGAGTGAGGCAATTACTCCTTTACAGGGGCTAGAGCAGCAGCAATCACCTTTGTCTGATGTGAGCTGCACATCAGACAGCAGAATCTAAAATCAGCAGGCCTGTCTCCCCTTGCAAGCTAATGCTGCTGCTGCTGCTCTGGGGAAGCAAAGCTCCATGAATTCCTCTGAAAGCTGTCCATTTGCCTCCCCTGCACACTGTTTTGGATTGCCAGCATGGTGGCACAAGGTGTCCAGAGGTTTGCAGGAAAGCTGCCTTGGTGTGCAGATAGTTTGCTAAAGCAAGCTTAGTTAGGACCATAAAAATAAAGCTAAAACACTGGGCTTTTCTCCCTTTTTCTTAGTCTTATACTCTTTGCAGCAAAAATAGTGTTCACAGCAAACATTTGAGTATGTCGTTGTGCAAATGGCCTCATATTTCAGATGCAGAGAAATTAAATGTTTTTACCATGGCAGATTTGCTGGGTCCTTGAACGTGTGATTTTGCTGCTTCTAGCTGACAGACACAGGAAGTATTTTGGCTAGTGACAATTGATGAGAGATCATAGAGCTCTGATAGTTGTTCATTTTTGTCACCCAAGGAAATGATGATCTGATGCTTAAAAATTCTGTTAAAGAGGTGGTTGTCTGGCGTGATTTGGACAAGTCCCATTTACTTGTTGCACATGAGTGTTGAATTTTACTTGTTGTGACACCTCTAGCTCGTTGCAGTCAGCCTCTCATCCTGCATTCCATGAGTGCCAGCTCCTGGAAGGCCTGGAGCAGGAGAGATATTGCAGTTCTGCAGAGCATCTGGGACTGTGCTGCTTGGTGGGTTCCTGCACGTGGAGGGAATTCCAATAAAAGCCTTTTCTGCTTTTACACACTCTTATCTTCCTGTGACTGAAAGCACAGCCTCTGAAGAGAATCAACCATTCTGATTCTCAAAATTATAGAGAAAGAGGGCTACAAGAGCATTGAGGAATTTGCTTAATCCATGTCCCTATCAAATAATGCCTTTATTATCCCTGACAGAAATTTACCCCTCACATTTTTATAAAAATCTCCACTGAGTTCCATGACTTTCCAATATTTTTCTGCAAATCTACTTTTTATTCAGATTTTATCCCAATCTGAATCTTTCCCACCATCAGAACAGGATGCACAGGGAAGTGGTTCCATGAACATCCCTGGAGGGATTTAAAAGACCTAGGGGTGTGGCACTTAGGGACATGGTTTAGGAGTAACTTTCTTTAAAAGTTACTTCTAGTAATTAATAAATTACTCTTTTAATTTGTAGTGTTTCTTGGATACTGTCATTCTTTCACTTTCCTTGCTTTACAGAGCACTTGGATATCACCAGTAGCAAAAAATGTCTCCTAAAATATCAGAGTAGTGCCTTCTATGAAAGATGTAACAATAAGTTCAAAATACATAAAGTTTCATTTCAGCTGCTAAACTTAGCATAATTTTGCTGCTCAACCATAAAAAATAAATGATGCTTTAAATATGACAGAGGAGATATATGTTTAAAAGTGCTGCAACTGTTTGAGAATAAAACTCAGTTCTTTCAAACTATTCATAGATAATTTTGCACAAGAGAAAGATCCTTGCCACTGGTGAGCCACCTGCATGTAAGGGGTACTGAACCTATCTTAGTAGACCATAATTTTAGGGTGTTTCTTGAATGATTATTCCACACTTATTCTATGTTTCAGATCGGAAATCTGAAAGAAAGTTGTGACAGTGTTTATTGAAGTGATGTTTGTGCTCTAAATTCTCCCACAGCCAGTGTATTTCAGAAAATAATGACTGAAAAGGGTTCACCTCATAGTAAGATATATAGCTAAATGGAATAATGCAGTGCATTATAGCAGGAGTATCTCTGAATTACTAGAGGTTCCATTTTCAACTCAACTATTGTCAGCTGATGCAAGATTGCTGTTATTCCTTCAGTGTGTTTTTCCTGTGGTATAGTGCGTGCTGCTTCCTGTCTTCTTACTGAGCACTGACTGAAGATCTGTTTATTTTTCTCAAGGCAGTTTCTAATTTATGATTTATTTTTTATTTGTTTTGCCACTCATGAGACAGTTTCATGAAATCTAAACAAGACCAAGCTTTTACTACATTCTTCTTTCTTTTAATATATGCATAGGCACAGATTTAGACTGTAACTACAGAATTAGGAATTCTCTCACGTTCTTTGGATGGATGTTCCAGAGTAGTATAGATTTCATGTTTTTTTACATTTACTTATACCCCTTTAGCCCTAAGTATGTGGATTTTGGTGACAGTAAATATTTGTAGTTTATCCTACACAAGTTTGGGTTTTTAATAAACACATAATAAACAGCTTTGGGTTCTGAAAGTCCCATGTTTTATATAAACATGTACTGACAACACATTTTTATATGGCAGACATTTTTCTTAGAAAGACTGTGTCATCCACTGAAATATTATTGTCTTTGTTTTTCATTATTACTGAACTGTAATAATCCATGCTTGGCTTTAAATCCCATAGATCCTTAAATGAATCTCAGCTTATTTTGCAATGTTGCTTTGCACTAGACATGACAGTGGCAGATACAGTTCTTTTAGTACCATATGTGTCAGTGTACTGTAGATCCAGATAGAAATGGGTGGAAAATGTCAAAACAATTGCAGCCCTAACTTGCAGGTTTTTAAAGTCTATTAAAATGTAAGAGGCTTGGGTTTAGTATGCAAAGTATTCAAAATCTTACACCTCGAATATTCTGGAGTTGAGATGAGAGGTTGAGAGTTTGTAAAATATGTTATTAAATGTGTTGTTTAAACAGCTGTAGAATTTTTTTACTTTAAAATTCCTAAAAAGTCAGTAGAAAAGTGATGTTTGCAGAAGACAAACAGTTGTTTATGTAAAGAATGGTAGATGTGTTGTTTGGCTGTGATGAATCCTCCTTTTACCTATCATTCATCAAGGAATGCTGCCTGCAGCAGCTGTCTCACTACAGAGTGTATTCTGTAACTCCAGTCCCTATGTCTATATAATAATTACAGAGTTAACTCTTGTTGATTTATCATCACTGAAATAACTCCAGGTCCAACAATAGCTCTTTGCAGCAGAGATTATGGTTATCTTTATCTGAAGTTATTCTTGTGTTCTATTTTACAAGCAAGTGAGCCCAGGTCAGGGGACAGAGCTGTGGCTGGGACAGGACCACACAGCTGGAAATAGTGGGTGTTGGAAACAGGAGCAGATGTCCTGGAGAAAGAGAAATCAGAATTGCCTCTGGAGCTCTCCATTCTTTGAAAGGGGACATGTATCGGAGTCTGAATGAGCCCCAGCAATCAGGAATCAGAGGACATCCAGGTCACAAACATTCAGATCCTAAAACAGTAGAGGTGTCTCAGGCAGACCTTATGTCAAAACAGGGGCTTAGCATCCCTGACACTCTGGGATGAGGAATGAAGAAAATGAACACCAAAGAGTCTCAAACAAGTACAACATAATTGATTAACTGATTGTTTAAAAAATAAGTTTAGGAGTAAGAAAGTAGGAAGAAATAGAGAAGAGCTGAAGTGTGTTTCTACTTCTGCTTGTTTTTTATGTTAGCTGCACTTTTTGATATGCCTGTGACTATTTGTAACTGAAGGAAATTGATTAACTAATTAGTTCATTTTATTTGCAGTAGTCACAAATAAGGGGCCCAATAATGTGGGCAGAGGTCAGGAGCCAACATTTTAGAATGCTCAAGACCTTATTATGCTACAATAGATCATAGATAATTTCATACTTTTCATTTTAACTTTCTATTTTCTTGTTCTTCCTTGTACTTTTCCCGCTTCTCTTTAAAATGAGTCATTTACCCAGATTGTTAGAAATGGTTCTAAAAACCCAATGAGAATGATGTATGATAGCTTTACTCCTCTTTTGCTTTTATAGCAGATATACATCTTTTCTGGGTTTTTTAAAGAAAAATAGAAAAATCAATTGAAAACATGTAGATTTATATTGATGGTAGTTGTAAGTTATCAGCAGGGCACATTGTCTGAAAATTTTTCCTGTCTTAGATATATTTTATCTCTCAGTTTCTTTCACACTTACTGAGAGGATGGAGGAAAATTACTTATGAACTATGCAAACTAAATTTAGTCTTGATTTAGATTTTTGAGGAAATATCTTCTTATTTTCATAGTGCAGTCAACAGTCTCCATATCCCACTGGTCATTATTTGAGAGTACATTGCTGGGATACAGAAAACAGTGGCTTTTTCTCCCAAGATTTTAGTTGTTCTTAAGTGTTCTGTGAATAGGGAGGAGGTTCATGAAGATGAGCACAGAATAAAATCTAAAGGAACTGAGTTTTTCAAGGCTTCTTTAAACAACACATGAATTATGCTTACCCTCCTGATCAGAATCATGACCACAATGCATTTTCTAAAATCATTTTTGTTTTCTATAAGTCAAAAACAAAAACAAACAAAACAAAAAAAAACCCTCATTTTATCTGTCACAGTGAATGGATGGTGACAGTAGACGGATTTCTATGCCTAGAAAGATTAACGATGCTTCAAGAGCAGATCTTTTACATTCATCATTCAACAGAGATTTCCATCACATTTCTAATGAATACTTTGGGATCCAAGGACTTGGGAATAGATGTCATCACATATCACATGAGAAAAAACACAAGCCAACTACTTCATCATATAGCAGTATCTTGTCTAAATGTTGCAAGATGTATCTGTGTTGACTGTTTCAAGCTTTTTGACTAAGGTTGAAATATTTCCCCTGTTTTTTACTACTTTTACATACTTTTAAGAATTATTACACACACACACAAGCATAAATATTTGGTTTCATTCAATTTTTTCTTGGGTAGATATATACATTTTTTCTTCTTTGTTCTCCTCTGAACCCATCATTCCAGTACAGTTCTTCCAAAACCAACTTTCACTTGCAAATTTATCTTCTTTCGTATTTTTCCAAGCTGTTCACTTTTAAAAAGGTGACTTTTTTTCAAAAAGAAAAAAAAATCCACATCTACTCTGTCCTTCGCAAGTGTGGATAAGGTCAAGTAATTTGGTGTCTTTATATATGTTTTATAAAATAAATACTTCTGCTCAGAAGTCAAATACTCTTTTTTTTTTTCTGTTTGTTTTGTTCTCCAAAGATATATATAAGTTCCATATAATTTTAGGGAAGTCAAAAGTATGCCATTATGAGGATGGTTTTATTTCTCTTAACCAAAGCTGGTCGTGTTTCTTTTAACTGGGGGGGAATAGCCTTCTAAAAGCCCAAGTCCTTCAATAAATAATCACATTATGGGTAAACACTGTTGCTGTCTGTATAGGCAGGCTGTAACGTGCAGTAATATAGTTACAGGATCTGACAAAGAAAATAATGATGCACAATGTGCACTTCATCCTCATAACCTCCCATGTGGGAGATTTTAATTACATGGATAGAAAACCATTTGAAATAACTCATTTTGTATTTAGAAGGTCATGACCATCTCTTGCTAATGGGCCAAGCTCAACATCAACTAGATGAGCAAAGAGAAATAATTCAAAACTCAATTTCTATACTACTTCTCTTATATTGTAATAAAATTTTATCGGAGTCCTATATAGAATAAACTTGTTTAGGATTATCTTTTTTAATTTAAGTTCAATAATTTCTTAATGCCATTTGCCTTTAGTTTTAACCCTGTGGGAATATACTCAAACATTCAGCTGTAAAATAAATACAGTGAAGTACACATTTGTATGCTAGGTTTAGAATTTAAAGCTATAGGATTGAATGATTCTTGGAAAACCAAAGATGAGAATTTATATTGTTACTGAAAGATTGGCAGTGAATTGTTAGTATGGATTGCAACATTTGTGAGAAGTTAGAATGAAACTGGTAGACTGAAACATCAAGCTGAGACATAAAGAAAACCTGGGATTATTATTAGGACTTGAAAATTTGTAAACATTGACCAACCAATGACTTTTAACCAATGGGTTTATCAAGACATTCTATCCATTAGTATTTAAATAGCAAAAAACTCAATAGGAATAAGAAAAACAGTATTTAATTCTTGAAGGTGTAGCATCAGAAATTATTACAAAAATTATTTGTAAATAAATTTTTTAACATGCTATAATTAGCGTGACTGGAAGAAAGTCTTATAACGATCTGCTTCGGGGTGTTAAGATATGGTACTGGATAATTTTAAAAGCCAGACTGTACAGTATTAGAAACAACAACAACAACAACAAAAAAGCCAGGGTCTTAAAGAAGGAATGAAAATTTGCATATTGGTGGCTCATTTCTCACAAAAGACAACATGAAAAATTCCTAGTTAGGAGGATGCCAGCTCTTTAAATATTCAGCAGCATCTCACAGTAGCTTATGGTACCACGTTCATTCACTGGAAAGGTTTGTTCTGTTTTATCATCTTTGAAAAGCTGTGCCACAAAAGCAGAAATGCAACTCTCGAAAGCCTGACGTATTTTAAGATGTTGAGATTTTTTTGCTGTTTCTGTCCTTTCATTATTATAAATGTTCTATGATTCCTTTAAGCCATATGTTACCCTGAAAATGGTAGTATACACAAGTTTCAAAATCACCAGTGTGCAGCTTTGTAACAATTAACCATCTGCTTATAGGGCTGGTATGAACTGAGAGCATCTCCATGGAAGTCAGGAAAATATTATAATGCCATACCTGCCAAGGCTTAGCCATGAGTTACCCTACATTGGAGTTTGTAGTTCCCTCACAGCAGTGAGAGTGAAAACTGCACCAGAGTAGCAATCACAATTCTTCCTAAACATTTGTCTTAACAGACTGCTAGTGACAGATTAAACAGGTCCAGGAGCAGATGCCACACAGAAGTGGATCAAAGACAAGCACAAGGAGACAGAGTTGATAAAGAACAAAAAATTTCCCAAGTCTGAGACAAGTATTAATTTGGCTGTAGCTTCATCTGGGTGTGGACACATGAAAAACAATAGCTGCTCATCATCCCCTTTAACCATAGTCCTTTCATCTGCTCTACAATGTATTTATGTGGTACAACAAACAACCTGGGGAATTTGGGCAGTCTTATCTTTGTAAGTAGCATAAATATAGGATTCATACTGTTATACAGTCATGTATGTAAAAATAGAACTTATAAACTCCTGCCTCATGGCTTGCCCTGGATAGCCGTGGTCAGAAGCTGGGATTGCATTTGTGCAGACAGAGTTTACATCATCTTCCTCAACTATAATTGATCTTCTCACAGTAAGATCTTACAGGTTTATTTAGTTTTATAGCATAGCACAGGATGAAAAACCTAGTGTTTTCCTGGTATGTTACTTTAGGCACTAATGTTTGATTCTAAAGAGATTTGTAGGAATCTGCCTGGCTAAAAATGCACATGAGGAAGAGTAATCAAAGAAACATTCATTTCCTTTTCACTTTATCCCTTCGTGACTGAAATCCTTTTGTTAAATTGAAATAATCTCTAGACTCTGTATTGCGTTGCAAGAGAAAACAGTTCAGACCCAGGGAAGAAATTGAAGTCTGATTGGTTTCTATCTCAAAACATACAATTGCTTATTGTGGAGGAAAGAGTAAATAACACAGAAAGAAGCTATTAGGAAGCTGAGTCCTGGGAAAGACGTATTTTGCTTAAAAGCCCATGTTAAAATAGTTTAATTACAGGCTTTGAACTACAAATCAAATAGGAGGTGGTGCTCCTGCCCTTGATTTTATTCTAATACCTGTCTCCTGGGTCCACTTATGATATCCCTAATTTCTGAGGAGGTAGAAAACCTGTACAGTTAACAAGAAATAAGAAAGCTGCCCACAAAATAGCTCCTTACTAACAACTCCCTGAAGAGTGAGATCATAATTTTGCTTTCCTGAGCCAGTATAAAGCCAGTTATCACCATATCATGTAGTGCAATAAAGGAAGAAACTGTCATGAAATAAAAGAAATTCTCCCAAACAATTCACCACTTGAACTGCTGGAGGATATTAGAATTTCGATCGCTTTGTCAGTTATATCTGCAGAAAATTCCCTTCCATATTATTTCCTCTTCCAGTCAGATCTTGCAGCCTAACCCTAGAAACATTACCTGTTCGAGGATAAAATCCTAATCTCTGTCTGATTCTTAAGAACATTTTAGGTGACAGTATTCACTGTGTATGTTTAATGGATTTGGTGAATCATTTCTTTGAGGATGTCACCGGTTGTATATACAAAACATCTTTGTATGATACAACCTCTAATCAGTCATATATCTCAAATTTATACTCTGATAATACAGGACTGGAAACTCTGCAGATGCATGAAATTTTTACCCCTGAGCAGCAAAGAAAATCTTTGTTATAAATTATGTATGTTTAATTTGACAAGGTGCTTTCATAGTAAGAAAAAGTTCTGCCATTCACTAATCTTGTTGCTCTGCTGGGCCCCATCAAATGTCCAGAAGAACAGCTTGATGACACTGAAAATAAGCAAAGCTTTTAATAATTCTTCCTACAAAAATGATCTCATGGAAATTTAATGTGTATACGGTATGTTTGGAAGATAAGTTCTGCATCAGCATGTAGGCTTCAAAAGGGAAACAAGGCTATCAAATAGCACATCAGAGGTAGTGTGAGATGAAAAGTTACGGTTTGATCACATAGTCTTCCTTGAAAAGTAGGATAGAAATGTATGAATGTTAGATGGGAGGGAAATCTAGAGGTGAATGGAAAAAGAAAGGTTAAACTAAAAGAGAATACGTTGGAACTAAATTAGTCTTTGCAAACAAGATAGTAAAAGATTCTGCTAGATGCAGACAGGAAAGAAAAGTGAAGAGTAGTTAATCAGTAGATCACAGGTTAGGATGTCAGCTGCTAAAATATAAGCAATATTTTTTTATCCAGGAGGGACATTGTAACAGCTATAACAAAAGTAGAAAATTTAAAATTAAAAAAAAATTGAGATAGAGATTTGACATTTGATCCAGGGGGCAGGAGGTAGAAAACTTAGATGAATAATGACTTTGGTTTCAGATTATATCTGTTGGTCTTGTTAGAACGAAGACATAGAAAATTTAGCTACCTCCAAAGGACTCTAGCTAGGTCTCTTAATCAGGAGTATGCTTCATACAAGAGCATAAGAAGCCTCATCTTTTCTTCCTACATAAAATGCCATTTTGCAGTTATGGAAGAGTGAAGTGCATAAAATGGACAGTGCTTGTGCACCCCAGCTCAGTTTGCAGTGTGGAGTGATCCAGTGCCTTGGTGACAGCAGTAAATTATTGCTGCACACGAGCTGGGTGCTACACTCAGAGTGCTCATTGCACTCTGGGAGCAAAAGAGAACACATCTCATACACGGGGGAAAGGGTCTGTTGTTAGTATGAGTAATGTTTTAACAGCCTGACAATCCAAGTCAACTAGTGCCAAAAAGAAATGCTTTGTTGATAATAAAATTAAAATTATTATATAAGAAAACTTCCTACTGTTTTCCCTTTTCTTACTTTGAATTTCTCAGTGTTGCTCTGGATCCCAAGTTGGTACTGTAGTAGAAAGACTCACAATGGGCATGAGCATCCCAGCTCCTTTCCTTGATTAAGTATGGTACTCATGGTGAGTTTTCTTCCTCATCAGTCTTAAGTTCACCTAGAACTCCATTTACTTGTCTTCTCATCACAGTTTGGTTCTCTCACATCAGTCTACAGCTAAAGGTTAAAAACTGCACTGCTTCTTCCACCTTCAGTTTATCCAGAGGGCTATGGTTTGTTTTGCAGGGACTACCAGCTCTGCTGGCCTTTCACTTGTCCATGGGATTCACTGAGCTGGGTCAGACAAGTGAAACAAAACCATACTTTGTTTTTTTAATTCATCAGGCAAAAGTGCATTACATTGAATAAGATGGTTGTATGAGTGAAAGCCTAACATGGTTTTAGAAGCCAAGGTGAAATACATTTTTATCAGTAGTGAGTACCAACTTGCATTTTAATTCCTGTAAGAGGTTACAAAGTGGTTACTATGCAAGTTGCCTTTGCAAGACCTACAGAATTGTAGGTATCTGGAGGTGCGATTTTTGTTAACAGCTTTCTTTCTAATATTAATTTTTAATACTTTCAATTGTATAGATAATCACTAGGTCTGAAATGTTGAAGGGTTTTGTATCTTTTTGAGTTTTTAAAGGCTTGTACGTTTTATCTGCATGAATAAGAAAGTATATCTCCATTACACAAGTAAAAATATTTTCAGATTGCATCCTCTCCCTTACATCTCTTGTGGATTTGATTCTGATACACTTAATCTTACTGCTGTGTAGCAGTTAGTAGCCTTATTGTCATTCAGGAAAGATATTAGGTGAAATGTAACTTAGGATTTTTTGGTCTGATTTCCAAGAAGTGACAAATGTATGAGTAAATAATAGATTAATAGTAATTAACAGGCAATTCTGTGAACACTGCAAATAATGGATGGGATTGTGTCATATATTATTAGTTTACCTCCTCACTGCATTTCCTGTGATAAATTTAATAATATAGAGGCAAGCACAATACTATTGATATGCTGATAAATATCTAGTGATAGCAAGGATGCTTGGTATCCAGGAGAAGGCATATAGTTTTTTTCTCAACACAGGACTAAGTTTGTATCTCTGTTCTCCTACTTGTAATTCACAAAACTTTTAGTACTTCAGCTATCTTAGAAACTTGAGCCTCCTCTAATAGTGAGTCACAAAGATTTAATGTTAATGAAGAGAAATCAATCAGATGTTTAAAAATTATAAAATTATACTGGCTTAGACATGACAATTTCTGTATAATGCTCCTTTAAAAGTCGTCTAGCTTTGTGAAACACTTTTTCTGCACAGAGCAAAGGATTAGATAGTAGCCCTAATATTTCTAATAGAAAATGTGTAGAGAAAAGTAAGACTTCTAGCTGAGTCTTAAAAGAAAAAAAAAATGGCATGTGAAAAGAACAGCATGATACTTATTACTGCTATTGCAGTCAAAAATAAAAGAGGAGGATTTGTAACCTTTTGATGAAAGGATTTGAAGGAAGTTTTAGTATTGGAAAAGACTAGCCCCAGAAAAAGAAAAATTATTTCAACAGAGGTTCAACTGTGCTTATGAAATGGAAGCACTCTAATAATATTCTGCATCTGAGGGTAATTTCAGTGGTCGTCAAAATGATATTTTGGAACCAAATTTGATAAATGTGAAGCCAAGAACTAATGACATGTGGTGTATTTAGAGATTTTATTATGCATTCCTCAAGATTTAGCCCTTTTTCAGGAGCACTTCCCTCAAGTCAAAATTCTATCATAAAATTATCTCAGAAGAGTCTGCAGTGACCTTTGGATCTCCTAAAATATTTTTCCCTATTAATGCTAGGGTAAGTGTCTAACAGTATGTGGGTCAATTTACCCACATCTCAGCATCCATCTGAGTGGAACATCAGCCCAATAAAATCCTTGTAGTTATTGAAACATAAATTACCAAAAACCAATTCAGTTAGGTGCAATATATGTTGATATATTCAAATATCCATTGATCAAAGCATTGCTAGAGTCCATTTCTGATTGGACATGCTAGACTGATCACTAAAAATACCAGAGGGAGTTACTGAATTGAAAAGGGGGAAAGAACATAATACACTCTGTACATTTATTAAGAAGCAAGACAATAAGACAAATGAAAAAATTTAACTGAGTTTTCTACAACAGGAGAAGTTTATCCACACACTTTTCAATCATTTATAGTTATAAAGGAGACAAATAATTTATATTTATTCTAATTTCCAGAGGAAAAAAATTATCTCCCTACCAACAGAAAGTCTGTAGGCATTTCAAACAAAAATTTTGCATGTCGTGAGAATAGTATACACTTTTTCACTAAAAGCTGTTTGCATATTCAATTAGCAATGCTTTTAGTATTACTTGTCTTTTGCACAAAAAGAACTCTAAAGTCTTTGAAGCTGTTGTGTATTCAGTCATCCCGCACAGTGACTCTACTGTGCCCACCTTAGGAACTGCATAACTGCTCAAGTTTTTAGGGATTTATCTAATTTTGGAACACCATTTTGTCTACTTGTACAGCCCTTCTGTGAGAGGACAGGAACACACAACGAAGAATTCAGGTGTCATGATGATACCATTCCCCCTCTGCAGCAGCTCAGTGCAATGCCCCTGAGTGCAGCTTGTCCAGAGCAGCATTTGTGTAAGGCTAAGAGCAAGGTATAACACTTGTGATAGTCCTTTTCAGAAATAAGTGTGGACCTCTTCTGCTTTATGGATTAAGAAAGGACAAAATACATCATTGAATACCCTTGTGTCATCTCTCCAAGACCCTAAATATGAACTCATGTTTAAAGTAAGGTCTTAAATAGTATACATACTCCCAAATGCACACAGTGTAGGAAAATGCATCCTTCAAAACATTCAACACTCAAAATTGGGGTATATAACATTTTCCTCCATTATTATGAAGCGTAGAATTGGTAACATTGGAGTTTGTTAGATGGTTGTTTTTAACATTTCTACAGGTCAAGTATTATGACTAGAACCTTTCATCCATTTCTGCCATTGCTCCATTACTTCTTCCTCTCCAGCTCCTCATAATTTGTCACATAAGGCCTTATTTATTTATCTTCTCATTGGTTTAACTTGGGGTTTGGTTATCTTTATACAAAAGTATTCATTTTCATAATATTTTGTAGAGGACAAGTCAATGTGGATTTTATTCTTTTACCCAATCCCTGTTTAATCTCTTTATGGCATGGTCACTTATTTTTTAGAGGTTTTATCCTGAGGGCAGAGCTAACCCCATGCTCCCATCATTCTGACCAATATAATTTGTTTTTAAAATGTGCTATAAAACCTAAAATTGTAGTAAATTTTTTTTCAGTTTAGATTTAAACATTGCAGTGGCATTTAGAAATTTTTACTTTCAAAATAGCAAGGAGAAAGGCTTCAGGAAAGAGAATCTAAACTGTGCCATGTTCAGAATTATAATTAAATTTTGTAATCAAGTACTCAGAAAGAACGTAGTCTAAAACTTTTTGCATAAAGGATAAATCTGAATGGTCTGTCTTTGGAGAAGTAAGAATAATGGACTAATAATACCAAAATGAAAAAAATAGCAAGTGATATTTGTCTATGCTGTCATTCAGTACCTACAATCATGTAATGATAAATAGCACAGGACATACAAGAAAAAGTTTACAGCAAGAAGTCAACAGTCCAGGAAACACAGTTCACTTCTGCTCTGTGTTATCACAGGGCTCAAGGATACTTTGGGTTGGTTGTCTGGTCCAATCTCCTCCTAAGTTATTAACTACTCTGCGATAATACATTGAAATCCATTGTTCTGTGTGCTGTAAAAACACTGCTAGGTTTGTCTCAGTCTATCCTGTCTCCTAAGTAATGAAAGTAAGTCCAGAGAGATCACAGAATATCTTGTTCATCACAGAACAAGAAATACAGGCAAGTCACTTTTGCCCAGCCACATTTCCTCTTTTGTAAGGACAGTTGACATTGGGGTCTTATTCAAAGTTCATCAAAACCAGTGTTTCCATTGAATTCTAAATAGGATTCTTAAAGGTATTTTGGGGAGGCAAGTTACATTGGTCAGGTTTGAATTCTCACTGCTGAATAAGAATCCTGTAACAAGAAATCTCTGATGGTTTTTGAGTGTCCATGTGTAGCTAGGCCCTGGCAAAGAGGATATTATCTCAGGTGAATGGTGAACATGCATGGGCACAGGCTCAGAGGTTTTTCCCACCACCCTCTTTGGCTCAGATATTCATATTAAATCAGGGATTGCCTTTTGTATTTTGTTCACCTTTTCTGCCAACTTACTGATGGATGAAAGGGAGGGAGCTTAGTGTATGACCTAGGTGCTCTTAAACACTCTGATGTGGTATGTTTTAGGAAAAACCTGATTTCTCATGACTAGAGAGTTTTGCCATCCCCAGAGCAGTATGTTAAGCAGTACAAAGACCAGGCATCATTACCTGTATAGCTCTGTCATAATGCTGATATTTAGTGTGATTGATTTTGTTCAAAGATCACCCATCCATCGTCAGTAAATAATGTAAAGAAGATTAGTGATTAGTATAAAATGGCAAGTAGCAAAGAAAACAAAGCCACAAACAAGCCAATGTGTCTCAAGCTTTGCAAGAAGGAGTGGAATCCTCAGGACTAGACAGCTTTGGATCTGCTTCTAGCCTCTGTAACACAGCTGAACAGACAGGCCTTGTGCTGAAGTCTGGATGTAGATCTCAGCTGGAAAGTTTCATTTGTGATAAAGTAGAAGTCAATGTCTGTCATTCAGTTTGTCATACTTCTATCTGTTATCAAGCAGTCAGTAAGTCTTTAACCAAGAAAAAAACAAGCAAGCAGGAATTTCACTAGTTTCATGGATTGTGTGTTACCTCTACTCTATTTCATGCTTACAGTATAGTAATGAGGTAAAGAACAGTAATGTCAGAGAGACCTCTAGGAGCTCATCTGGTACCTTCTGTCACAGCTGCTTCTTTGTCTTTCCTGACACATTTCTCTGGTGCAACAATAGAACTCACAGCTCACATAGGGCCACCACAGGCTCCCCAGGTCATCTGTTCCAGAACTTCACTCTCCTTACCGCAAGGCAGTTTCACTGAAGTTGCTTCTGGATTTTCATTGCTCCAATTTAATTCTTTGCCTGTCCACTGTGAGAAAGCAATACAGATTTCTCTCCTGGCTTTGCAGAAGTCTATTTTGTGAACAAGAACTGTTGCTGTGTCTCTTAGTCTTTTCTACCTGAAGCTAAATCCTGACAATCTGTTCTTCTGTATATGTCGTGTTTTCTGAACCTCTGCTTACTATCATGGCTACCTACTAGTCCCTGTCCAGTCAACCTCGTCCTTCCCCCTTGGTTTCTTTTCACTTTCCTTCCAAACTTCCATTTGCTAGTTGCTGGTTTTGAATATTAATTGGTAATGAGGCATCCAAAGCTGAAACAGAAAGAATCACTATGTATCTCTTGGAAGTCCTCCAAATGAGGCGTTTGGTTTTTTCATGGCAATGGTGACTCAAATTTAAATGGTGGTTCCCCTGACTCTTCCAGTTCCCTGTCTTGTATTTGTACTTTACATTTATCCCTACTCAGCAATGTGTAGCACTGTCATGATAGTTTCTGTTTTTCTGCAGCTTAACTTGTAGTGAACTTTTAAATCAATTAAGTTATTGGATTTGTGCATGTGGTAGCTAACACAGCAAATGTGTGAAAGAAATTTATCAAAGTATTAAGTCTTTCTGTGTATCAGAATTAGAATCATATTGTGCTGGGGCTCAATGCACAGAAGCAAGTTCTCACTTTCAGAAGCCTGGGAATTATTAGAGAGATTTTAGCATTTCCTTGATGCTCCTATTATTAAAAGTTATTAAAAGTAATTGGAGACTGAAGTCATAATACTTACTACAGAGCTGTCATTTATTGATTTTCAGTTCTTTCTGGGCAGCTTTGTGAAACAAGGAATTAGAATGAGCTCCTTGAAGTGCAAGCATTTCTCTCCTCTGTCACAAAAGTGCTCCAGATGGCCATTGAGCTGGACTGGTGGAGGTGTGGTAGGACAAGATTTCAGAAAATTGTTTTACCCTTCTGTTATTCATGCTGAACATTGTAAGTGAAATGCCATTCACTCTGCTGTCAGACTGGGACTGCCAGAACAGAAAGACAGACAGATGCTATTACAGAGTGCAGAATTACCAAAAGGAAAGGCATTTCTTGCCTAATAAAATAGATCACATGTTAGCTGGTAAAGGGAAATAAATCAGACATGTGCATGAGTTTAAAAGATAAATACCTGCATACACATATGGATCTACATACATAGCTGTATGTATATGCATGTATATAGGATACATATATATTTTTTTCCCATCTATATGTGCATACATCCCTACACATATGACATTGGAATCCATTAAGCTAGCAGGGATCCTAGCTTTTGGATTCTTATTTTGTCTTCCTTGTTTCTAAACATGGTACATACATAAAATTAATGAGATGCATGGCATCTCTCTTGATATGGAATTACTTCATTTTGGCTTTGATTGCATTGCCATCTTATGAGGTTTCCTAAATAGATAAGCAGAGAACTATGAAAATTTTGCACTCCCTTGTGTTATGACAGCAGCTTTCTTCTTTTTAATTTTTATCTCTCTCCAACTAAAAATTCCTTTTCTTTAAAGAAAAAAAAAGTAAAAAGGAGCTAAGGCAGAAAAAAGGTAGTAGAAAAAAAAAAGTTAATTGGAAGTTAGATTCAGAATTCATAAAGAAAATAAATATTTATTTGACAAAGGTTTGAAGGAATGCTCAGTTTTATCAGAGAGAACTTCCTAGCCATCAGCTTATTTCCTAACACACCTAAAGCCAGAGGGCCAAATCTCTTAATTTGCTTCAAGGCTGGTCTGAGCCTATTATAACACACTTCACAGTTGAATCCTAGCAATTGGTGACAACTGTAGAAACAATAACTTCTATGAATCTTGAAAAGTAGTGACCAAAGCAGGGTGGAGCCAGGAAAATAATTGCTCAACAAATACTAATTGAACAGTGTTCCCTGTATCAATTTTTAGTTAAGTATCATCCAAGTTACCATATTTTTAGTCATTATATATTCAAATGCACATTTTCATGTCTCATTCATTATGTCTCTTAGTTAAATATTTTGTTTTCTACTCTTTTTATAAATAACAGTGTAGTGCTTTGACTGTTAGATTTTGCCAATTCACTGGACAGGAATTGTACAGAAAAATGTATGTATTACATTATATCTTTATTGTTCAGAGTAGCATAGAGGAGAAAATATTGTCTCCTCCAAAGAAATTGATCTTTTGTTATCACCTACTTCGAATGCTTCAGTGATGCAGAGATTTGTTCAGTAAGGAGTCAGAAACACCCTGTAATTCATCATGCAGGTATTTGTGTCATCTTCCTTGTAGCACAGAAGGAACTAGTGTCTCATCTGAAACGTCTTGAAATTCCACTTGCAGACAACCCATGGTGAATGGCTGCCTGTAGGGATTGCAGAGGGAAAGAACCCTGATCCCTTTAATAAAAGACATGAGTTGTGCATGTGTGTGCTCTGCCTCTGCCCTTTCCCCAAAAAGAAATTGATTTTGCCTGCCACGTTTTCTTCACACAATGGCAAGTTTTTGTTCCATTTCTGCCTAATTAAAAGTGATAATGTTCATTTTGAGATCACTTCTACAACAAAAGTAAATGCCTATATTGAAAAAATAGGGCAAAGACCGGATTTCCTTGCTTCCTGTTACAGGGTTCTAAGAAAATAGAGCATCACAACAATCTGAGTATTTCTTTTAAAACTATGAACTCCAAAAACCAAAATATCACATTATAATATTCTAGTAGATAACTATTTTTTGGTATCTTGCCTGATAAGGTTACTATACCATAGCATCTTCCTAGAAAGGTGTTGCCTTAAATAGTCCTCTCATTCTTTTTATTATGTTGTCAGTCAAAATTTTAAAAAATATCTGGCATGCTTCTGGAACCTGAGCTTCGATTATACTTTTTCTTTTAGATTATTTATGTTTGCAGTAATCAATGACACTGTCTGGATTAAGGAAGAGAGTTCTGGAAACTTGGCAAAGCATCGTTTCGTAGCTATTTCAGTCATTAATATCAGAGCCGTGCAGTACTGGATGAGCCAGAAATGTATATTTAATCTAGGTCAGGTGAGTGAACATCACTGAATCTCATTTGCATTTTTTAAAGATGATGCTAAACCAGTTAACAGTTTCATGCACTCAGGCTGGTTGATGTCACCTGCAGAAAAACATATGCCAGGTGGTACCTCAGCTGGAGGAGAGTCAGAGTTGCACAGACAGGCAATATTGGATGTGCGACAAAGCCTGTCTAGACTAAGTTAATCCATCATTGTCTTTGGACAATTTGGACTGGTGTCCTGGTTTCAGCTGGAATGGAGTTCTTTTTCCTAGTAGCTGGTACAGTGCTCTGGCTTGGCTTTGGCATGAGAATAGTGTTGATAACTCAGTTGCTGCTTACCCTAAGGATGTTTCCATTCCCCATGCTCTGTCAGGGAGCAGGTGCACAAGAAGCTGTGTGGGAGAAAGCCCAGAACAGCTGACCCAAACTGGCTAAAGGAGTATTCCATACCATAGAACACCATGCTCAGTGTATAAACTGAGGGGGGAGCGGGCTGGCAGATATCAGTTGCTACCTGTGGACAGGATGGGTGCTGGTGAGTGGATGATGGGCAACTTACTGTACATCACTCATTTCTTTTGTTTTTTTTTTTTCTCCCTTTTTATTGTATTATTATTATTACTGGTTTTGTTATTGTTTCCATTATTGAACTGTTCTTATCTCAGCCTATAAGTCCCGTAAGTTTTAATTTCTTTTTTCTATTCTCCTCCCATCCCACAGTGGGCAGGGTGTGTGAGAGAGAGCAGCTGTGTGGTACCTAGTCAACAGCTGTGGTCAAACCACAGCAACTGGCAGAGTGAGTTCATATCAAATGTGTACATTTTCCATCATCCATTTGCACTATTTCTGCTCTGGTTCTAGAAGTCATAAAGCCATTCTTACTGTATGATAGATCTGTGCAGTTTGAAATGGATTCTATAACAATGATAAATAAAATTATTCTTGATGAGTTTGGTTTCCAGCTCATTCACAGTTGTTGTCTCTTCATACCTTATCACAGGACAGCACAGAAATAAGAGTGCATTCTGCTTTATACATAGCTCCAAATATCTTAAGAAGAGTATGTGGTTCACAGCTGGAGAAACACTGAACTAGACTATTGGAGCAATAGGTTATTTATTGAGAATAAATTAAAAAATCTGCATTATAATGCAAAAGTAGTTTTTGCTGCTTCACTCCATGCCCATCCTTCAGTCTGTTTCCTTTCCTGAAATAAATGTGCCCAGCCTGAAGCCAGGATTTCCCTGGTAGTAGTTTGTTCAGATCATCCATCAATAAAACAGACTCACAGCTGCCAGTTCTGTTAGGTCAGATTGTACAATACCTCTATTTTTCCAGAGACTGACAGAGTTTAAGTCTTGAAGAAGAGGCAGCAGCTGGTCATTGCTGATAAGACTCAGTGAACACAGTAAGTCATAAATAAAATATACATTTGATACAGAATGTGCAATCAATTTTATAAGTTACTCATCAACAGGTCCACAGCTTGCAGATCCTGCTGGATTTCACCCAGTAGGTCCACACTGTACATCTGGGTTTAGTGCTTCTTTCTGGGCATCAAAATTGTAGTTTTTTTCCAGTTTCTCACTAAAGGTTTGTCACTATCTACAAAGCAGCAATATGTTGTGCACAGCTGGTCCAAAATTCTAACATTTCTCTCAAATTGCGTCTTTGTTCTGCAATGGGATAGGATATAGACTAACTGTAGACTAACTAATTGCAAGAGCCTCTAATTCAGAGATCATTCTGTGTGTCCCCCAAAGGCTTTTAAAAACAATTTTAATGGTCTCTTCTCAGACTTTTAGTGTAGATGGAGACTTAAAAGCTAGATGCAAGTACATCTGTGTTCACATTAATGGAAATACTTCAAAACCTTGATAACTTGTGTCACACAATAAACTTGGTTAAGTCATTCACTTGTAAGAGAAAGATATTGGAAAAAGGCACATAACATTGAGAGTTACATGTACCTTCTAATCTAACCTGATTTATAGGGTGAGTTCTTCCAAATAGAACATGCCAATAGTCACAAATAAGTGAATAAATAGTCACAAATAAGTAAAATGTAAGAAAATATTAGATGTGAAAACATAGGACTCTTCAAACATTAATTAATCTGTCAGATCAACTGGAAATATCTGAAACCAAAAGAAGAGAAATCTCATACCAGGCTTTCTGGCCAGAACACCATCAGTCCTTTGGTCTAAAAAGTGAGCAGAAAACTGTCTGAACACCCACCCTCAGAATGTCTGTCAGTGGTTCAGAGTCCACCTGCTGTTCCTCAGGGACTAGCATTGAAGCTAATGCTAAGTAATGCTTATGTCAAAAATGGTGGGACAGGATGAACTCTCAGCTACTTCACAGGTAATACCAGAGTGGTCAACACGCTAGACTGTCACTCAGAGGAAGCTTTATATGCTGTACAAGTGGTCTGGCAGGATACTTATGAGGTTTAACAGTCCAGTTTTGGACTCCAAACTGGAGTCAGTCCAACAGTGGGACCATGAAAATGGTTTGGAGAGGGGAGAAGATAACATACAAGTAGAAACAGAGAAAGCTGAGCTTGTTCAGGCTGGATAAGGGAAAGCTAAGGAGGGATCTAAATGCTGTCTTCCGTTACTTAAGGGGTGGTTTTACAGAAGCCAGGGACAGATTTTTCTCTAAGGTAGGCAGTGGAGCAAAGGTACAACAGAGGAAATTCCAGCTGATCCAAAGGGAAAAAATACTTTTTTGTGACAGTAGTGATCCGCTGCAGCAAGCTGCCCAGAAGGATTGGGAAATCTCAGACTCTGGAGATTTTCAGGTCTGTAAACGCTTTGATTCAAGCTTGAAGTTAACACTACTTCAAGCAAAAGTTTAGAGTAAATTATTTCTAGGTGTCTCTTCCATTCTACATTGTTCTGTTTTTTGAAACTTATGCAGGAAGCCAAATTTGACCAGGATTTGAAGGGTAAATGAAACCTTAGCAGACTGAGGAGAGAATTTTGTGGCAAGGCCAGGTGTTGTTGAAGCATCACTGGACAGTGATCAAATTATGACAGTGAAACATGAGAGAAAAAGCCTCTAAGAGTCAGAACTTCGATAATGTGGCACTGCATGAAAATAGCAACCTTAAGCTCCACTTTCAAAATTAAACAAGAATCCAGTGGTGTTTGCAGAGAAAGGATGGCGTATCCATCTTATTAATTATATAGCAAGTACAAGTGGAAAATCAGTCATGTTCTGCATCACTAAAGCTTCCAAGTATTTTTCAAGGGTAGCAAACAACTTTTGTTTTATTTGAAAAGATTATAAGGCCAAAAGGGATTTTTACAGTTTTTTATTCTGACCTCCAATTTAAAGCATGCATGAGATATGTTTTAGAAAAGATCTTATTTTTCACCATACAAATTTTTGGTTGTAAAGAATCTAACATAACTCACAGCAAATAGTGCCAAAGGTTAATGAACTTCATTGAACTTTATTTCTAGCTTAAAAACGCCTTGCTTCATCCTCTACCAGTGGGTTATTTTATGCTTTGCTTGCTACAGTGAGAAATTTCATAACAACTCCTGCAACTTCTGCTTTCTCTCTAGGTATTTAGAGAGTGTAACCAAGTTTGCTTTTTACCATTTTACTCCAGGGTTTTCAAACTCGTATACCAAACATAACCTATAGCTGGCAGTGCTCTGGGCTTTGGGGAGCCTGTTCACTGAGGGAGAGACTTTGTGTGATAACTGGAATTCAATAGAACAGCCCTCTTGCAAAATGCTTGTGATTCATAAGTCAAGGAGGACTCCATATAATAGTTTAAGGCACTTCAAAATAATCAGTCTAAACCAGCTTTTTCAGTCCGTTATTTTGAATCTTCCTCCATGATTTTTTTATGGCAAGAAGGGGTGCACATGCTGTTCCACTGACACTCTGTTGTGGTTCAAGGATGGTATTCCCCAATTTAGTGTTCTGTCGGATTGGTATTTT